>JAWNNQ010001780.1:1200000-1574416 GCA_035044765.1 Leucophenga montana | reverse complement strand
CAATTCTCCTAGCCCAACTCGTGGAGTTAAGCATTTAGCAGATTTGACCAATCTCACAATGAATCAAAGGTTGATTTCTGATAACTCTACTAGATTGTCACTAGACCAAGTCTTCTTCTGATTGACGCCGGTCAGCTGCATAACTGATTCCTCTTCTTCTTCTTCTTCTTCTTCTTCTTCTTCTTCTTCTTCTTTCATGTAGAAGTCGCCTAACTTCTACATGTTTCGCTCGAGCCGACACTAAGTCTTTTAGCACGCCTGCCTATGAACCACTGGATAGTTACCATACAAATTAGGTTCAAGATTTTTGTTGGATTAAGACCGATAAAGCGTGTCCTACGTTTACTGTTTATATGATACAGGCGTCCAAACCGTTCCACCGAGTTTGGTCAATATCCAAATAATAAGAATCTTTCCAATTCCACTATAAGGTGTAGCCCCACACAAACCTGCCTATTTATTGGTTTTTTTGTAATGCTTTTTTGTTATTGTTGTAAATTAATCCATTCCAGCCTACTGGGTATTTAAATAGCCAAAATGTGGGTTCTGGGTTCTCCTGCTCCGATGCACCAGCGTATGTAATTAACTGATATACAAGTAACATTCTGTCGATGCCAAATACAAATAGTTGTACTCGAAACGAATTGATTTTCCTTGATGAAGATTTTGCATGAATGCCAAGCGTAGTAGGCAATTCATGCAATTGAAAGATTGAGAGAAAATATACCGAATTGAACGATATAAACGGCGTCTGCTTATTGGCCAAAGTTGTCTTCTCCATTCCAATCTCTGTCAGACCAATTTTCAAGAATAGGTTCCAGCATAGTAACAGTAAGAACTTTCAGACAACGAATCATTCTGTATCCAAGTGCTTCAAAAACACTACGCAACGCTTTCATGCGTGCACATTTTGTACCTAATTTCGGAAAACAAATTTCTATATTTGACGAATGAAGGAGTATATAAAAAATGCCAACAATATAGCGCACGGTATTTTTTGGCAAATATGTCAAATTGAAAGTAAAACTATCACACCAATGCCTGACGAGTATTTAAATACACAAGTCATATTTCAGGTGCGTGCGCATTTATCAAAAAAATGTTTTTTTCTTCAACATCTATGCTCGCCCGGGCATTTTTCATATATGTGCAGACCGGACCACTATAGAATGTAGCACATATCATATCTATGGTTAAAATAAAGAACCTTACTCAAAATACAGAGTACCTCGATGTCGAACATACACGACAGCAGCATTCTTTCTTGTTCTATAAAAATATTGGAATTTTTTTTTGTTACAAACAGCTCGTGTATAACAAAGGCATTTTTGCAGGGTAGAATATACTCGAGATAAACTCCTAATTGTATAATCTGTGAATTAACTATTAAGTATCTCCAGCTTACTATACTTCAGTTAGCTCCCTCGTGCATATACATATCAATATATCAGAGTGCGTAAACCACTAATGAAACCAAAAACACTCTGAACTAAATAAGTGTCGACGTCCATGTATGTATATAGTTCGCATTATTATTATTGTTGTTGTTGTTGTTGTTGTTTTCGATGATGATGGTGGTGTTGCTGTTGTTTATATTACCAAAACTAACACTAAACAGCACCAAAAACCAACACAAAGTCACACATATACCACTACGTTCGTTGCGAGTACAATAAATTCAGAGCAGCACGTTCAAAACTCTTTCATTAAATTTCGCATCGCAGCGCAATGAAACCGAAACCGAAACGCTGAACTTTGAACTCAGCAAACAAACAAACGAACGAAAGAGTGAATGTTCGCTTTAGCACTCGAAACCGCATTCATTTCATTTGAAATTTACGCGGCAAAGAATTTGTTTTACAAAATGTGTCATCGAAGTTGTCGAACGCTGAATACGTGTCGTATACGCAATACACAATGACGACGACGACGACAAATGTACTCTGCTCTACACATACGCACTGTGGTACCCCCACAACTAGCACCACTCGAAAGCAATGCGATTCGTATAGCATTTCGTGCGCATTGCATTTAGTTTATGTATAAAATCGTTTAATTTTAATTAAAAGCATCTAGCTATAAATGTACAGGGTGTCTTTTTTTCATAGTTTCCATTTTCCGACAGGGAAATGTTGCGCAACTGTCACTTTCCCTTTCAGTAAAAGTGTCTTATTATTACTAGGGTTCTAAAAACCTTGCAAACCGGAAGGTCAAATTGAATCATATAGACCAGACCCATTAGTCTTTTACAGGTAATAAAACCGAATTGTATTTCGGTTTCGGTTTCGGTACATGGTTGTGTACCGGTTCGAATTTATTTCGGTATGCGGTTATAAACTGTTTAGCACGGTTCTTGGATTTTAGTTTCGGTATACCGGTACGGTAAATAACAATACCGTACCGATACCGGTCAATGTTAAAATTTTAGAAGATAAACAAACTGCCATTGTCAATGTTCCAAAGCCCATATATCAAATTATAACATGTTATTTAAATTTTTTGAAATAAACTATTCTTTATTGAAGAGAATGTAAATATAAACATACTCAAATTTTTATATTATTCACGGATAGTGTGAATAGTACTAAAATTTTGTTACGAAGTTTGTAACGCCAAGTATTGAACCTTCTGTTCTACCTGAATTAACGTATTTCTCGTTTAATTGTAATTACAGCTTAAAAGCGTTATGTCATGCAGAATTTTTGAGTTTAGAATCCTAAACGAATTCTACGCTTACATGCGTAGCTGGAACTGCGAGAGTAACTTTTGACATTTCGAATAGTTCTGGGAAATACAATGTGTGGAATTTTTTAACCACCATTTCACTTTTAACATTTTCTTTGTTGTTTAATCATTTCAGTCTGAGACAAACCATAACTGAAGCTAATAGATTATTTTTTGATAATACATTACTTTTTGTATCTTCGCTAATCTTATTTTACATTTCCATGTACGCATCGAGTTCTTCTCCAACTTTCTTCAAGTTTTTGTACTTTTTCAGCAACGGATAAAACTCTGGAATGCAATTCTGTCAAAGTTGCTCTACAAATACTTTCCTGTTTAGAAGTCAGCTTTACATTATATAAGGGGTCAAAAATTATGGCACAATTCTCGAATCATCTGTTTTTTTTTTGAAAAAAAATTTTGATAGGTTCCGGTTAAAAAAAAAATTCCGCTTCCTATTTCGGTTCTCAATTTGAACCGGTTAATTTCGGTTAACGGTTCCGGTATTATTCCCTAGTTGTTTGCCTATATTCTCAGAGCTATTTGGAAAAAACATTGCCTGATAGAGTATATGCAATACACAGTGAACGCAACAGCATTCCTGATTTTCAGTTTGGCTTCAGACATCAACATGGCACACCAGACCAAGTCCAAAGAGTCGTATATCACATCCTTGACAATTTTGACGAGAACTGCTACAGTTTGCTGTTTTCTTGGATGTGCAGCAGGTATTCGAAGGTTTCAAGTAATTAAGTATGTTTGTAGTTGCTTTCTCTTGAATAAAAAATAATTTATTTAAAAAAAAATTTAAATAACAGATTATTAATTTGATTTACCTATATAGTCTTTGGAACGTTAGCAATATTAATTATTCTCTTCTTTTTTTCAAGAACTTTAATAATATACCGGTGCCGGTATACCGAAACTTAAATATACTATGAACCGTACCGAAACCGATTACTGAAATATATTGTAACCGGTATAGAACCTTGTACCGAAACACACATTTCAGTACGTACCAAAACCGAAATACATTTCGATTTTATTCTCTGATTTAAATACTTATGACATAGAATTATCTTTCTAATAAAGCCAATTTTCAGCAAGAAATTATGAATTCTTAGTATTTAAAATCAATTCAAAGCTCTACACTTCTAAAAATAACACTCTCTATTTGTTCCTCTACATATTTTGTCGTTTTCGTCGTCGTCATACGTTTCTTTGTCTAAGTATTTCCTATAATGGCATCGCCGTTGCCATGGTTCGCAGTCAAAATCGAAATACTTTGCTTTTATTTATTAAACACTATCCGATTGTCTGTAAGCGTGACATTTAATGTAGATTAGATTTGCAAAGGGACAAAGATACAGTTCACAATCGCTTCAATTAAACGAGGTGTTGTGTGCTGGAGCAGTGTGTGAATTTAACAAATTGTTACAAACGATATAATTAAGTGGAGTGTCAAGTTTATGCGCTTTGTACTGCACTGGGTGGTGTAGGTCGATGTTGTGTAATTATCTTATTTGAATTTATAGCTGAGGCCAATCAGCTACAAGAATAAATAATGAAATTATAACGTGTGAAGAGGCGTAGGGAGCAAAATTATTGTGAAGGAAGTGGTTGAAAAACGTTTTATATGATTCACTTGACTTTAAGTATAAACTCAAGTTTATAACTACAACTTGAAGCACAGTAAGGACCTAGATGTGAAATGCCAAGATGTATTTAAAATTGCTAATCAAACATCAGCGAGTCGCTGAAGTATACAACTTTACCATTGCATTTCTCCTAGTTCTTAAAATTTGTTCACACTTAAATAGCAAAAGGAAATTGCAAAGAATTTAATATTGAAAATTAGCACATATTGAAGACAACCCGCTTTGAAATGTGCTATTTGAATAAAAATTTAAAGTTGTGGAGATGAATCTCGAGCTACCATATTCTGCGTGCCTCGACATGCAAACCAAACATGTACGAAGGAAAAGAAAAGGAATATGAAAACAAAACTACTGTTTTTCTTTACGTGTACATACGAGTATGTATATAAAAATTATTATTTGAATGCAAGACGGCGGGGAATGATGAATCGGAAAAATGTCTTTATTCATTCACTCAGGATAGGCTTACGAATAAACTGAATAAACTGAATAAACTTATTTTTCATTTAAAAATGTTTAGTTTAATGGACATTTTAATACTTATTTTTTTATTATTATCTTAAGTGAATGTCGATCAGTTTACTTAAAAACTATAATACATTTGTATGTTAAAAAAAAAGTGACATTAAGGCATTTAGCTTAGAGTATTTACATTAACATGACAAAAAAAATATGGATTAATGCCTATTTTGTATATCATTTGGATGAAATCTTTGGAGCCGTCTACGACCTGTATTAACGACCAGAGCCGCTGCTAAATGATTAACATGAGAAGCCAGTCGATCATTATATCTGCTGCTGTGGAAGTTCAACTGTTCCATGAGTGTTGGTATTTTCAAATCACGATGTAAAACTTTATTGCGCATATACCAAGGAGAATCTGTTATTTTACGCAGAACCTTGTTCTGAAGTACTTGTATACGGTTTATATTAGTGGCAGCAGCAGTGCCCCATAGTTTTATTCCATACATCCAGGTAGGCATAATGATTGATTTGTATATAAGCAGTTTATTTTCGAGGCTGAGTTTACTACTTGGGCGAAGTAACCAGTTTAACTTTTTGAGTTTAGCGTAGCAAACTGCTGTGGTTTTTTGAATATGCTTACGCCAGGTGCCACGTCTTTCAAAGTTAAAACCTAAGTAGCATACATGATCAACATGAGGTATTACCAAATTTTTAAATTGGTGCTTTCGTTAAAGGATCATCCATGTTCGTTTTAAACTATTTAGAACTTTGAAATTGTCGTAAGCCCGTTTTTTTTTTTTGCATAAGGACACTTAAAAATTTCATTTAACATTACTATTTAGAAAATATTATCCTTAAATTTAAATTGAGTCTTTAAGCTTAAATTTTGGCAATTTTATAAGACTTTCAGACCACTGTGAAGCGGACGATTTGCTTCCACAAACTTAGCAACAAAATGTGTGCCTGCGAATCGTTTGTGGGTCCGCATACGATAGTTTTGTCCGCAAGAGATCCGGAAAAACGTTCGATCTGCGATATCGTTAACGGGTTTTTAATCAACTGGGACGCAACAAAGTAAAAATCAAAATAATTTGTTTCTCTTGTGCTTCATATACGTACACGTGCTGCCAACTGTACATTAGCTCAGGAGCCATTATCTTGCTGATGATAGCCATAATATTGGGGAAAGTCGATGTTATGCCTTTTCCTTTACAGTGTATAAAAGTAAAGACTACACACACTGAGATTGGCATATACAATTTGAATTACAAGAATTGAGAATTCTACTTAAAGAACATAAAGCAAGAAGGCTGCAGTTAAGTGCGGCAGATTTCGAGATATTCTGTACATTTTTAAGGCTACTTATATGAACAATAAATATGTATGAGTTATATTCTTCAAAGTTGTAATCTGCACATACGAGAGATTTGTTATTAGACATATACTCATTTTTTTTTTGTTTTCCAGCATTAACAAATCCGCAATCTGACAAACTCTTGGTTGCAATTGAACTGAATTTAGCGAACGCGCTGCGAGTATATATTTTGTTGGATTCGGTTTATCTTAATAGAACACTGGTATTGTGCACACAAACTTACTTATTACAATCCTATGTTATGTGGCATCTGTTGACTGCTCCTATTTGAATCTTATTGCATTAAATAATCTACTTAAATGCATATAAACTTATTCTATATGCAGTGCAAGCGCTAATCGCTTATGATAAGCAACTTTAAATTCATGGCAGTAAGCAGATTTCAACTTGGCACACAAATTTCTGCCATTGCACTGACTGCATAAACGAAGTCATATATTGTAGTTACAATAGCGTCAGCAACAACATTTCAAACTCTGGCTGAATGCATTTTAATCTAGAACTTTCACTACACTGCACATACACAATTTCGAGGTGAACTAACTTATACAAACTGCATACACATACATAGTCATAGATACATATTTCAAATGAAAACGCGAAGGCGCAAAACGAATGAATAGCAGCAACTCAAACAAACAAATAAATAACCAAGCAAATAGATGCAGACACAAATACTTAGAAAAGCTATACACACAGATACATTGCGAATGCTTACAGATAGGTACTCAGATACAGATGTGCTCCTTGGCAAAGAATGTCTTTCCGTTCGTTTTTCTGCCGTAGAAAATGGGTGCTGTTGGGGGGATGGGACTGACAAGCATAAATAGTGCATAGAAATTATACGCTTTTGTATTTTTCTTGCTTTCATTTTGAAGTATTTTACCTTTAGTTGCCACGTAAGTCATGGTTAGTCTTTTTCTAAACGACTACAACTCAAGTGTATCTATGTGGCCTGTGTGTGTGTGTGTGTGTGTGTGTGTGTGACTGTGTGTATATGCAATAAGTCGCATAAAGAGCTGTATTTATAGTTACATAAAAGCAACGACAAATATTTATGAAAAGTAAAACAAAATGAGACCATTTAAGTTTTAAAATATTGATAAGATTTAAAATTTATTGCATTTAAATAAGGAAGCAATTGAGGAATTAATTTATAAAGAGTATCCAAATCTAGTCTATTACCAGCTTAGTTGATGAAATATTAAAAATAAATAAAAACAGCTCATAACTTCAACACTTGTTTACAAATTCCATCATAAAAGTTACTTTGAAGTTTTTTCTGCACCTAAATAAATATTCAGTTTGGTATCTTTTAGGTCGGAACAATGGAATCGAAACTAAGGCCATGGTCAGAATTTATCATGTAATCTCCATAAACATACTTCAAAACTAAACAATATACAGGGTGTCTCAAAAGAAAGTTCACATTTGATTTCTGATTGCTTGAGCGCAAGTATTCCGAGGGGCGCGGGGGGTATGTCAATCGGTAGCCTAGCTTTTTGGCTTGCGTTGTGCGTACGTGAGTTTTACAAAAACGGTAATTCAGCGGCTGTAGCGCGTAGAAAATTCTGCAGTATTCGACATGTTCGTCATTTAAATGATGCGCCACTCGGCTCTTTCGAAAATGGGTCGAGAAGTTTGAAGAGACCGGTTCAACGCTGGAAAAATTAAAATCCGGGCGTCCAAGGTATTCGAGAACGTTCGAAAACGTAGACAGTGTTACTCAGTCTGTTCGTGACAACCCGGAGGTGACATAAATTGGCCTCCACGAAGTCTCGATTTAACCCCTATGGACTTTTTCCTGTGGGGTTACGTCAAATCTAAAGTTTACGGCAACATACCGACTTCCCTGGCACAATTAAAAGAAAGTATCCGTCACAAAATGGCAGCCATCACGGAGAATACCTGCCGAGCCGTCATAGGAAATTTTAGCGTTCGATTAAATGAATGCCGTGAACGCAACGGTTTGCATTTGGACAATATCATTTTTAAGAAATAAATTCCCAAAGTGTGTAATATGTAATAAACATTTTTTCAATAAACTACTTACTTTTTTTTATCGATTTTTTAAATGTGAACTTTCTTTTGAGACACCCTGTATATATACCAGTATGTTTTCCTCAATCGTTCGAATCAACCTAGGCAGAATTTTGTATATTTATGCGTTTGCTATTTCACCATGCGTCAATCACAACATAGCTACAAACAGAGAGACAGTCACCAATATTATAGTGAAGCACATACAATATATAATCCCCTATCTCTTTCGCTTTCGCAGAGACTAAACAACTGGCTGCTCGCATTCCATCATTTAACATTTATGTGTGTGTCTGCGTATGTATGTATTTTATGTAAAGCCTATGTGTGTTTAAAGTATCGTGTTAGTGACGATTTTCGTCACGGAAACTCCACTAGTCCCGTAGATATGAATTTTAGTTGGCTCAAGATCCTTTTACATTGAGAAATATTTCTGGCATTGAGATATATTAATTTTTTAAACACTGAGCTGTCATGGAAGGGAGTTCACAATCACTGTGGTGATTACTTTTAATTTTAAATCTTGAATTTATTTCAGTTTAACTTAAGTTTGGTAAAAGTTAGTTGCTACTCACTTGCCATTCAAAAATGTATCGCCTCATCAAGCATCGTTGGAAGATAATTTGCAAAATAACTTGCAAAAATCAAAAGAGCCTTGCACAATTTCTTCTTTTATTTTTTTTTTAGTTGTTGAAAATTTTCACGGATTTCGGTAATGCATAACTTTTTATGTTAAATACCTTAGCGTGATAACTTTTACTTAAGTGGAAGTACAAAAAAGCCAAAGTGTGGTAGTAAAAAGTTTAAATATAAGATGACAAACGCTATAAAATATTAAACTCAGCAATGCCAAAGCTTTAATACACTACAGTCAGCAGCATACCACAAAATTCAAGAATATAGGTAATAGAAGCCACTAAATTGTCCCCAATAGACTTAGAAGCGTCAAATATCATGCGTGATACTTATTATTTTTCACAACAAGAAGTTTTTGAAAACTTGTAAAAATGGAGGCAGGCTGAAATCACCTTTCAAAAACTAAAACTAAGTCTACTACTGACGAGTACCAGCTATCATTAGAAAACTCATTAATTTTGTATTTGACTGTTATTAAAAACAGACGAGACAGACGCAAAGTAATCAGTCGGTTGCCACGCCCATATACAATTAACAAAAATGCGTGGTAAGGGTATTATTTCGTTCTAGTTTATGGAGCATTTATTAATACGAAGTAGTACTCCAAAAGCAACTGTTTGCCATGTCTTCATAGTTCAACTGATGTCCACTTAATCCAGGCGGTGTAGCTTGCTTCAGTCGTTAGCTTGCTTCAGAAGTTTGATCTTAGATCATCAAGCTAAGGAATCTTATCTGACTATTTGTCGAATAATTTTACTAAATAACTAGTATATAATTTAAAGTTAAACACCCGTAAGCATTTTGTTAAAAATTACCTCTAGACTTTTTCACTAATTTGAGCACTCAATTAGGGTCCTTTGCTATCCTATTCCTACCCAAGGCTCTTTAAGATTGTCTATCCCTTTCTTTGTGAAGAGCACCAGAAGTATTTCACCTGAATTAATTGATAATCCTTTGCAAGTGCACCATATAATTTTATATGTCGGGCTTGTTGGCTACGCTCTGACAGCCCATCTAACAATGTGACTCTTGTTAAGGAAACCAAAACATTTCGCTTCATAGCGGCGAAAATATTATACTCTGCAAGAGGCTTTGGTCTGCTCAACAAGAGTCGCATAGTTAGATGGGCTCTCAGAGCGTAGGCAACAAGCCCTAAGGAATCTACCGAAAAGAAACTGCACACTTTCAAATGAATATTTCTCCCAGTGTGAGCTTTCGATCACTCCTTGCAATGTACCGTTAGAAAGCTTGATCAATTCTGAAGAATTTTGCATTTTTCGTTTGCACTATTTGCCTTTGGTTGTTACGATGCCTCGAATCGAAGAGCAAGTACGCAAATAAATTGTGCACAGCTACTGTACTGAAAATGGAATTTCGTACAGAAAATTAGCTAAACGCTTTAAAGTTAGTGCAACTATCGTAAAAAACATTATAATTAAGTTCGTCGAGACATGTTCACTAAAAGACTTGACGAAAACCGGCAGAAAAAAACGTGCACATAATCCAAAACTAGAACAATCGGTGTTAACCTTAATGAACAAAAACAAATCGATGTCGGTTCGAGATTTGGCAATAAAACGGGCACAAGCGTGTTAATGATACAAAGGGTGAAGCAAAGGAATAACCTAAACACATACCAAAAACAAAAAACCTCGAAAAAAAGTCAGCGACAAGTAGAACGGTTGGGCAATGATGACACACACACATATGTGAAATTGTACTCAACAACTTTACCAGGCCCACAATTTTACACTAAAGAGAGAGGCAGTACTGTTATTTACATGTAAAATTATATGGTGTACATGAAAGGATTATCAATTAATTCTACTGAGATACTTCTGGTGTTCTTGTCCACATTCGTTTGGCCTGAGCCAAACTAGTACCTATTGTACTGGTACTACTCGTACCTATACTCAGTTTTTTCCAGACTTATTACATGTTCAATCTTGTCGTTTAGATTACTGATGTTCAGTTTAGATTACTTGATAATCATGATAATCCTTTGTACCACTATATTGCTCAATATGGATCCTTTTAAATTGTAAATTTCTTCATAAACTTTCTTAAAACAAATAAATTCGATTCATGTTTAATTGAGAACAAAATAATAAATAATTAATGTGGTGCATCTTTTTATCATAGATAAATCGATATAACGATATTTTTGCTTGAGGGTGACGATATGATTATATCGCTGCTTGTCTGCAAGGTTTGATCAGTTGATCGGGCTTACGTCTCGCCGCATATAATACAGCCTTTACCGTAACCCATGTGGTGGGTATACATTCTAGCAATAAGCTAGCCTTGAAATTCCGGGATAAGAAGAGAATTACATACTAAGAATTACATACTTTGTACTTCGTGATATTAATAAACTTTGCCAGCTAGACCTTTTTTCCTACGTGTCTGACTGCAAAGGAGCGGCTTATCGAGAGGAAGTTAGTATCTACCAGATGTTGGCTGAAATAATTAAACAAAATTAGTATTAGGAAGTCATCGTTTCTTCTCCCATCTTTCAAAACTTTTCTTGGAAGCTTAGGTGCACCGTGGGTCAACTGACATTCATATTTTTCACCAGTAGTGCGTATAGTATTTATTATCATTTTGTCGAGGAATTTGAAAATCTATATATATACAGTTCCAGTTAGCACGTTCGGGAACAATTCGGAAACCGGAATAGGCCGAAATATATTGTTAAGATGCACAAGATGTTTCGTTAGCAATGCCCGTCTCTCTGTCTGTTTGTCTGCACACAATGTCTGAAGAGAATATTAAACGAAAAATGTCTCTTCGCAGGATCAGAAACACACAATTAATAATATAACAAAAACAAAAAATTAATATAAAATACATGTATACGTTTCATATCTCACCAAATACCAAAATAATTTAATTAATTTTCGTTTGCTAGTAAAAGTAAATTGACAGATGCAACCTAAACCTCTCCATACTTTTAATTAGAGAACGAAACCAATAAAAGCCTAGAGAATATTTTAAAATACAGTTGAAAAAACGATAATGTATTTATTAGCCTGTTAAAATTATGTATAAGGATACACGCCAGATTAGAACATTTACCTATATATTTTGAATATTGATGGTGCTGGTCTAGTTTAGGAGCGTTCGAGAATTAAACGCGTTGGGCGTACGACAAGTTGAGGAACAAACGAAGATAGAAAGATGAACATGGCTAAATCGATTCCTCTTATTCAGCAATTGAATATTCAATGCACACATTAAATTGTTACAAACTCCTTTACAAAATTAGTATACTATAAATTCGTTAAGTAAATGAAGAGTACATAAATTTCAAAGAAAACTTTATAAGTTTTTGCTGCTCGATAAAAAAGCAGCAAAGGCTTTGATGCCGGCTTCACTTTTTTCTTAAACTTGACTGCTGCTTAGTGTTGAATATGTCGTTTTTTTTTTGCCATTTAGCTGCACCGCAATTTGTTTGAGCGTTAGTTTGTCAAAAGCAGTGTTGGAAGATCAGATGTGGCAAACAGCTGCTAAGCAACTGGAGTGGGTGTGTGTGTGTACATAACTTTGGCTGTCACTTCTTTACTCTTTTGCATAAGCTGCAACTCTAAATTACTTTTACATAAATTTTGTAATTTACTCACGGAAAACTTATGCAAAGTGGTCGCTTAAATATTTTAAAATGCTGCACACTTTTTGCTGACTTTATGAGCGCGTGATTACTGTTACGCATAATTAGTGGTTGTCAAGTTTGTGCATTCAGTCCAATCTCAACCTTTTCTGTTGCCATTCTCACCGAACGAATTACTTTTTTTCGATTAAACGAGCGCTTTTTAACGATATCATCACCGCAAATAGCTGAATTCCGCAATCATTTCATCGAATTCTTGATCGAACCCGGAAAACTTCAATTACGCTTGTCGATTTTGCACTCTAATCACCAATTATAAAGTGGGATTCATTTTAATTTACAGTTCATTCACTTATTTTACTGTTTTTATTAAAAAGAAATCAAAACAAACCAAAACAGCTGTTTTATTTTAAGCAAACATCATTTTGCCAGTCACGTGTTAACAATAACGAACATTTGGCAAGAGGAATTGTAAACTGTTGAGAATGTTGTGCCCAATAAAAAGCCTCTATAAGACACTAAAGTTACAAGTATATCGAAACTAATATGTATTTAATTAACTACTACTTTTAATAACAAATTTGTATCGATAAACTGAATAAATTAATGTCTGATATCAGCTTAAGTAAATAATCTTTTTAATTGCAACATTTTAAATTAATATAAAATGCTCAGAAGCCAAATAATAAGCAGATAGAATAAAGAATTATATATATGATAACTCGAAACGAATTATAGCCATTAAAATGAATTAAATCGCGTTGTCAAAATCGCAAATTCTGCTGAATTAATAATCGCCATTTCTGCATAAATATTAAATAAGTTTCAATTAAACCAAGGACTTCCAACTCGCTTGTGGCACACGACATCACAACGGAGCCAACATGACATCGCTAGCAAATGGCGTACATGGTTCTACTTGAGCTAAACTTGATTGGCATCGCTTTGTGAACGACTGAGTACCTGTGTGTGTGTGTGTGCGTACACTTCATTGAAGTTGTTGCCAGTAGCATGCCGGAATGAGACTGAATAAATGAATGAGTGAATGAATTAACGCACGAGCTGCGAGTAAATGGCAAGTTAATAATTGCCACTTGAAACGTTGAGATACATTTGTCATATCATAATGTAGATCAGGTTGTTTGACAAACAGTTGTCATATGTACATTCACATGTCATTAAATGTGTTATTGCGACATAAAGATGAATTCATTTTTAATATACATGAAAAATATTCTGCAAAGACAAGGTTTAATCGTTAAAAATTATCTGCGATGCAGTTCAACTTAAAATTAATAACGGAGATAGTTTAACTATCGAGGTTTTAGCATCCTTAACACTAAATTAGTAGTAGGGGAACCCAAGCAGGGATTTTGCGCGTTACTCGAGCGTGTCGAGCGTACCCTGTAATGTACCCTACCCTACCACGAAATACTCGAGCGCGATTGATTTTTTTTTTTATTTTGCAAGAAATCCTATTAGGATTACGAAAAACATATAATCTGACGTTTTTCATGGGGAGATGTAGCTAAAAACATAAATAAAAGATGAAGCGTACAGATGCTGAAAACTGTGAACGGATGGAACAATTTCGCTAATTCTTTTTTTTGTTGTGTTTATTAGTATTGTCAGGAGAAGGTTCATATGAAAGAAAAAATTAAGAAAGGTGCGCGGAACATAAGAAAACTTCGAACATTTGCGTCGTAAAAACTATTTCTGAATTATAAGTGCCAACTATGTTTTAATCAAAGTTTATTATTGTCAGATTTGCAATATCCCTCCATATAATTATCAGATTATCATTTAGGACGACTAGGACATCAAGTTGAACCGCCTGTATAAAAATCTGACGCGCTCGAGTTTTTCAAGGTCACATTTTTTTTTTAACATTTTCAAAAATCAGTCATGACTTTTGGCCACGTCCAAATCGTCAGCCATTTGAATAGGACACTTTTTTGAGTTCACTCAACATTCCTTCTGAGTATCCGGTTATCAGAAAGACAAAGCGCGTATACACTATGAATGTCTGACGCGCTCGAGTATTGCCATGTGACTGTTTTGTTTTACATTTTTAAAAATTTGTACACGCTTCTCCCCACTAAAATGGAAAACTTATAAACTTTTTTTCGTTTTAGAACCTAATCTTCGCAATCCAATGGGTCCCCATGACGCTTTAGTAACTGCAAATTTAGCATACCGGGCTCCCCTACTATAGCTTGTATATTAAAGAAACTAATTGTACCAAAAGCTATACATGGGCTATAAGTATGGGAGCTATATGCTACAGGTAGAGAGATACTCCCAGAAATACACGAAGTGGCAACGGATAACGCTTATAGTTGTTAAGCAAATTTTTTAACCATTAAAGGAACCAAAATGTAATCAATACTTCTAAATAAGTTGGATCTAAATCGGTAAACAATTTCAATAGATAAATTTATTAATTTCAAGTTAACCCACTCATATAAAATTTGTATATCATTCACAGTATGTGTGAAATGGTATTATCTATTTTTATCAAGCCGTTTCCGTCTTTCTACCCGTAGTTAGTTGCGATAATTTTCGAGGTATTATCCGCGTCATGTTCGCCTCAGATTTACTTTTCCTTCTTTTAAAACTAACTGTGAATTACAATTACAAACAATGTATAAAATTTGCTGCTAGTCCAATTGTTTTCTCTCTTAACCATCGTTTTTGCTAGTCAGTCGGTTGGTTCGATTTTCTACGCTTACTCCTCATGGTTCCCGTAAATAGCAATAATAGGTAGTTATGTACATATATTTCTGTGCATACAGTTATTACGACCTTGGTCGCTAATTCTCGATGTACCAAGTTTTACACCAAAGTCTCTCACCAATTCCTTTATTATCATCTTTCTTATGGACGGCCATTTTACATATATGCACTGTTCAACGTTTCTCGCTTTCTTATGGGAGCCCCTATACAGCCACGCAATCTGTACCATATATACCCACAAAATACGTTTAATATTTTAGGTTATACAAATAATTTTTCCTTGGTTGAGATACAGGTATAGTTACTATACGATTTGAAATTACATACATAAAAAATACATAATTTGGTAAATAACTAGGCATTTAATAGAGTGCTGCATGACTTAATTCATTGAAGCTGCTTTATGAATATTGATTCATTTAAATTCAATTCATGAATTCAAAACATTCTAAAAATTCAACGCTCATTTCATTCAATGCAGAATAAATTCAATTTCACTAACATTCACTTTGAATGACTGAGTGAAATGCTAATTAATTTCACTATGAATGCAAGGTTAGCTGATATATTCACTCATTCATTCATTCATGACATTCAACTTCATGAGCATTCAAACATCAAAAAGTCACAAGCTTCGAATGAAACTCATTCATTCCATTCACATTCATTAGATGAATGTGAATGGAATGAATGAGTTTCATTCGAAGCTTGTGTGTGAATGTGCCATTTGCCGTTTTAGCCGTTTAGAGGAAGTATTGGAATCACTTACATAATTGAACAGGCAGACGGACGTAAGGACAAAAAGATACCAGGATATGTTTTCGATATTTACGCAAATGTTCCACATACCGAAATTCGTTTTCTATTAAATTAGTGTATCATAGATATATAATTTGTAATTAGAATTGATAACGAATACTTGACGCAACTGATTTATATATTCATTTATCATCAACGCTAAGTAGTAGTTTTTTTTTCAGTAAAAAAATCTCATTGGGGTGAGGATTTTGGGAAAATCCTTAAGATTAGAAAAGGGAGTCAGAAATTATGTGAAGACAATCGTTTTCAAACTCAGTTCATATACATAAATAAATAATTCGTTGATTTTGTAAAATACCATCCCAAGAGGGAAATAGTGGTGAAAATTATGATTAGGAGGCGGAATTGGGCTTTGCTTCTCAAAATGAGATAAAAAGTGCAGTGACTGCTATCATGTTCATTACAGGAACATGATACAGGAGTACTTGTGGCCTCAACTGGACGGTATGGATCTGAATTTCAGCAGGACGTTGACACGTGTCACACCGCGCATCAAACAATCGATTTATTGGAGCAACGATTTCCAGACCGAATAAATCGTGCGCTCTTATTGGAACACTCCATGTATAAAAAAAATTTGTTTGGGCACCAACATACACACTTTTGTATACACTTGATCTACACATATCAGTACATATTAGTGGCATCTAAAATTCCAAGTCTGGAAATTTTATACTCTCAGAGATCTCGTTGTTTAAACATGCAGACGGACGCTCATACATTATCAAACAACAGATCAGTAAGAACAATGGTGAAGAGAGAAATCAAAGCTATGAATTTTATGTTTCCATTTAAAAAAATATAATGGGCTTGTAATTCACAACTAGTTTTAACATAAGTCATAATATGTTAAAAATCGGCTGATCATATCTTTCATTATTCAAATCATAATAGCAGTGAACCATAACTAAAGAGTATAAATTCTTCAACTATATCAAATACAAAATTATGCTATTTGCACTAATTTTCAACTTCCATGCATGCTGTTAGCGTATGCCCATCCTAAACCTTGTAAATTCAATTAAATCTTTACTCACTTTCTATTTCATCAACGCAGCATATGCTACGTAACAACGTGGCGTAGCTGCAATGTAAATAAATATAAATTGTTGACAATTTAAAAGTAATATAAATGACACAAATAGTATCGCATATATATGTAGATAATATTTCGTTGTGTAGATACAAATGTATCTGTCTATCCTCGGCACCACTGTCTGCTACCGAGCTGTGCGCACAGGTGTTGTCATGACTGCTTCGAGTGACGTAATTCAGCGAAAAATGTGCTGGGATCTGCTCTTTGACAGTCACATATATACATATATTAAACAAACAGACTTAGACTAAAGGAAAAGCACAAAAAATAGCGAAACAAAAGAGTTAAGTATGTCATCTGATTTAGGTTTGGATTCTGGCACTGGCTTCAGCCAACAATGCCGCATTTATCTGACAGATTTATGTCAAAGGTTGCTTTGTGCTGACACAAGGCAGACGGCAGCAATGTGATATGGACTTAAAGCAGGTGTATTCAAGTATAGAAATGTATATTAAAGCAAATGCTATATACTGCAATTTCAAAGCTAAACTAGTTAACTAAGACATTAACTTTTGTAACTTTCTTCATGCAATCAGTCAATTGTATTTTTAAATTTTTCTAAATAGTAATCTGCTCAATGTGCAGCAAAAACCACACACAGCACACTTGCAACAAATCTATTGAGCTCTCTAATTGCACTCACTGCACACATCCATATACTCACTCGTACAAAGAACAATCAATCACACAATCAATCAACTAAATGCAGCTATTACAATCAACTCTATCAAAGCTGTCTCACTGGGAATATATAAGTATACGATACATACGAGTATGTTCCATGCAGTACATCTATATCCGGCGAAGAAGACTTTGAGCTTAAGAAATAAATGCAATGCAGCGCGGAGCTTGCTGGTCGTCGACGACATCGTTGCCATAAATCTTTGTCAAATGTGTTCAGAAAATGAAGACATGGCTATAAGACTGAGCGACGACTCACTCAAAGGACTGAGTATGAGTACTGCAGAAAAATATGATTGGGCTAATTGAAGTTGTCAAAGTTGGTAATAATTCATACGGACAAATTATTTCAGCATGACGAATTTATTTTATTTAAATTTTATTAAAATAAGAAATATTTGGTTTTGGAGATACGAGATTTGCCTTTCAAACTTCACAAACTGGTGTTTTTTTTTTTTTTACTTTGAACCGTTTCGCTAGTCAGCTGTTCAGCTGATTGCTAACAAAAATCAGAGCAAGCAACATCAAATACATTTATTGTTCTCTCTTCATGTAGAATGAACTCAAACGACCCTTTTGACAGCAGAGAAAAAACATCAACAACATGGTCGTCGGGGAATTTACTAATTCGTAAGTGGTAACTCATCACCAGGCGAACTACACGGAAGTTAAATTTTTGTTTTTTTTTTTAATTTGTAGCCAACATAGTCGCTTTGCCGCTTTGATTGAACTAAGTATAACTATTAAAGAAAAAGTCTTCAGTAGAAATGTGAAGATAATTAATGCAACTAATATAGAAATTGAGAAGCTATAAAAGCACAACATTCAGGACTGTTTTGAAATGTGGATCTGCAGAGTGGAGAAATGTATTGAGATTGATGGTGATTATGTAGAGAAGATAAAATTAATGAAGATTATAAGTAAAAAAAACTTTAAATATTTTTGTCTAGTTGTATTTTCGCGACCTTTTTTAATTGTATACGTCAATATTTTTTCGCAGGCTCAAGGTCCAGTAAGAAATACTATTTAAATGTTGAGTAAAAACTTCGTTATTGCGCATATAAAATAGTGCCCGTGCTGCAGCCTGACTGAGTTTGGGCTTTTGTCACTTATTTGGACTACCATTCACAGTGATGGAAGCTATACCTTCTAGTGGCCCCATCACTGACGTTTTGATAAGTATGTTGCTTACGATTATAAAAAAACTCAGTACCTACTTTCAAACATATACTTAAAATTTAAGAGAATAGGTCGTTCACAAATACACAGACAGAAGGACAGACAGACAGACGGTTATGTGCTGATGACGAATGTATAAAAGCACTTGAGGCAATCTCTGAGGCTTAAACAATCGTCACTCACATATCGAATCAAACTCACATAGGCTTTACATAAAATACAAATGCAAAGACACAAATATTAAACGAAAGCATACAAGCAGAAAGTTGATAAGATGCTGCGAGAACGAAAGAGATAGAAGATAACGTGTTTTACTTTGTAAGCGCTTCACTATTATGTTGATGATTGTCTTTCTATTTGTAGTTATGTTGTGATTGGCGCGTATACAAAATACACATATATTTCTAGATTTCGGTCGATTGAGTCGACCACTGCAAAACATACCAGTAAAAATTTAACCGACAAAATGTTTTCTTTTTAATTGGCGCATAAATAAAGCCCAAAATGTTAAGTCTAGTGAAATTAAAGTTTTATATAAAAAAAAAAACAAAAATAATGAATCATTTCCAACTCAACTTACCGAACTTTTGTTAGCATTCCCGCAAATAAACTGTACTCTCTCAGCATATTCTTACTCGGCCTGATGATGCCTGCTAAAAGCATAATTATATGTCACTAAGTAGGTTTTTTCATAGCTTATTTCGCCTTCGCTTGTGTTGCGATGAGTTCACTTATGTTTTATTTCTTAATTAAGCGTGAAAAATGAGCTGATGTCACAAACAACAAGAAAAACAACTCCATCCAGAAGATGAGCCAACGGATGACATCGAATGAGATAGCAAATATTCTGTAAAGAAATGAAGATTACAAGTAAAATTTTCACTTTAGAGTACTTTTATTTATTTTAAAGATTATAATAGAAATAAATTGAAATTACACCAAAGCCCAAATCCATTAAAGGAAACACAAAGAAATCAGTAACTGGAAATAGCTTTTATTGCAACAAAAAGAAAAAAAAATAATACAAAAAGAAGTAAAAAAAAATCAAAACGAAACAGTCCAAAAAGGCGCGTGTGCGTTCGACGACTTTTGTACCAGAACAAAGTCCTTTTCGCCACAAAGTATGCAATGAAGTAAAAAATACTTTCAGAAATTGCCTAAGCTAACAACATTATTAGCTAGCAAGTAACGAAGATTTCCTAAGTAGAAGGATGAAGAAGTATTGAAGTAAAGTATAAATAAGACTTTGCTTTTGTTTCGGTGGAGAAGAAGCTTTAATACTCTTCAAATACTACTGTATATGTATGCATGTTCCATATAAATTTGAATAGACTAAGCTACACTGGTTTATATGGTTTTTGATCTGAAAAACTTCATCATACCAATTATTTTTTAGCGACTGTCGTTTCAGTAGAACACTCGATAGTATCTCATACATTGATGAATATTCGTTGTTACACTTAACCATAAAGTGACTTTTGTACTTCAAGCAATGGGTAAGGGAGATACTTTTCAGCTTATACGAGTATAGAAGCCCTATGTGCCACACCTTGTCGTAGGCTTGTGTTATGTCAAGATAAGCGGTTGTACTAAGTTTTCAGCTCGATTATATTGCGTATGGTTTTGAAAACTCTATGAGTCTACTCGATTGCGTTCTCTAAAAGCAAAGGGGTGACACTAAATCAAATTTCATCTTTTTATAATTGGTTTTAGATTTGCTACAAGTAACAGCTCAACAACTTTGCCAACTACTGGTAGCAGGTTTATTGGCTTATATGAATCTCTTCAGGTTTTCCAGGCTTCGGTATCAGTAAAATTGGCGACACATTTCATTGCAAATGAAAATATCCACATCACATTAGAGCATTAAATGTATTTAATTAAAAATTTAAATACTGAGTCGGTTAGTTCTTGTATGATTTTTGCTGTAATTAAATCATAACCGAAAGTTTTTTTTTAAGTCCATTCTTCCACATGTATTTTTTATATCCGCAAGTCTAAAGGAAGATATTGGTAGATCTATTTTCCCTGCCTAACTTAGAAAATCAAAAATTTCAGCTGTTTCGTCTTGTGACCCATTTTGCGGTAAAGGTTTGAATACGTTGGTCACATGTAAAACAAATGTAACAGCCTTATATATATCCTTCTTAGCACAATATCCGTGATTTATCCTGATCTAAAGTATACTGTTTGTTGGCTGAATAATTTCAAAGGTATCTTTTTTAATGTATTATAATTTTTTATGTTTTTTTTTTCACCAACTAAATTATTATATCTTTTTCACTGCTGGAGTAATGGACCCTTGTAATGACATCGCCGTGTTAAATTCGCCATTCGGCATACAAAGCGGTTACAAATGTAACTAGTGCAGGTCATGATGAATTTATATTAGTGGTAACGTATTCCCCTCAGCTGTGTTCTTTTTCATTTCTTATTTTGTCTTACTCTAATTCATTTCGGAACAGAACATTTAGGAAAGTCACCACAGTGGAATACGTCACCTTTTAGACAAATCACCAGCCCTACACTAGTTCCGTGTACTGTAGGGCAGTAAACAAAATGAGGAAAATAAATAAAGCTAAAATTACAATAGAATAGAAGTGAGCACAACCTCCATTCCTACAATTTTGCACCTAAAGTTTATATATTACATAAGTTTACACCGTTTTTGACCAGAAATGAGAGTGATCATTTTTGAAGCAGTTCAATGTTTGAGAATATATTTGTTTAAACATACGTGGTAAATAAAAATTATAAATATATAGCAACAATTAATTTACTCTCTTTATTATATAAACAGCACTTAGGCTCTCAATATACAGGGTAACCCTTTGCATTCGAAACCGCTACCAAACGAAAACACTATTTGCAATTGCATGAATGTGAAGGGTACAAAAAGAAAAGCAAAATGAAAGTGAAAACATATACGCAATTAAATTTGCAATAGAACTCGACTTTGCAATGGTTGCCTCTCTTTGAGGGGCAATTTGTGTGGGTTGGTATTAGAAACCAATTTACTTGCAGCATAATAGGCCACGAGCCTAAGTACAATGCCGATGCGTAGACATCGACAATGAAAAACGCTTAACAGAAAACAGCAGAGGCGCAAACTTAGCAATCGAATAAACGCACGCAGGATAATAGAAGGACGAATAAGAAAATACGTTAAGAAAAGTTCAATTGCCTAAGCAACAACGAAGCAAAACTTTTGCGCATTTCAATGAGCCAGATTTATCGAGAAAAAAAAATAAAACAAGGACAGCAAAACTTTTGCTGCTAACGCTTAAACAATTTTCAAGCTGCAGTCAATCGAGAAAAGAGCAAACTTCTATAATTTCTTAAACAGTTTTTTAATTGTGAAAAAAAAAATATATAATAATGACTAACACTAGTTTACAGCAAAAAAGAAACTTTCTGTTACACTTTTTCAATGTAATACGGTTGCGCTGAACAGTTTTTCAGTTGGGCCATTCACCCAGATAACGATATATTTTGGTTTTGTTTATGTATGAGTTTACTTAAACCAGCGTCCAGTGTGAATGGCAAAACCGATCGAAATTAACGATGGTGATTAAATTAACTATTTTAACTTGCTTAACTTGTTTATATCGCATAAAAATTGATTCAGTTTAAACTGATGTGATTTAAGTTTTATGCATTTTCTCATTTGAGTACCTTTTTCGAACAATAAAACTTCCAACAAAGTTTTGCATTTTTGTTATCTATAGCTCAATCAATTACAGAAATTTTAAGATTTTGCAGACCAATATATTATTAAAAACAAAAGTTTTATAGAAGAAAGAAGCACAAACTATAACTTTAAATTACCGTTAAATCCTTGCATTTTTAATTAATTAAAAATAAATAAATACTTTGATTTAGCAGCAGAATAAATTACTAATTTTTGCTTATTTTTTCTATATCATTTTTGTTTTTTATACGAACTTTGTCTGATTGGCCTTAAAATGTTTGGAAATCGTACTTGCCATTCACACTGTACGCTGGTTTTAAGTAAAATCATTCATCGACAAAACACAAATATTCCGCTATCTAGGTGAATGGCATAAATGGAGAAAATCAATATCTTTTTTGTGTTCAGCGCACCCAAATTACACTAAAAAAGTGTAAGAGAAAGTTTCTATCGTTATAAAATTAAAATTTGTAAACTAGTGTTTTAGATTCAGTGAAGCGGAACAAGAAAGAACTTTTGTGATTTAATAAATCCTTTAAATGCTTAATTAATTTCTACACTTAAAAAAAGTTTAACAAATTTAGCTAATAGAGAAGCCCAATTAAAGATCTGCAGTGTCGGTTATAGATATAATATATAAACATATAACTAAAGTGCTAATACACGCTTATAATACACGCTTGGCAGCAAACATGCAGCAAGGACTTTAAGCAGCAAAATGCCTTAAGCCTTTCATATGTACACACACAGGCACACAGATAAAGGTTAAAATTTATTTATCTGCCTTGAAGCACAACTTGTCTGTCAAAGAGTCACTTGAGGCGCCACCTTGCAGCATGTCCTGACACAAACTAAACATTTTATGCTTGTTCTTCTGTTTGCTATTTATATATGCATACATAATCAACGTCATTATCGTCAACATCTGTACTCATCTTCTTCTATAGTATACATATGTCATATGTATTTCATAGATATTGTATCTTTGACGCTTTGCCTTACAATTTTTCACTTTTAGTTTCTGCTGCCGAAAGCATGTAAGAAAAGGTAGCCAAACAACAGGCGTTTCAATAGATATATGTAAGAGTATGCGTTGGTTTATTATAGATAATATAATCCTAGAAAAAGGTTTGAAATTTTATTTCAGGTGCACAGGTGAAAATTATAGAAAAAGTTGTTTGTCATTTAAACAAATATCTTTAGTTGTGTTTCTTTTGCAAATAATATAAAACTTCTAACACAATATTACTCGCAGGCAGATTTTTATATATAATTTACCCTTTAAACTTAAATTAGAGTAGGAACCCTTTACGTTAATTACTTTTCCATAATTTTCCCAAAAAATATGTTTGTCGAGTCGTTGCACTCAGCAGCGTTTATGCGCTCTTCTGACATAAGAAATAGAGCGCAACAGATGACTTTTATTTTTCTCGAAAATATTTATTTATTCAACAATTAGCTTCACGAGCTGGCACTTTCACATTTGTTCTGCTTATAGCTTTAAAATTAGTTGCTGGTGACAGATAAGTACTGAGTAACTCGAAACGAAAACCGAATATTGAACTTATTTCTAAATCAATATAATTCTCAAAGAATTCTAAAATTGTTTGCTATTTGTGTAATCTGTGTAATCGAACTCAATAAATCAAAAAAATACCAATCTTTCTACAATGGCTGACAACACTTTTAGTCGTATTTTCTAATACTAACAATGTTTCATGCGTTTGTCCTCTTCAAAGTAATCATTTTCAAAGATAATTCACTTGTACCAGAGTTTTGTCCAATCATCAAGACTCTTCTGATATGCACTTTTTGGTATGGCTTTGAGATCTTCCAGCGATGCGGTCTTTTATCTCCTCATTCGTGGCAAAACGCCATTCATGCATGGGTCTTTTTAATATGAAAAATTCGCAGGGGCCAAGTTCGGTGCATATGGTGGGTGGCTGGGCATGGAAAATCTATGATTTGGTTGCCACTTATCCTTGAGTTTTTTACGTATTGGTTCACGCTCATAACTTCAAGGTAATATTCCTAAATGACCTCACAACCTTCTACCAACAACTCAGAGTACAGCACGCCATTGTAATCGAAGAAAGCAGTGAGCTCATTTGATCGAATTTTGGTGTGCTTTTTTCGGCCTTCGCTCCTCAGCCGCTTCTATTATTACGATTGGGCTTAAGTTTTGACATCATAACCATATATACCTATGTTTCGGCACGAGTTAGGACCCTTTTTAGTCATTTGTTGACGTCATTAAAAAGCTCCTGAGCGATGTTATGCGACTGTTCTTTTGGTAAAAATTTTGCAATTTCGAAACAAACTTCGTTACCACACTTTTCATGTCCAAAACATCCGAAAAAATTGCATGGCATGAGCTAATCGTTATGCTGACATCCTCAAAAACTTCTCTAATAGTAACTCGACGATTCTCCATAACAATTTTCTTCACGACTTCTACGACTTAAAAGTTTTCATCGGTTGTTGACGTGCTGGAGGATCCAGAGCGGGCATCAACATTGACATATTCTCGGCATTCTATGAAAAGCTTTAACACTTATAAAAATGCTGTTTGCTTAAAGTAGACTCACATCAATCAAGTTTATATACAAGTAGTTTAAGCATTTTCTTGATGAATAATATGAGTTCTCATGCAATCTACTTTCAGACAGATTTTGATTCTACTAAAACATGCTAATTCAGAACTTCATATAAATGAAATAATCAGATTCTAAAAAATTGATCTATTTAGCAAATTGAAAATTTCATAAAATCTGAATTTTCGTTCCGATTAGTGTTACCACATCTTGTGTTATTGGCATGTCATGCATGAGTCTCATATCTAATCTGACTTATATAAGTATAAGAGAAACAGAATGATACATTGCCAGCATTGCCATGATTTGTATTTGATTTTGGAATATTTATATTTAATATTATCTGATTTAGAATCTCAAAACAAAACAGATTCCCGATTTTTGTGCCTTAATGCAATAGATATATCTTTTAAGAGAAATTGTCTTGAAATCAATTGCATGAGTACCCCTAGTGTTTGTTGTTTATCACGTAGCAGAGTCTACAATTGGTGTTGGCCAGTGAAAATCCGCGATAACAGATTATCGATTGAGAAAATCTTCATTAAAAGCAATAGAATTGAAATTGAGTATCTCCCAAACAACAATTATTCGACTTTTGACGGAACATTTGGTTCACATTTTGTATAGACAGACTGACAAAGTAAGTTCGATTGAAGTTGTTGAGCTTATCCCATTCCTGTTTAAGGTGTTAAAAATTTTCCACAATATACTGAGAACTCACTCACTGTTAACATCATGTAAATTGGTCATGATTCGGACTTCCTGCGTATGAGTTCGCCTGCATCTGTTAGTATGTAATATTTTATGACAATAAAATTTTTCGTATTGCATCAATATGAAAGCAAAAGGTATGTTGCTCGTTAAGCTCCATAAATATATTTTATACATTTTCATCTAAATTGCTTTCGAAAAGATAATAATTTCATGCGTCATTCCCAGCTTTGCCGCAGCCTTACATATTTGAGGTTTATTGTAAATTATATGCATATTTTTTGTTTTTTTTTTTTAAGCATTTTTTTTACAATTTCATACATAAAAATGCATAAAGAAAATTCAGCTTTAATATGTCAACTATATAAATTTAAACTTTTAACGACATTTGACAAAAAAATCGCTTGTCAGCAGCGATGAAAAGAGTTAACAAATTATATTGTGCGCCACCGAAGGCGCGTGTATTAAATAAAATGCAAATAATTTTTATACTGAAACTTAAACGTATAAAAAACTTATTAAAAAACAAGAATAAACACAAGAGAAAACGAAAAGTTCGGTGGAGCCGAAGATTCAGTACTCTTCACAAGCATCTAACAAATTACTTACCAGTCTTTTAATGCTCTAGTGATAATTTTATGCACTGATTCCATTTTTAAGCTGGTTAACTCGAAAAGTTTAAAAATTTTACCTACAAAAATCACAAAGGGATTGATTTTTATGGGAAGTACCTCTATAAGTAGGCAGAACACACTCATTATTAACTGCGTAAAGCTTCCATCCATAAGAAACCATCATATCGAATTTCAAATTGATGTGGACTGTAATAAAAACGTTTTTCCTACAAAAATCGAAAAGTGGGCGTCTGGTTTGTATGGGAACTATCCCGAAAAGTGGGCGTGGCATTCTCTTATGTGTGATACATAAAGTCTCTATACTCGATTTCAATTTCTTAAAAAACTATGAAACTAGTTTTGATTCACACAGTTAGGAGACAGACGGACATAGCTAGTACGACTTACTTCGTCGTGCTGATTCAGAATATACTATATACTTAATGGGGTATCCGATGCTTCCTTTAATATAATACAAACTCCGTGACAAATGTAAAATATTCACACAACTTGCAGTCGAGTGTGCTCGACTTTGAGTTACCCTGTACCTTATTTAAGGCTGCTTATATGAACCATAGCTTATATTCTTTAGTGGTCCGATCTGAATATATCCCGTATATTTTATTAGAATTTATGAAATATTAGAATTAATCTATACTAATATTATAAAGAGTGTGAGAGAAAGCAAGCGGATTTTGTAGGTTTTTATAGGTGGAGGGTAATCTCTGGAAGAACTGCACCTATTTGAACGATTCTTTCACTATTTGAGAGGTGCATTATTCCAAATGGACATAAGCTATATATCATTTGGAAAGAGTGGGCGGCGCCACGTTACTAATTGACCGATCGTTATGAAAAACATATGGTATGTTACTATCCATCAAGAGATGGTTTCTGGCTATTTATCAACTAGAAAAAATGTGCGATACCATTGGCCCATATGAAAAAAACCAAATTGGCCGTATCTCAGCAACGTTTCGGTGAGATTTGGAACATATATATATATACAATGTACAAAGGGCACCGGGAGAAATAAGATCCATAGGAAAAGTGGCCAGATCCACGTTTTCTACATAAGAGAAGAATCAAAGTCGTCGTTTGTTAGTGACTATTTGAGGCTGATGTATGAGATTTGGTACTTATGTAAAATGTATCGGGAGAAATAAGATCCAGTGGAGAAGTGGCTATACTATACTTTAGTGGTGCAATTTTGACATATATGTATACGGAATATTTGATTAGAATTTATGGAAAATTAGAAATAAATATTAAAACAAACATTTTTTATACGAAAACTCTATAATGGGGGCACATGGGGTCACCGGTTACATAGACCTATGCGCTAGATACACAAAATTTTGCGTTTCCAGCGTAATTAACAATAAAACAAAAACAAAATCAAAAAATTTCATACAAAAACTCATAAATTATGGTAAGTTTGAATGGAGCTACCCCTAAATGTAGATTTGGCATAATAATTGAATACTTGTTATGTGAAGAGAGCAAATGAGGCACTGAATAACTTAAACTCTCTACCTCTTATAGTCTAAAAATCTATTCGTTTAAATGGACTGATAACCTTCTACCGTATGAGAACAGGGTATAAAAAGTGTAAGGATGATATAACATACTGCTGAGATTAAAAAAAAAGAAAATCAAAACAGCAGCGAACACATGTAATTTATTTATTTATTTATATCATTTCAATTTTTAATTTTTATTTTATTTTTTTCTTTCTTTTTAATGCAGCCACATTCAAAACAAACAGAGTATATATATGAGTATACTATGTGCATGTGTATGTAAAGCGTAAAACAACAGCATAGCGCTGCAGGAAGCGCCGGAAGGAAACGCAGGATATGCGCCATGTGCGGTTTATGAGTGTCACACCAGCCAGTGCTGCGTGTTGTCTGAGCACGTTGAATGCGATATATTCTGTCCTTTTTAAACTGATATCAATACTTCCACTACGTCAATATTTTTTATTTATTTATTTTTTTTTTTTTATACTTCTCACACATTTGTAGGATGAGATGGGGTAATGTGACACGAGGTGCGTTCTTGAAACATAAGTTTTTCAGTAATAAAATTGTTTTTATTTTAAACATTCTATTGCATTTATAACTTAATCTTACTATGTCTTATAGCATTTCTTGAAAATAAAAGTTCATTCTGAAATTTTCAACATTGTTGGTTGGTCTGAGACGCGACTATATACTCGTATACATATAAGTCTTTCGTCATCATCATCATCTTTCGTGATATCAGAAGTTTTGTGAGTTGCAAATTGGCTTTCTCCACTAGATTGTTACCTCGTCAATATGTTTTTTATTTGATATCAGACAATTTAACAAAGTGTGTTTGGCTAGAACTACAGGTGAATAGATGACGGCGCATGTAAGTGGTCGCGCACTTTTTTATCCTTTGTCAAACTCATAGCAGTGGCATTTGATATATGTTTAGTTACAGGTTTAGTTACACGTTTAAACCATAGCAACTCAATAAATACGAAAAAATTGTTTAAAGAAACATGTGTTCATGCGGAGCTCCGATTGGATAATTTGTTTTTTGTACCCGGTAGGTGGCGCTTTGGACGAGAAAAATGAAAAATCTGTATTTAGAGGCCGACAACAACTGTCAAATGATTTTTCTGTCAAATCGATTTTTCATATTTTATTTTAGTTACAATCGGACTGTGAAAGTGTAAAGACGTATTCATTGCGATCAAACGACACATTACACATTACTATTTCTTTCAGTTCGCCTGCACCTGCTGCATCTGTGCTAAAAATAGCAAGAGTAGCGGCGGAGGTATTGAAGCAGCTATGGATTGGCAAAGAATTGAAACTACAAAATCAAACAAACGGTCAAGCTGCAGCTCGCCAAATTTTTCCAAGAAAAAACTGCTGTTAGACCCAACACATAGTACATCTAAAAGTACAAATCGTTTTATGATGACATAAATGGTATGATAAATTATATTACCAAAACTCTTTCGAAAGAATATTTTACCTATAAGTCCCTACAAAACGGTCAAATACGCGTTATGGTAAAATTTGTGGATAGTTATAGAAAGTTTATTACAACACTTAAGAGAGATAAGGTTTTGTTTCACGCTTACCAGTTAAAACAAGAGCGTTCTTTTAGAGTTGTAGTTAAAAATCTAAATTTTTCTACACCAATTGACTCAATTAAAAATGAAATTGAAGAGTTAGGTCATTGCGTAAGGAATATAAGCAATGTTAGGAGTCGTATTACCAAGCATCCATTGAACATATTCTTTATTGATCTGGAACCGAACAACAACAATGCAGAAATTTATGACCTGAAATACCTAAGCAATGCAGTAATTAAAGTAGAGCCTCCCAGGAAAGTAACTGACATTGTACAATGCTTTCGATGCCAAGAGTTTGAACATACCAAGACGTATTGTACAAAAACATTTAGATGCGTTAAGTGTTCAATGTGCCATCCTACTTCAGAGTGTCAGAAAGACAAGGATTTGCCTGCCAAATGTGTTAACTGCTTACAAGATCACGCTGCCAGCTGCAAGGGATGCAAAATTTATCAAGAATTAGTTGCAAAGCAGAAGCCTAATAGCCATTCTTCTCGTCAGCATTCAAGCAAACCACCTCAGGAGCATAGCTTTTCATCTTCGCACAGACCAAATGAGTTTAATACTAGCGGAAACCGCCCATCTTATGCGCAAGTACTACGAGAAAGCAGAAGTTCAAATGACGATGACCCTTTCCAAAGAATCGAAGGTTTATTAGCCAAACAGTTTGAATTAATAAACAACCTGCTCAACATGATATCTCTGTTAATATCAAAAATATGCAAGTAGATCTTCAAATTGCTATATGGAATGCAAATGGGCTTTCCAACCACACAGAAGAAGTAAAACTTTTCCTTAAATCTAATTACATTGATATCCTCTTGGTATCAGAAACTCATTTTACCAACAGGGCACACTTTAAAATTCATGGATATGATCTAATAGTTGCAAATCATCCAGATAATAGAGCTCATGGCGGCTCTGCAATATTAATTAAAAGAGGGCTTAAATATAATATCATGGAGATAGTTAAAGAAAATGCTATACAGGCTGCTTGCATTAATGTTGAATGCATGTCATTTGATATTACAGTTTGTGCAGTGTATTTTCCACCACGATTTTGTTTTAAAGAACAAGATTACTGTAACTTTTTCAAAAAACTTGGTTGTAAATTTATTGTTGGTGGAGATTATAATGCCAAACACCCTTGGTGGGGATCAAGGTTAGCAAATCCCAAAGGAAAGGAGCTATATAAATGCATAAATACCAATAATTTTTCAACACTGTCTACGGAAAAACCAACGTATTGGCCATCAGATCCCCGCAAAATACCAGATCATTTGGATTTTGCAGTTTATTTTGGAATACCACGGCATCATCTGGAAATTTCGGACAACTATGACCTAAGTTCAGACCATTCGCCAATTATAATTACATATGGCACTGCTCTTCCAGCACTATCAAATAAATATAAAATTGTCACATCTAGGACAGATATTTTAGCATTTCAAGATTGGATAGATGCGAAACTAAATACTAATATATCTCTCAAAACTGGTTTAGAAGTGGATACGGCTGTGGAATCATTTACAAACATTATACATGAAGCAGGTCTGTTGTGTACTGCACCAGCCAAAAGTTCTATAGCGAATACTGTTTTTATATCAGCTGAGCTTAGGAACCTTATAAATAATAAGCGAAGGCTACGGAAAAATTTGCAAACCAGTAGATGTCCAGCAGATAAAACTAGGTACAATACAGCATCATTCCAACTTAAAAATCGCTTGCACGAAGTAAGAAACGAAGCAACTGCAGAGTTTTTCAAAAGTCTGGATCCTAACACGAAAGACTATGAATACAGCCTTTGGAGAGCTACCAAATATTTAAAACGACCTGCAAAACGAAATGTTGCTATACGTAATCACAATGCAGAATGGTGTAAAACCGATAAAGCTAAGGTTGAGGCATTTGCACAACATTTACACTCAACATTTCAACCGAATTCAAATCTTGCATCTGAAGATACTGAAATAATAGAGTTTCTGGATGTAAATTGTCAAATGTGCATGCCAATTCGTAGAATTACTGTGTCTGAAATCAAAGAAGAATTCGCAAAACTGAATCAAAAAAGGTCACCAGGCTATGATAAAATAGACGGAAGAGTTACGAAAATGCTCTCTCAAAAGTGTATTAAATTTTTAGCACTAATTTACAATGCGATTTTGAGGCTGGATCACTTTCCTACTCAATGGAAATGTGCGGAGGTGATAATGATTCCAAAACCAAACAAGCCTGAAAATATTCTCCCGTCCTACCGTCCTATTAGCTTGCTGGTGACATTCTCCAAAGTATTTGAAAGAATACTTATGAGTAGATTGTTACCAATTTTGGATGAATACAATATAATACCGGAACATCAGTTTGGGTTTAGGAGAGGTCATGGGACCCCAGAGCAATGTCATCGTATAGTGGATATAATTACAAGTGGATTCGAGAAGAAACTGTATTCTGCGGAAGTATTTCTTGATATACAACAAGCATTTGACCGAGTGTGGCATCCAGGCATGATATATAAAATGAAAAAACTGCTTCCTGCTCCATTTTTCCTCTTATTGAAATCGTATCTAAGCAATCGACACTTTTATGTTCAAATGGAAGTCCTTTACACAATAATCACTGCCGATCTTCCTGTTGTCAGTGATGTTCAAGTAGCCACTTATGCTGATGATACAGCTATAATTGCATCTAAAGACACAGCGGCAGAAGTATCTCAAGATATTCAAAATGAAATAGTTGAAATAGAGCGATGGCTTAAGAAATGGAAAGTAAAGGTTAATACTGAGAAGTCGAAACATGTCGAGAAGTCGAGATTGTCCGTCAGTATTTTTAAATAATTCACTAATTCCTCATAGTGACTCCGCAAATTATCTTGGACTCGATATAAATCGGAGAGTAACTTGGAAAAGTCATATTAAAGGCAAGACAAAGAAACTCAACATAAAAAGAAAAAAAATGTATTGGCTGCTTGGGAGAAAATCGCAGCTTAGTTTGGAGAACAAAGTTCGGCTTTACAAGGCTATTTAAAAGCCAAAGTGGACATATGCTATCCAATTATGGGGAAGCAAGCCAATCAAATATTGAAATTCTTCAACGATATCAGTCCAAAACGCTTAGACTTATTGTTGACGCCCCCTGGTTTGTGGCTAATGACCAAATTCACAAAGATTTAAATATTCCATAGACTACATGATCATTTAAATGTTTTGGCAATAGGCCTACTAGATAATAGCGATACAACTCGAAGACTTAAAAGAAATCATGTGTTAGATTTACCTTTTAGAGATTAAATTTTGTATATATTGTAAATAACCTCTTAATTATAGAATTTTGAATATAATAGCTGTTCTCACTGGAGTACAGCTATTTCTGTTATATTATGAACTTTCAACTAACTTACTTATTGTCTTATTGATAGATTGTAAATTAATAATAATAAAAAAAAAAAAATATTTTATTTCGTAAAATTTAAATTCAGAGTTTGCTGTTTTATAATTAGCAAAGTTTTTAATTAAATCATCTCAAAGTTAGCTTTATCTCCCATGAGAAAAGGGGCAGGGAGAAGTTGGAGTCAAAAAAAGGAAGGTAGGGAATAGGGGCAGGGGAAGAAGCGGTATGAGACGTGGTGGTGGGAGAATAGGTGGTAAGGAAAGGGGCATGGAGAAGGTTGGGCAGGGGAACGAGAGGCAGGGGAAAGGGCAGCAACGCACTGGGTTCCTCTTAAGATAGAGGGATGAATTGTTCTATACATGTTAATTTGATTAAGGGGGCATGGGAAAGGGGGCATTGAGAAGAGCTGGTAACGGAAAGGAAGGTAGTGGAATGGGGGAAGGGAAGGGGAATGTTGGGAAAGGAGTAGAATGGGAAGAAGGTTAGAGGAATTCAAATGGGAGGTAGCGGGTTAGGAGGAAGAGGGGTAGGGAAATGGGACGTAGGGTAAGGGATCATAGGGAAGGAGTGCTATAGCTAGGAGAGGCAGGGAGATTGGCAGCAACACGCTGGGTACCATTTAAGATAGAGGGATGAAATGTTATACACATGTTAATGGGGTCGAAGGGGGCAGGGAAAAGGGGTGGTAAAGTAAGGAGTGGTAGGAGAAGGGGACAGGGGAAAGTTGGCAGTGTAAGGGGTGGTTGGAGAAGTCGTGCTCGGGACAGGAGAAAAGGGGTAGGAGAATTGGAAGAAGCATTGGGAAGGTGGAGCAGGGAGAAGGAGTTGCAGGTGGAAGGAGGGGCAAGGGGAAGGGCGGCAACGAGCCAAGTATCAGCTAGTTTAATATATTTACAAATGTTTAGATCTATGAAATACTAACAAATTTACAAACTACTTTTATAACACTTATAATAGAAGAGCACACATGATGAGTATAACAAATATAACAGCTACAACATTTTATTCGCATAAATATGACAATTGCGTGAGCGATTAAACTTCCAAAAAATTTACTGAAATTTGCTTTGCTTTATATCTGCACAGAATACTTTACAGAAAATACGAGTAAATATAAAAATTTTACCGATCTCACAACGTATTATTATCCGAAATATGAGCACGAAATTTATGTTTCAATTTTATGTTTAAACATTTTGTATGTAGAATATTAAAGCATACCTTCCACAGTTTTTACTTGTTTATATTTTAATATTTGAAGTTCGTACGTTTTTTACGTAGTCCTGATTATCCTGTTGCCTACTTTTCTTTTTGCATTGAAAATTTAATGCAAATGTGCATGCAATTTAAAAAATTAAACGTCAGCCAAATTCAATCAAATAGGACATCTGTTTGAAAGAAGTATATGTGGGTATGGAAGTGAGAGAGAAAGAGGAATAATAGACTTTTTATATACATTGCCCTGTGTGTCAAAGAGAGCGAGAGAGAGAGAGAGAGAGAAACTGAGACAGAATGAGAGCAAACTTTAGTGGAGCCAAGCTACTATGAGTTAAACTTAAAATCAATATTTGCATTGTAAATGTGAGTTTTGTTAATTAACTTGTGCACATACATACTATATACTGTATAGATATCCTTACACATCCTTCCGTTCGTTCATACATTCATTAATACGTCAGCATGCATTTACATGTAATTGAATGTGTACTAAAGTAAATGCAAATGAGTGCACATACTCGGCATGTGTCCTTCTGTATAACCAGCATAGTTTGAAATTTTTTATCCCCCAACCCTAGAGCACTACTACTCTAGTTTGCACACGCTGTTCCAACATGTTGCTTGGTTTGGCTTGGCTTTTTGGTCAACTTAAAGTTGTAACCGCGTGCAAATGTTTGAGCTGAGCATCTGATAGACTGCAACTCAAATTTTGAGTCAGTGGCTTGGTTTCTACTCGTAATTAGCTCGTTGATTTGGTTCCTTTGACATATGTATGTATGTATATATAGGTTGTCTTTTTTAGAGGTACCATTTCCGGCAGGAATTAAACTATCACAAATTGGTCAGACGCTTTTCTCATTTGTACTCAGTTTGGTTTGCCATTTTATCATGAATAGACTAACGCCAGAACAACGCTTACAAATTGTGCAAAATTTATTTCGAAAATCGTGGTTCAGTTCGAGAATATTACCGCGCGCTACGTTCATTTTACTCAATTACAGAATCACATATGGCCACCATTTCATTTCTCTCGTTTTAAGATACATTGTTGGAGGTGATTTTTATGCAAATCACAAAAAAGATTAAGCCATGCTATCGAAAATACAAATGCTAACCACTTCAACACTAGAGAACCTACTTATTGGCCTTCACACACTAAAAGACACCCACACCGAAAGTCAACGGCAAGCGCTATAAAGCCACGATTAGCGATTATTTCGTTTCCCAATTGAATGGGAGGGGAATGGGGTCAAACAGTCGACTTACTGAAGGAAACATTTGGCGAACACATTATTTCTCGAAATTAACCAGTCAATTGGCTACCGAGATTGTGCGATTTAACACCTTTGGATTATTTTCTCTAGGGTTAAGCAGCAACTTTGGACGAATTAGAAGACAACATTGTGTAGACGATTGACGAGTTACGGCCGCCATTGCTGGAAATACTGGCCGAAAATTGGACTTCCAGAATGCGCCACATCCGAGCTATTCGCAGCGTACACATGCACGTAATCATATTTAAACAATAATGGCCTAAAATTATCTCTTTGATAAAGCCTATTTTCTATTTGAAATTATGTAATCTTAGTATTTTATTTCAATTCAAAGTTCTACACCTCTAAAAAACCATATTTTTGCAGGTACTTATAAACAGCATGCAATACTCGAATTTGTGGTTGAACGATGTTTAATTTTAAGCCGAGTTGTATGTAAGAAAATAAATGTAACTTCTTTTCAAGCATTTTCACTGAAATTCAATGCTACACCCATTTATTATTGATTTGTTTAGCTATTGAAATGCACTGCTTTACTAAACTAAAGGTTAATGAATATACAAGTATGTGTCTCTGTGTATATTTTGCATAATAATGTATATAGTACTTATTGTACTTATAATATTTAACTATAGTACATCTGCATGCTCTTTCCATAACTTAATTGGATTAAGCTTACTGTGCAGTACAATATAAACTGCACACGATCTTCCTGCTGCGTTCGCTTGTGTCATTTTGTCATGTAAAAGGATTAAATTCGACATATACACAAACACATACAATTGACGCTTTTTGGAACTCCCGAATTAAGTATAATTATTGCAATGAGAATTTGGCTTGTACAAAAGGTTAAAAGTCGCATTAGAGTCATTTCATTAATAAATAATGATTTACAGATTTATAAGCGTGAGTTCAATAAAAAATCTCACTGTGGACGGTAGTCCACACAAGTGACGAATGCCCACCTCAGTGTGGCTACAGCAGCAGCACTATATTATAAGGGCAATTATGAAGTTTTTACTGATAAATCCAATCGAGCATAAATATTATTGATCACTTCGACGAGAAGTTCTAGACATGTCCGTCTGCCTATCTGTATATAGCTCTGAATATTTTTTGTACCAATTTTTAAGATATTTGGCTGGATTCAAGTATAGGGGCTTTGATTATCGATATCAATGAATCACGTCCAGTTTTAGAGGTAGCCCATATACAAACCCACTGCCCAATTTTGAGTTTTTGTGTGAAAAACTTGAATTTTAATATAGTGTATTCTTAAGAGCGTATGTTTATCAAATTCGAGTATATCAGTAGGTATGTCCGTCAATTGTTATGGACAGCCCCCATAAAAACTAAAGCAATGCAAAATTGCATTCGAAGAGGCAAACAAGTCATTTACAGACCAGAACCAAAGCAAGCACTGTGCACTTATATCAAATACCAAATAGTTGTTTAGATTTAAAATTACTTATAATGAGAATAAATTTAAGTAAACTGTCTGTACCCTCTCTCTTCTTCACATCTACCAAAAATATGTATATCAAATTCCATCGTTTGTGCTCTGTATGAATGACTCAATGGTGAAATGATATTTGACTCATTTCGAAGAACTTCTGGTGACTGATAATTCGCAAAGGAAGTCAATTGGCTAGCGGATTACAGCGTGATTCAGAATAATCCCAAGCATCGCTTTAGCAGTTGACAACAAAGTTTCTGCGGATGATTGTGATTAAGCATCTGTTATACGTATTAATCATGTGTGGTTTTACTAGTGATATTCCAAGCTAACTCAGAAAGTTTTCGTATTTCCGTGAAAATTGTACTGGTACACAAAAAAAAGGGTGTGTTCCTTTGATTGGTTCAATTTTTATTCATATACTTTGACGTACTGAAATCAAATGCGGAGTCAGAAGTGCTTTCTATCTGTATTTGAGAAAAATAACCTATAAATTTGAAAAAAACTTTGCTGTGGAGGACGCTATATCCGGAGGATTTTGGAACCATTCTAACTCCGAGAACGAACTCAAAACGTTAAAAAAGTTATTCACTGTGCAACAAATAAGTTCACGATGCGAACCATATCAAAGTAAATAGTAGCGCTATCTATGTGTTCTGACCGGGGTTTGAAAGATGTCCAAAAACAAAATTTTTTGCCAACCTTAAAATACTAACACGGAACAAAGAGAGGTTAATAAATTTCACGCAAAACTTGGTAAAATTTCGTCAGAAATATTCCGGTTGATGCAACAAGTGTACGATGATTGTTTGAGACAATCGAATGTTTTCTGTGGCATAAACGTTTTTTAAAAGGCAGAGAGAGCGGTTGGGAGATGATAGTCGTGAAGGAAAGCCAATTTCAGCTCGGACACCAGCAATGATCGAAAAAGTATGTGATTACATTGCAAGTTGTTGCAGCTGCCAGAAAAGACTCAAATTTCTTGAAATCGTTACTGAAATTTTTGCTGATGACGAAATGTGGGTGCTATCAATACGACCCAAAAACCAAGCGTCAAAGTGCAGAATGGAGGTCGAAGCATTCACCATACGTCAAAAAAAATCAATAGATTGCTCATTACATTCTAAGATAGCAAATGAATTGTCCACAGGGAATTTGTTCCAACTGGATACACCCATATTTTCTTTAAGGTTTGAAGCGTCTAATGGTTAGAATCCCTCACATTCGACCCGAATATCGCGATCCAGAATTATGCACTGAGTCACACCTCACTCATTATTGGTCAGTTTCGAAATCAAGTCTGTGTGTTGAATCATCCGCGTATTCACCTGATTTGTTTTTTTTTTATGATATTTCAACCATAAAAACAGCTAGAACAGAAGCAATAGAGGCAATTCCCGAAAATGAGCTAGAACACGCTGTAACAAGTGTATTGAAATTGAAGTGGATTACTGTCAAACCGATACACAAATAAACAGATGGACATGACTAAATCGATCTAGATCTTCTAAATGCTTTGTTAGTCGATATACTGGTAAAATTCAAAAATAAATATATGAATTAAACTATGTTATATAACAATATTGATATCACGCCCAATATTTATTTTCTTCAGCCAGCTTTTTTGTTAGTTTCTCTTTTGCAAAACATTCCCTATTATCAACATCACAAAGAAAAAGTCGCCATAAATATACACACACTCCTAATAATAATTACGAACAAAAGAAAATAAAATCCATTAGTTCTTACTAAATAAAAAGCCACATAAATCACACAAAAATAAGTTCAACTTCAACTAACATAAGAAAATAAAATGGCGTTAATATGCAAAAATAACTATAGACTACAAAGGACCATATTATGGTTCACACTGTCCTGCTGCTTCCCAGACGCCACAACTTTATGAAACACGAGTCCAATCAAAACCAATAACATTATAAAGGCAGAAAGAAATCGCGGAATTGAAGCAAATGGAAAGAAATCCAGGGAAGCAGTACAAAAATACATACGACACGTAGCAATTTATATTGACACATTTTGATGGTATTCATGAATAAATATTTTGCAAAACAAAAATCTATTGGCGTAAGAAATGTAATAAGTAGGTACAATATATGTATGAATAAATGTCACACATAGTACACAGCCAGAAAAGCAGGAATGAAGTACTGAAGAAAGTAAACCATGGAGAAAGTAGCAGGACACTCAAACAGGAAGGCATTCAGCCAGTCAGTCAGTCAGTGAGACAGTCAGTCAATATAGCAAAGAGGCAAAAAATATTATTTCGAGCAGAAGATGTCAACAAAAATGGCAAAAAAACTGCTCGACATTCTCGACGCCAACGCCATTTCCATCATCCTCGATATCGGCATCGACTCCGAAGTTGAATTCGAAATCGGTGTCACAGACTGAATTGGAGCTGGCATGTGCTTCAGTTCACTTTGTGCAGACGCTAGGCTTCCTTCATATTTGTCGCGTACAATATTTTATATGCAGAGCAGCAAGGACTACAGCAAGAACTTGAAGTAATCAAATTTTTTTTCTACCCTTCATATAGTATGTGCATTATTATAATTTCATTATTAAAGCCAAAATCAGAGTATAAGCATCTGTTCGTCGACCTGATTTTACTACTTCCGCTAATCAATCAATATTCGACCAACCGAATTCTACATTTTTTTTACAAAAGCCCATATTATACACGTATAAAAGGATCATTTAGTTGCTACTTTATTTCAAACAAGAACTTCACAAAGAATATGTAAAAACTATTTGTGAATTATGAGTGCTATTAAGTTTTAATATTAAGTTTTACGCCGATAATTGGTAAATTTGTTTCTGTTTTTTCTATCTATATGTAAGACGCACGGTTTCCCAAACTTCCAGTCAAAAATTTCATCACATTTAGTCCATAAGAAACGGAGATATCATGCTCAGTGTGTGATTGTGGCATCCGTTGAAAAACTAACTTCAAACAAAGACCAAATATTAAGTTATATTTTAAACTTGGCAAAACTTTTACTGAAACGTTTCGTTGATGGATTGTCCCGTACCAGAGTCTATGAGTGGTTTAAGTGGTTCAAGGTAAGTCGAGAGGCCATACAGCACCACGAACACGCCGACATCGGTGGCGAATTAATCAAAAATGGGTCGAAAACTTCGACGGCAATAGCTCGCTTCCATTGGACGAAATGTATAAAAATTATGACTGAAAATTTGGAGAGAGCATGCACCTTTGCAACGCATTAAGTCACATGTGAGAGGCGGATCAAAAAATTCCCCATTCCGAAAGTTCCGTTTTCCGTGCTTGTAGATGACTAAAAGATTTTAAATAAATAGAATATAGACGAAAAAAGTAAAAATTTCAAAATTTTCAAGAGTTTTAAAAAATTTTCGTAAACAAGCGTGGACGATTTTAATTTGGCAATTTTACCACAAAATATGATATAAATATTTAATGATTGTAATGAAAGAAATAACTGAACTATATTATAATTTACACAGTCGGATCCAGGGGGAAGGAACTAGGGAGCGTTCTCCCTGTTCCATTTTTGTTTTTTTAGTACAGTAACCTCCCCCATGAGTAGTAGAGGTCCTCCAAGAGAGCGTTTCGGAGCCGACCGGAGTGTTATAATTGACTATCTATGAATACGGTTAAAAAGAAGATAAAAAAGCCCACGCTTTTAATTGTTGTCATATGTTTACTTAAATTTTTTAAAACTTTATTTTATTTATAACTGGAATTCAAAGTGAATGATCTTTACAGTAAACTAAGATCTTAACATGGGCATACCATATCTGCTATGAAACATAACTCACTCTATAAAGTCACCACGTATTTTCAAGCTTAAATACGGGTTCCGGAATAAGCTACATCTGCCTTATCAGAGCTAGAAAATTTAAATTTAAGTTGATTGCATTTATAATAATTTAGTTTTTTTTTTCAATACAATATATGAACCATTTTGCATGTGAAAGGTATTTAAGCGTCGGTTCCACCAAAATGAATATAAAATCTTTGTTTTCTTTGCATACTACATATATTGATTTTGTTTATTTTGTCTCGTACTCATTCTTCGCATGCTGTACGTGTAATCGATAGTCCTTTCCCTGCTGTATCGCAGAATAATGCCCTACAAGTGCTTGCGTCGCTCATACAATTCTCACGCTCGATTAACATTCAAGCATATAACAGCGAATAATTGGGACATAGCATAAATTTCCGTTGACAAATGAACCAAAGAATGAGAGCACTTTATGTATCTTAGAAAAAAAAAAAAATATTCGAGAAAAATCCTGGAAGGATATGATGCTCAACCGATAACAAATACGACAAATCAGCAACTTCCGACGGATTTGTTATGCATATAAATACATATTTCACTTGTATTCACATTTTTTTCCTTCTTTCTTTGTTTGTTTATTTGTTTGGATTATAATTTATTTTTAGGCTTAATATAGACTTAGATATATCTTAAGCCACATTAATAACTTTGATAATTCATGCAGCAATTGGACTGCGTGACTGTATAACTGACTTATTGACTGATTGCATGCCTGACCGATTGTCCTAATTACTCACTGCGTCAATTTGTAGGCCTCAAAGTATACTTCACTAGCCGCAGGCTGCTGGCTGGGTAGCTCTTGTGTGCACATCATCGGCATTACCACCACATTAGTCCCAAAGTGGCACTCACTCGCGTCGAAAATCTAATCATCATTAACATCATCATTGTACAATCTACAATTTTGTGGCAAACATTTGCGGTCGTCATCATTGACATCGGTTTCAGCAGATTCTATAGATATTTTACATGTAAGGCAGTGCCATCATCACAGTGACCAAATGTCATTTTTGGCGAAATTCATGCAACACGGTTCTATAATTAATATTTAAGTTGGAGGCGTTTAATAAAATGATTTTGTGAAAGATGATGTACGAGTACATAGCCAAGAATGCTTATAGCTATATACAGAGTGTCTCAAAGAAAGTTCACATTTAAAAAATCGATAAAAAAAACTAAGTAGTTTATTGAAAAAATGTTTATTACATAGTAAAATACACACTTTGGGAGTTTATTTCTTAAAAATGATAATGTCCAAGTGTAAACCGTTGCGTTCACGGCATTCATTTAATCGAGCACTAAAATTTCCTATGACGGCTCGGCAGGTATTCTCCGTGATGGCTGACATTTCGTGACGGATATTTCCATTTAATTGTGCCAGTGAAGTCGGTTTGCTGCCGTAAACTTTAGATTTGACGTAACGCCACAGGAAAAAGTCCATAGTGGTTAAATCGGGACTTCGTGGAGGCCAATTTATGTCACCTCTACTGGAGATCAATTTGCCAGGAAAAATTTCATGAACTCGTGGTAAATACCTGTTGGCGTTTGTGAAGTTGCTAAAAATGCGGAACAATGATGATCTATGCACGTTTAAAGCAACAGCACGCTTCCGAATCGAAAGGTCCGGGTTGTCAAGAACAGACTGAGTAACACTGTCTACGTTTTCAAACGTTTTCGCTGAATTACCGTTTTTTTTGTAGAACTCACGTACGCATATCGAGAAACGCTCCACAGCGACTAAATTACCAAAAGCTAATCTACCGATTGACATACCCTCGCGCCCCTCGTTTACGCAATCAGCAAATCAAATGTGAACTTTCTTTTGAGACACCCTTTACACTCTTTTGGCAAATGCCTCAAATCATTTCTATTCTTTTTAAAATATTGCAAATGAATCAAACAAGTTCCAACAAGTTGTAAGTTTTAGTGATTATAGTTCGATAAAAGAAACGGCCAAACCGAATGAAAAGACAAGACATTTGAGCAAAATAAATAGAGCACCTTTCGATTCACCTTCTCTTCGCCTTCTCGACTTACGGATGGACAGATAGACATGGATATATCGACATGTTCGAGGCAATATGAAAACAAATGACACAAGCTGCCAAAGACGCTCATTGACAAAAGGTTTTAGCGGCAAGAAATTGGAAACTCGAATATTGGTTCATATATTAGTGGCGGCCTCTTGTGTGAAACGCTCATTATTAATGCAAGTTCCCAATACAACATTTTCACAGCTCAATAAACCCAATATAATCTGTTATAATTATATTTTGTGCAGGGTATAAAAATATATAAATTTTTTTAACACTTTCCATACTAGTTGATAAGAACAAAAACCGTAGAAAATACGAATGCTATAAATAAACAAAGAATTTATCACCAATTTCAGCGCAATATATGCGTTTAATATTAAATCAAAAGTAAATTAAAGGGACCGACAAACTTTTATCAGAACAAAAAACTAAACTACATACTACAACACAATTTTATAATACGCTATAATATTATAAATCGTATATTGAAAAGTGTTTGAACATATTCCATTTTACGACAGCGATTAAACTGTTATAAATTACTCAGCTCTGGTAACGCTACAGTCATTTGAGCTTAGTTTGGTTTACCGCCTCACCCTGGTAACACTTTGTCAAAAATCTGTATACCTCCCACCCCCACAAAACGCACATAAATAATGTGCAAATTCATGAAAAGTGCAAGGTCTATAAAGTACACAAAAATGTAAACAATCGATATAATACGAAATATAAGTGAAATTATTTATACAAAAGCCATTTATTATTTATTGTGTGGTCCATCAATGTTAGACCAAAACCTTATGTCTTTCAGAACAGGCTACCCAAAGACAATTTTCCTCATATAAGTTTTCCAGTACATTGAAAGCAGCGTGGACATATTTTCTCATTTTCGTAGTTCAGTTCAGGAATGTTAACGTGCATCTCGTCCAATTTCTGGTTGACATAAACGTCCATCCGAGCGACTAACACTCTAAATAAAAAGTAGTCGAAAATTAAACTTGCATAACATTTTCTTTCTACTAAAATTAATTTTCAGTTTGAAATTATGTAATCTCAGTATTTTAATGCATTTCAAAGTTCTACACCTCTAAATAAAACATTGTATACAATGATATTCTGAAAGTTGAATAACTCTTCATTCAAACCGACATTCATACAAACTGACTTCCGACTTAAAGCGTATCAAGAGTATATGTAAAATATAATACTTTGTATGGTCTCAATCAAATCAGCAGTACACTTATCAACCATGTGCACACTGTAAAGGAAGTGAATTAATTTATATTACTAGATTCAAGCAAACAATAGTTTATTGTTGAAACCAACGTCTCGCAATTAAGTTGTGTGCTTACAATTAGTTTATTGAAAGAAAAAAAGAAAAAACCCGAAACTGTTTCAAAATGGGACTATTGTCAAATATTTCCACAAAAGCCATGAAACTGACTACGCAAGTGTTTATTTCACTCGGTTTGGTTTGTGGAATTAAAAAAGATAATTAAAAAAAATATATATAAATGAAAATGAATATAAAAATTTAAAAGACACCTATAAATAACAAAAAATATAAAATAAATAAATTAATTAAAGAGAATAAACAAAAAATACAATATCAGCTTATTTCGACAATTTTAATTGAGTTTAACTTGACTTCCACGATTTGAACATGATATAAGGCTTCATGTTGGGTATTTTTCGGAATATGGAATGATTAAGAGCAAATTTTACTCACATACCATTGGAGGAACTTATCTGAATAGGTGCAACATGTTTTGTTTACATCCTGTGCGAGAACGACCAAATCGAATGAAAAGACAAAGCCAATGAGCAAAACAAATAGATCAGCCATCGATCAGCCACAAGTATTCGCTCGTTTACTCTCACTTGGACTAATTATAACTTGAAATCTTCTCCTTTTGGCTTTTGTAAAAGGCACTTCCTTTGGTTTGTTTTATCAAACGGAAACATATAAAAACTAATACATTTAAGTCTATAAATACGTTGTATGCGTTTTCAAATACATTTATTAAAGGCTTCAGTTGCTACTGTGTCATCTAGTAATAGATGGCGTCTATGTGTGCTACAAAAAATATCTCAGAGACTATAATAAGCGTAGACTTCGAACTATGTATGTAGTAGAGGTCTGCATGAATTAACTCAAAAAGGCATATGACGCATTTACGCTTAAATTGAATGAATGAATTCGGCTGCACATTCGAATGAATTTGAGTGAATAAATGTACTGGTATGAGTGTCACATTTACAACATACAAACGATATTGAGTGAGAGTGAATATGATGTATATGAGTGAATATGCATAAGTTTACTCAAAGTGCCGCACAGCTGCTTCTTATGCAGTGCGCAGCTAGAATAACTGAGGTTATATTCGAATTCATTCGAATGTGCGTCCGATTTCATTAAATTCATATTCCTGCTTAAACCGTTTTGAGTCAATTTTAGAAATGATTTTTTTATACTTTTTTTTTTGGCGTAGCCCCTATTTAAACCCCCACTTTTATGTTTTACAATACTACTTAAAGTTTCGTGTGAATGATATTAGACCTTCGGTTCAACCGAAGTTAACGTTTTTTCGTTCGTTTTAATGCGGCAGGTCATACCAAAGAGCTTAAAATGAATTTCGCAAATGCACGAAGCTCAATCCGAATACACCAAATGTTCTCTGCTTCCTTCATTCATTCATTCCGTTTTACTCATTCATTTACTCAAATTCATTCCTTATGAGTGTCGATCGTGTCCCACTCAATCAAACACAAAGATTCGAAATTCGATACTGCGTATGTGTTGAACTCGATAAAGTCTATAACATTAAACGGTACTCTCTTAAAGTTTGAGTGGCATCATGCAGACCTCTAGTATGTAGACTCATCTTATACATTCACAGACTTTTACTATAACCAGCACCCAAAGGGACAAGGGTATAATAATAGCTTTATGCAAATGTATGGAACGTGGTAGACAACATTAAATATATATGTAGTGTTGATCAGCATCGGAAACTGAGTCGATTAAACTATATCCGTCTGTCTGGATGTATGAGACAACAGATCTCAGAAACTATAGTATAAGAGCTAGAAGAGCATTTAGATTGTCTTTAGCCATACGAAGTTTATTAAATTCTGTTAATGTCACGTCCACCACGCCCACAATATTCGTACTTTTAAGACCGCATATAATGAAATAATTGTCAAACAAATATGAATGCTCGTTTTATAATATCGTACATAAATAAATGTTTGCTTTTAAAAAACTAGTTTTTTAGTAGAAATTTCCGATTATTAAAAATGGAGCGCTACACAATTGAACAATGAGTTCTCATTGTAACCACCATTTACAAAAATGGAGAAGAATACTCTGCCGATTTTTCGAAACAAATCATCTTCATCGAGGCTCATTGTCTGAATGGTTTCGTTAATAAACAACATTTTAGAATTTAGGGCTCAGAACATCCCACATGATCCAGAAACAAATGCATTACAACGAGCACAAATAAGCCGAAATCTTCATTGGGATACATGGAATTGAATATGTTCAAAAATTCATTTCAAGTACTTTTGATTGACAATTTAAATGTACGAAAGATAATAAATTCTATCCGAAATGCTTCGACCGACATCATGAAGGAAATGACGATCGATAGCAATAAGCCCGATTCCAGTGGAGCAAATGTAATGAAATGTTTGAATGAAAATTGGGGGAAAGCATTTTTACTTTTGTTTATCGAAATAACTTACTATTCTATTTATTGTCTACTTAAGTACGTCTGAAGTGTATTAAAGTAACACCCAAGATGATGTTTTATCGTGTTTTAATTTCTCTTCTCAGATTTTTGCAATCATACTTTTCATCCTGGGTATTGTATTAATCGTGGCTGATATTAATGATCTAAAGGCAAGAGAACAACGATTGATTGGTTGGTTTGCTGTACTTGTTGGTATGGTTGGCATTTTAGTAAATTCATTTGGCATTTATGCTATATCAAAGGAAAAGCCTACGTCTACTCTATTGGTAAGACCCCAAACATTGATTCTATAGTTACAAGAATTTTATTTTTGATTATACAAATTTATTGTTTTTCAGTATGCCATTCTAATGCTTGTCTCTCTGATTATCAACATATTAAGCAACGCCTTCGCTAAGGTTTCAGTACTGTGTATTTTATATATAATTTTATATGTAAGTTCTTCGAAATATATATTTATGATTTTTCAATTATTATCCTATTTATTATTTCATTCTTTAAAGGTTATTGTAACTGCTTTCTTGTTTGAGTTATCGAAACGTTTTCGCAATACAAATAATGGTGCAGAAACATTTCTTCGAATGTAGAACGTAGAATTACAGATACAATATGAATGTACTTACATATAAATAATTTCTGTTTAATTTACATTTTCAATATTTGAATCAGCAAATACAAATTGATTTCTGTTGGCTATATTCCTCAGTAGTCCGATCTGGGCGTATGAAGGATTTTTTGTTAATATTGGCGAAAAACACACTAAATTTGGAACTTAATTAGTTGAAAATATAAGCAAAAAATGTTCACTTAAAAACTCAATCAAATTAGGCATCTCTAGCTTAATTAAGAACAAAAACGAAAAAATTAAATACAAAAACTTGAAAATGGAGGCAAAGTTTGTATGGAGGCTACTCTTTATAGTGGGATATGCATATTAATTTATTAAAAATAGTTATCTAAGGAGGGAAAAAGAGATTCCAAATTTCCCTACTAGAAGTCTCTATCTTTTTTAGTCTCCGAGATTGTGCTAATTTTATGCTTGACTCTAAAAAGCAGAAATGGCTTGGTGTGCTAACTTTAGAATATAGTTGGCAGACTAACATATAAATAAAAGGGAAACCATCAATGTTAAAATGCAATTATGTTAAGCTAGTTTTGCGCTCTAGTTTAAAATGTTTTGCTCTTAAATAAAAAAAAAGAAAAAACGTTAATTTTGGTTGAACCGAAGCTCTAGTACCATTCACAAGAAATTTGAAATCATATTTTAAAACATAAACATCGGGTTAGTTTATTTAGGGGCTATTTTAAAAAGTGGGCGGTAGACGCCCATTAGTATATGCATGTGAAGCAACCATCCATAAGAAGACACCACATCGAATTTTAAGCTGATATTAACTTTAATAAAGAAGTTTTCATACAAATGCATAAAAGTGGGTGAGACACGCCCATTTGTATATGTATATGAAGCGGCTGTTCCTAAAAGGCCACCACATCGAATTTCAACTTAATATTGACTTTAAGTAAATAAGCTTTTCACACAAAACCAGTGGTTTTGTATGGGGGCTACCCCTAAAAGTGGGCGGGTCACACCCATTGATGTATATGTGAAGCGTCCGTCTATTAAAATTACCATATCAATTATTGAGTTGATATTGACTATAATAAAAGAGTTTTGCATAAAAAGAGTCAAAAGTGGGCGTTATGCTTGCATAGGAGCTACCCCAAAAAGGGGGCGTGGTTGGTCAATCTTGAATTAATAAAAGGAAGTGTGTGTGTCAGTTTTCATCCGAATACCATAAAAATTAGTCCCCAAAAACTGCGCAACAACATCTAGATGGACATAGCTAAATAGACTCGTCACGTCGAGCTGATCAAGAGTATATATACTTTATGGGGTCTACGGTATCTGCGTTGCAAACTTTCAGACAAACTGTTAATACCATTTCACACTATGTGTGAATGGTATAAAAAGACAAATTTTATGAAACAAAATGAATTGAAACCTTTTAGTGGTGTCTTACCATGTTTCTAGTTGCAAAATGTTTCCATACCAAGTCTCAAAAGTTGAGGGACTGTTTGTATTCATTTGTCTTTAAACTGAGTAACTTCATGTGCCCAATGTCAAGTGAATTCAAAACATGAAATTCCTCGGAAAGCGAAAACCAGACCAGTTTAACGATTTTACTTACGCAAAATTTTTTCCGTAAAGTGAAAACATAAAATAAAAATATTTACATTTAAAATTAAATAATTTTAACTTAATCAAAACAATATTGATTCGGATATCTTCATTACTTTTTACACAAACATATCACAAAACATTTGTATTGAGTTACAAAAAAAAAAAAATTTAATTTAAAAAGGGTGTTTCATTTAGACATGTGGTACTATGTTAATCACTAAGATCGATACACCACATAATCGAGACAACTCTGCGTAATATTGTGAACAAATATTACAAAACTGGATCTTTGAGGCTACACGAAAGAGAAAGTCTTTGAGGAAGATCCAAAAAGGAATGCAGCCTTTAAACGGAGCTTTGCATCGTTTAATCGGTCCATTTCGGTTGCATTTTTCCCAAAATTTAACGGATATATGGAAAAAAGTAACGAGTTTATACGGGATAGTCGCAGTGAATATATTCGGGAAATAATTATTCATAAATAGTCATTTTGTATGGTATACGGATAGATCGCTGACGGTCTAGGGGTTTTAGGCTCTAGGACTTAGTATTAGGAATTAATGCAAAAACACACCAGTAACAAATAAAAATGTGTGCAATAATTAGATGCATGCAGTTCAAATAAGGTAGAGAATATGACAACTGTGATATTGCACTTCTATTCTCCAGACAGGCGACGTTGGAAGTACTTAACTTCAACGCCGTTAAGTCAAAGCTAGTGCTTGAAGCAAATGACTTATTGGAAGAACTCTGCGAACGCAATAGTGTTTCTCTGCTGTGGGTACCGGGAAATGAACCGACAGATAAGCTTGCTAGAAAAGAAGCGGCACTCTAACGATAGGATCTAAACCTTTTTGTGGCGTTGGGAGACACACTATATCGGAAGTAATCTGGAAGGAAATAAATATGGCGAAGTAACATATATACAACCCAAGCTGATTGAAAATCATGATCCAACTAGGAAGAAACCAACTGAGAATACTGACAGGAATGCTAACAGCCCACTGTATTCTAATGAAACACATGTGTGTTATGGGAATCCATGTGAAGTTAGCAGCCCGAAGAGTGAAATTTTAATTTACATAAATGCAGTTCTTTTGTCGAACATTAGAACAGATTTATTCAAGGTTAAACTTAATTTGGACACCCACAAGCATGAAATGCAGATTTTTAACTATGCAACTTGTTTGTTCAACATTAGTCCACGGTTAAACTTCATTTGCCCAACTTCCAAAAACGTATTAAATAATAAATTTAAATATATATTCTGTGAAGTTGGGTGCCCGAAGCGTAAAATTTTAATCTTTGTCCAAGTCTGAATTTCATTTTAAACACCTTCAAGTAATATTAATAAGGAGAAAATCATTTCAACTTTAAATCCTTAATTTGTGATTCTGGCATCCTGAAGTTTGATATTTGTATTTTATTTTTTAATGCAGTTCGTTTGCAGTCCATTATTGTCATAAATTGAACTTCGTTTGCCTACGTTTTACCTTGGACAAAGGAAAACTAATGTTTCACAAATGACCTGCCAACTTCACAAGTCTTACAAAACTGACCCGAATATAGATTATATGACTATGAAGAGAAGACCCTTCTTCACATTATCGCGCAATGTGAAGCTGTAGATAGAAGTAGATTTAGTCAGCACATAGGCTTAGGACAGGTCATCTAACTCAGTAGGACAAACAATAGATCTTTCTAGGTCACAGGTTTATATGTCCCTACCATCAATATTAGTAACAACGGCATTTCGAACGGAATAAAACATGTGGACAAATTCGTAACGGTTTGCGTTTTATTTGAAAACAAAGTATCGTACGTTTTAATGGAACATCCTTTATTTTCAGTCGATATCTTATAGTACGCATCGTTTACGTATATTGAATAAATAAGTTTTTTAAATTATATTATATTTAAATGCTTTCACATTGACCAGCAAAATGAATGTAAATGCACTTTGACACTTTTTGCGTTATAATAAAATAAATAAATATTCTTGCACTTAGTTTCCCGAACTAAAGGACCAAAGTGCCAATTATGAATATGTACGCAAATATTAAATTATAATTAAGTGCTCGCCTGTAATTACATTTTTAGTCATTAATAATGATAAAAAAAAGCAAAGTCAATTAAGTACTCAAATGTGTTTAACAAGAGAGTGTCCAAACAAAAAAACTGTCAATAAATCTGATAAACACACAAAATAAAGTGCTACAAAAACATTTTACCACTGGCAAATAATTAATTTATACTATTAAGTTTTTAAATTACTAAAATAAACATTAAGCCTCAAATTCAATGCGATATTGTTCCATTGCAATTGATGGTTTGGTCAAAGTTCAGCAATGTTGAACTTTAACCGCGTTCCTGTTTTTGGTAATAAATCTTTGAGCAATAACAACAATGAAATAAATGCTTCAAATAGTTGAAAAACTCAAACCAATACAAATAGAAATCATATACAGGCACATAAATCAAACACATTAGAAAGTTGCGTTATTATCCTTAAGGGAACACTTGCCCGGCAGGCCGCAGAACTTACACACACACATTTAGAGTTCATCTTTTTGTATAGCATACAATGCCAGAGGCGGCTCGAGAGCCTTTTGCGCCCGTGGCATACTCTTAATTCGGCGCCCTTTGTGATTTTTAATAGTTATTAACTCAACATTGAACTAATTTAATAAATTTTCATTTAGTTAGATCTTCGAACTTCTCAGAAGAAGCACAACACAAATGACAAAATGGCAAACCAAACGGAGCACAAGAGACAATAGCGTTGCCAGATCTGATCAATTTATTACAGTTTATTCCCTGTCGAAAAATGGAAAATTTAAAAAAACCTCCTACGCTTATGTAAAGTTTCAGAGACAATTTTTATTTTTCAGAACACACTTTAAAAATTCGCTTTTCGATGCAATAAAATATATTCTCTCTCTCACACCCATTAATCTATAAAAGTCTACATGTCAAATTTCAGCTACATCAAAAAAATTGAAGATAATGTGTTCCATATACGCTAAAACCAATGCATATTTTAACAGATATGATCTAAGGCCGCTTATGGGCTACCTAACTGGCCATCATCAATTGAGATACCATCTAAATTAATTACTTGTTTTCCTCAGAAATAAAGTGGAGACTCTATATAGATGACGACGAAACAAGTTTACATCTACTAAGCCATTGTGCGACCTTGCCTAGGCAGATTAAGGCAGATGAACAGCCCTTTGTAACATCTGACAAGGCCAAAAACACTTCGCCCAAGGTTATTCTCCTTTTCTTAAGAGAGACAGTTAAATTAACTTAACCATATCTGGGCTAGAGTACAAAGGACATCATATTCTGTCGCAGTACCCGTTTTCCGTCAGAATAGCCCTCCAACGTTCTAACGTTCTAAATCTGACACTGAGTATTAGTAAGCGTAACTGGCTGCTTAAAACTGCTTCGCAGTGACCACTGGGTTATGGGTTTTTTTTTAAGGTATGTTAAATAAAAGTTGTTAATAAAAGCGCGTTAAAAATCAATTTTTATAATTAGTTTCTCGACGTATTTTATCGACGATATTTTATAGTTTTGGCGCCCTTCTTTTATGAATGTGTGGCGAAAACCATATTGACACATCCTCGCAACGCCACTGTACGTTGCGATTCTTTGAAATATACTCGTAAAGCATTAAAAGCATGCCGAGCTTCTTCTATGAGTTCATCAATAGTAAAAGTGTGAAAGGTTAAATTGGTCTGTTAATGTTTTGGACCACAAACCACCAGCAGCAACAACAAGTACTAATGTGTCTTCAAGGACATAAATATATATATATATATATATATATATATATATATATATATATATATATATATATATATATATATATATATATATATATATATATATATATATATATATATATATATATATATATAGAGAGAGAGAGAGATATATATATATATATATATATATATATATATATATATATATATATATATATATATATATATATATATATATATATATATATATATATATATATATATATATATATACATGTATATATTTTTTAGAAGCTTTTATGTATGTGAGCTGCATGGGCTGTGCTTGTTTGTGTATGTTCAAGGTCAGATTTGTGTCCATTATTGTTCAGCGCATCCTTGTCGTCGAGAGTAGCTTTGCATCTATAAGTATTATCTCGTAGTATAGTACATATTTGAGATTAATGATCGATGCTTGTTGGTTGTCTCATGTGTAATGATTTGTGATATTTGATTGCGTTACCAACTTTAATCTGATTTAATGGAGTGGAACAACGAAATATAGAACATAAATTGTGTGTTGCAGATGGCTTTTTGAATTTACGAATATGCAATGTTTACTTGATTAAATGAAAAGGTTTATTTGTTATAAGGCTCATTTCTTATAAAAAATGGAATTTAGAGCAATGAAAACAATAAAAAGCCTTTTGGCTATCAACTTTTGAACATAAAAAATGAAGATTATCGATGAAATTCATTTTTCTACTCATTGTTGAACTTTCTTTGAGTGTTTGCTTTCTAGTCAACTGTTCACAGACCGCTTGCTCCCCCCACTTCGATCTGACTGTCAAGTCTACTTTGGTCATTACAAGTTGAATGTGGATTACGTTTGCGATAGCTTTCTTATCACCAAACGACTTAAGTGAGTCATAAACGGCTGATAGACTATAAATAATTGTATGCAAAACGGTTGCTAAAACTTATTTCTTAAGAAAAATAGTATAGCTAAATGCAAAAATAAATGTTCACCCATTCAAACTGAAATTAAGATCAATGAAATAGCTGTTAGGGAGGTGTTCTTCCTTATAACTATGAAACAAAAACTTAATGTAATAAGAACTTCTGCAACTAGTCAGGACCTAAGGAGCAGAGTTGTACATTATTATGGAGCATTTGTACAGATGAATGATTCAATTATGCCTTAAAGGACATCCGTTGATACAAATCGCCCAAACGATATGTTGAATTGTGGATTGAAAATATTTTTTGTAACTATATCTGCTTCATACCGATTTTAACAACGATACCTTTAGAATTGTTTCTTATTAAAATTCATCAATACATGTTTTAGTGTGATCTTGTAAAATGAGAAGATACAAACGAATTTCTAGCATCAGACAATCATGTAAACAGGCAGAACATGTCTGGACAGAATGCTCTTAACGACATAAATAGGGTATCTAGACGCTCACTTCAATACATAAGAGAGGATCTTTATGACAAACAGATAATATTCGTATTTATACTAGGTACTAATCGAAATGGCAACATAAATAAATAAATTCTTTATTAAGTTTAATGTAATAATATAATCACTTTAAATTTGCTGATACAAAAAGCATTCGAGAAATAAATTGCATAGAAAATGTTTGCGACATTCACTTCCTTTGAATTTTTTAATAGTTTGCAAAGTAAATTTTCATGTTTTGAAAGAAAAACAATTTGAGAATACTTGATTGAATGGAGGTACTTGATTGAATTTTAATAGTTTTGCTACTATTTGACCTACTATAGATGTCCGTCCCGACAGACAACAACAACAAAAAAACTACCACAAGAAAATCACGCAAGTCAGATAAATCATTTAAGCTCTTCATTTAATTTCAACAACCAATTCAAATCAAACTAATCAATATATTTATTTAATATGTATAAGTTGACTTGTTGAGCGTATATTTAACTTGCAGATACTTTTACTTTCAGATACTTGTAGTAAGTAAAAATAAAACACAAGAGAAAATAGTAGAACGAAGTTTTTCCATTTACTTCGATGTTCATTTCAATGCTAAATTGGAATTGTTTATCGTAGACAATTTATCTATTTAAAGAAAAAAACAGACAACTTCAATCGGAAGATACAATTTAATTAAATGCAGTACACTACAAACAAGTTCTGCAGTTATATAAGTCGAAAGTAGGTATGTTGAAGTTTATAGAGTACTTTTTATAGTTTACATTTTACGGAAATGCATCAATGCAACCAGTAAAAAAGCAGCCAATATGCAATCAGTGCTATGAAAGCAAGCAAACTGTGTATAAAGTAAACTTTCATACATATCTGCATATGAAGGACGATAATTTGAGCGATTTCTTTGCAACAATCTCCATTGCCTCAGTAAAGATAAAGCATGCAATATTTGCTAGCGAGTGGAAAATCTGCGGTAAAATAAATCTCGATTGAAATACCGATTGAGTACGATAGACGTGAGTTAACTAAAGGAGCAAAAAAAAAATGCAATAAGTTTAAGAGAAACAAGAAAGAACGCTGAATGAACGATTTTAGACGACTACGAGATACATTGTATGTACAAAGTGGTCTTGGTTTGATCCATAGATTTGTGGTGGCATAGTCTTTTATAGTGGTCTCATCTGAAACTATCCGGTATGTTTCATCGGGATTAACGTAAGATCAATTAATCTATGGTGTTTCTAGCTAAAAAAAAATTCTGGTTGTCCACTTAAGGGGCTTTATGTTTTATAGTCTCCGAAATCTTAACGCTCGAGCGGTACAAATGGACAGACGGGCATGGCTATACAAACTGCTTTTGCCACGCCTTATTTGACGTTCATTTGCACAAACTTAATATTAGGAATGTAAAAAATGTATCGCCATATTTCGATATATTGAAGATGACCAATATATTTTCGCTGACGATACAGCAATAATGTATCAATATGTCCCAACAATATATCGTCGATATAACGATATATACCGAATGTATCTCTACTTTTTTCATCACAGTTTTTTTTTTACAAAGAAGGCGCATTCGTATTTTAATAATTTCGAGTTTGTTAATTACAGCATATTAAGAGTATTTAGAGTACGTTACTATTTATGTTAAAAGTACGGACCTGACAAGAAATGATCAAGTTTAAATTCTATTGCTGTGTTGAGAATTGCTCGTGAAACAAGAAACTCAGCCTGACTTGACCGTATGGAAAACTTATTTCACGCAGCGTTCTTTCCATTCGAATAAGTGGTGAAAAAACATGAAATCTGCGGAAGCATGTGTCTGGTGGACCAAAACGAAGCAAAAGAAACCAGCCAAGGTTTAAAGGCGTATCTATAACTGGTACAATGAGAACAACACCAACATTAGCTATGAAAGCTCTACTAAACCTAAAACCCTTGCATTTGATAATTCAAAGTAAAGCAGCAAGGGCGGCACTAAGTCTCCACAAGCTTTACAATTTCAAAAAAGGTAAACACAAGGGACATCTTGAGGTACTGAATAATTTGGACCAAGCAGAATAGATTCCACACCAAAACTGCAAATGCGTTACGAGGTCATCGTCCCCTCTCGTTTCAAATGGAATACGAGGCCAAACAGATACCCGAGTGAACCGATGCACAAAGTTGGTATACTGACGGTTCTAAAACACAGTATGATGCGGACACAACAGGCACCAGAATAAATATTTTCTCGGATAACCAAGCCGTCTTAAAAGCCCTGTAAGGCTATGAATTTAGAAACAAACCCACGCTCGAATACCTAAAGAATCTCTGCAATCTGGCTAACTCAAAAAAATCAACCTACTTAATATACCCTTTTACTTTATGTGTGCAGGGTATAAAAATGCAAAGAGTTTGTAAGAAAAACGTGAAAAAGCAATTTCGGTTTTTGATAAGTTACAAAATGCATCCAATGTTTGAAGCATTTCTAAAACGCTGCTGATAAAGTTTATGTAAAATGAAGTCTGAACTTTGTTTTTATACTCTGAAGAAAATTTTAAATATTTAACTCACTATAAGGAAAAAGTTTATCATATTTCACACTACTGCATTTTGTATTGAATTCATTTAGAAAATCTATTTTGCATACAAACGAGTATACATATAAGCTTGAGGCAATGATTCTTCATTTAGTAGTACCAAAGTAGATACTGACTCACTAACTTGCACTTCACTTTCAGTCACAAGTGTTCAGCAGAGTGTCTCAATGCTCAACAGGAAACCCCACAAGCTATGTACTTCAATAGATTATACAATAGCATGGAACAAATATAGCGTCAACTTGTAACTTCCGATTTGCGCAAAATATAAAAAAAAATAAAGTTCCTGAAATGAAATACAGATTGTACATGAATGCAGCAGGAAATTAATTTCATTAAAATTAAAATGAGACGAAAATATATATATGCATATTCTCTAGGGCTTCGAGCAGCTGTAATATAAAATGTTGTTTGTATTTATACTTCCACGTAGTATATTGTAAGGAAATAAAGGAATGTTTGTATGCTTTTAATTAAACTAAAGAAAGTGGTGCATATGGCTTCTACACTTATACCTTATACTTATATTTATACTTATACCAATATACGCATGTACCTATATAAATCGGTGGTAACAACTGCATGTGAGAATTACTATTGATTGATAACTATGGTTTAATGTTTCGATTTATCAATCGGGCTGCTATTTATATTTCGGGAACTGGCAACACTAATCAAAATCTAAAATCTGGCAACACCATAATAAAGTTTGACATTTTTTTGGCATAAACGTACTCACAAAGTTTTGATGTACAATTGCTATTTGTTTTGTTTACAGTGAGCTAAGAAAAGTAATTTGGCCAAAAAATGGAAATTTCAAGAGAAGGTTTTCGTTGGATTATTTTTCACAACTTTCGACGTGGATTATCTAAACAGGAATGTGTCAATGAACTCATGGCGATAAAGCACCATCCAAAGCCACAGTATATCGCTGGTATAGTGAATTCAATCGTGGTAGTAGTTCGGTCGCCGACGAATTCCGTGAAGGTCGTCCAAAATCGGTTGTTGTGCCCAAAAACATCGATGCAGTGCGTGAACTGATAATGAAAGATCGTCGTGTGACATATCGTGAGATAGAGGCATCCTTGCACATTAGTTCCACTTCAATACATTCAATTTTGCATGAACACTTAGCTCTAACAAAAATTTGATCTTGATTTGGATTCGCTCAAAAAAAGTCTCGCGTCGATTGGTGTAAGGAAATGGTTAAAAAGTGCGACCGTAATGCTTCAAAAGACGTGTATAAAATCGTGACAGGGTACTAATAATGGTTATATGATGAGCCGGAAACAAAACAGTAATCGACCCTGTGGGTGTACCAAGACGAGCCAAATCTAACAAAAGTTGTTCGTGGAAGAAGCACAGCGAAGCAAATGATCGCCTGTTTCTTCGGCCGAATGGGTCATGTGGCCACTGTTCCGCTTGAGTAACGTAGGACGGTCAATTCTGAGTGGTACACGACCATTTGTTTGCCGGAAGTCTTCGGAGAAATTCGTAAAACCAACCGCCAAAGACTAGTCATGACAATGCGAGCTCTCACACATCTCGTCAAACAAGTGCATGTTTGAGCAGTCAAAAGACTCATCCTCCGTAGAGTCCCGATTTGGCACCCAATGACTTCTTCTTGTTCTCGAGTATCAAAGGTAAACTGCGTGGTCGTGTAGGTGTCTCAAGAGGAATGGAAAAACTGCTATGACAAATGGTTTGAACGAATGCAAAAGTATATTGATCATCAAGGGGAATATTTTGGAAAACAATAGGATCATTTTCATTTACAAATGTTTCTTATTATTTACTATTCCCGAAATATAAATAGTACCCCTCGTAGTGTGCATAAAAATAGTTCTAGCGATGTGCAACTTGACAAATATTTTTTGACTGCCTAAGTTCATGAGTTCTCTTATGATTTGCTGTCAAAAACATCAGCCAAGTCGACAAAAATTGTAATTTTAGTATTAAAAATTATGAAAAATGTTCATAAAATGCGTAGCATGGCAACACTTCAAATTAACAGCAAAATTGGCGGCTTGAGTGCTCAGTACAAATAAAATGTGTTCCATTTAAACTGATATCAGTTTAAAAACTCATATTAGAAGATGTACAGCTTACTAATATAACCAGTTCTGCAACTCATATAAAAGCTTAGATAGGTAAAAACGCGGCTTAAAGCTATAATACTACCAAAAGATGATGAGACTAAATGATGAATTTACAAGTTCGTTGTGCACCTGTAGCGGCACCGAGATTCGAAAGAAGACTTTTCAATAATAATACATAACACATCATTAAAATCTGCGTTTCATTAAATTGTTAGCACAAAATGACTGTTAAAATACAAGGCAGCATGGCAAAAAAAAAAAAAAATTAAGACTAGCTATATTGATTAGATAGATGTATTGTAAAAACATTGCACTCAATCGACCGATATCTAGGGATAATTTAAATTATAGCGCCATTTTACAAAAACAACTACAAACAAAATGAAAGTAATCAGAATAATAGTAAAGCGCATTCAAAGTAAAACACACCATCTCCTATTTCCTCTACTCATGCATAGATCTAGCAACGTTATAACTTATCTATATATAAATAGCCAAGTGCAAAATGTTCACACCTTTTATAGCCCCCTCAAACCCGACATATTCGCTAGATTGAGGAACGAATGTAATTTTTTTCTAAAGTGCTGCGTTAAAGGTGGATAAAAACCAGGTAAAGCCCTCGGCCAAACACAAAGACCTGAGCGCTTTCCCTCCACCAGTTCTCTCAATGTGTTAACAAATTACAACAAAAAAGTCAAAGTGAAGGCCATTGAGTTAAATAACGGACGGAGAAGCCATATTTTTGGCAAGCATCTGTTGAGAGCGTGGCTTCATAGTATTAGTAAAATTAAAAAAAAAAAAAAAGAGGAATGAATATTTCTCCGTGCCTGAGCGCAACATGTTGATATATTTAACTCAGCATTATCAAATGGTACTGAACTGTTTTATATTGTCGCTATAACGGTTGAGTTTCAACCACAGTATGCATAATCCTATGAAGTATTAAGAAATATTAAAATATTTAAATTTGAAGTCTTTGTCTCTTATAGTCTCCGAAATCTTGATGTACAGACGGTCAGACAGACACGTACCCTATGGGTAAAAATAATGCGAAAGCCCCATTACAAATATGATAAACTTAAAGTAAAAAAAAAAAATAAAACAATTGGTTCCACCTCACATCTCTTACAAAGGGACAATTTAGACAATTTCACAGTATTGCGACACATGTCGCAGCACAAATATTAGGAATGAATGAGTGCAGTATTCAAATTAACGAATTCAGTATAAGTTAAGTCCAAATATTATTATAAAATGAAGTATGGAATCAAATATGAACCTAGTTATTTAATTAAGATGCACAACAAGACAAAATTATTCGAATGGAACAAGTGTGAGGTGAGGTTCTACTTTCCATTTCAACGTTTCCAACTTGATTCATTCATGTTTAATGATGTAGAAATCGACGCAAAATGACCTTATCCTGCACAAAGTTAGACATATTAAATTATGTAAAAAGTTTTTTTATTTACGCTCAACCAAATGACATACTCGTATACTAAAAACGACGCTCAAAAACTATAGGTTTGCGGGAGAATATTTTTTGGGAAGTGAAATTGTATTGTAAATGTACTAGTCACGCCATTCCATAGGAAACGCTGCTGCGCACCTAACAAAGCATATGACTATATGCGAATTATAAGTGCATTATGTTAATCTCGGTCATTTTAGAACTTATGTTGCTTCTGGTTATAAAAAGTCTCCATACCAACATTACTTTTATAGAAGACAGGCAGATAGACAGACGAACATGGCTAAATTGACTGGTCGTGTCATGCTGATCCTCAGCATAAAATTGATATTGTTTATCAATATTGTACAGTTTATGTTCCCCGTTAATAATTATCTAATTTGTTGTTCGTCTTTCACTTTGCTCCTCTGATCGAGTCATTACAATCTCAATGACAATTTGAAATATCCATAGTTTCAAGCATGTCTTCTGAAACTGCTCATTTATTGAACGTGTATAATCGTTTCGAATATATCTAAAGACAATTTAAATCGTTATTCTTAAAATTTCAGCTTATTAAAAATAATAACTCAGGTAATTGAAAGTACTTGCACGTGGTTTCTGAGTGGGAGCTCCTTATGGTGAAGACGTCCAAGTCTTCTAATGTGTATGCTGTTGTCCAGAAAATTATCCGCATATTGACTAATGCGAAATTAAAGTTCCTTCAGTCCTAATAACTAATTTTCCAATATGAGAATGTTAAAGAGAGCATAGAAGCTGGTATGGGAACTTATCAGTATGAAGCGGATGTGAAATCCCTATTATATAAAGCTTTCGCCCATAAAATACGAACATATAGAACTTAAATCGGTTAAAATGTAAGTTCTCTATATTTTATCAACACACATGTACGATAATATGTTAACAAAAGTTCCAAACAACAAAATTTGATGTTTCGATAAAAATTTATATGTAAATATAAATAATAGATAAATAAAAAAAATAAAAATAAATGAAACAGAATTGAACCAGAATAAAATGCCAATATGGAAAAGAACGTTAGCAACTTCAGGACGTGAACTGAATATACTGTTTGAGAATAAATAATAAAGTTGCACTTGAAAAATCTATGTAGAAATGGGCAAGCTCAAATCATTCACGCCCTTTTTAACCCTCTTAAACACAACATATTCGCTTGATTTTTCTTTTTTTGGAGGAGTGTGTTTCGTTTTTTTTTTTTAAATATTGCGTCTAAGGTAGGTTAAAAGCAGATAACGCGCTCGGCCATTCACAAAGATTTTCTCTCACAAACCACTCTACCTTCTCTCTCTCTTGCTCTCTCTCTCTCTCTCTCTCTCTCTCTCTCTCTCTCTCCCATCTCTGTCGTGTTCACATTGTAAAGCATGTCGATCGAGCAGCTCGCGGTATGGCTCGAAACTGTTGTGGGCGCACTTGTAAACATGTTGGCGAGCATGAGTTGAGTGTGAATTTTAAAAGAAGAGGAATCAATCTACCTGCGCATTAATTAATTAAATCAAATATATTGCTCATATTGCCGCTCTCTTTCTAAGCGGCCCTTAGAGCAGGGCCATCCAAAAGGAGAGCAACCAAAGTGTGAAACATTTCTGATTCATAATTTGTACAGTCTGCCAAAATACAACACCAAAATAACGTAACTAAATCAGTCTATTTACAGGAACCTAATCTGGCAGTACGGATTGCAAAGTTTTTCAAATTACTGGTAGCACCTAATATAGTAGTGTAAATTTGTTGTAAGTCAATTTTATTACAAATAAAAAGTTGTGAAATTAGTTCTGTAAACTTTTCTTTCCTTACTGAAGAAGAGAGTCATCTTACCTTAGTTTCGACAAATATAAATTACTCTCGCAACGAATGCGGGACAAGCTGACCTAGCCCATTTTTATACAAGATTTTATAGTCCCTGAGAGATTTCTATCTGACGAACTGTCAGAAAATATGGTTGAATCAAATCGATTCCCGATGCTGATCACGAGTATATTTAGTTTTTGGTGTCTGCTTCACTTCCTTTCTCCTACTTCTTACTTTAAGAAGTTGACCCATATAAACTCCTTTTAATTCACTGAAACAAGCGCAGGAAATTCCATAAAGTGTAAATGTTTAATGACACAATTCGATTTGTCTATTTTATATTGTGCTGTTTATTATTTATTATGTTAATTAGTTTTGTGGTACTGCGCTAAATTATAGTAATAATACTTCTTGTTGCTGTTCAAAATAGAAAAGAACAGATACAAAAAAAATCATCGACTGAGTTTTATAGCGCACTGTAGCTGAATGCGAAACAATTTTCTCCGTAGCTTAACATTCTTAATGAACAAAATTTTGTTGCTATTATTATCTCTTCACATTGCACTACAGAAACATATTTCTCAATGTAAAAATTACATTGTCCAACAAAAATATATATAAAAAATAACCATAATAAATTCAAAATTTGATGAATAAATAAATAATTCCATGTGTTTTGCTTAAAAATTGCACAGTACTTTTTGTACAGAATATATATTTGGTTGCCAGTGAAAGTATGACACAAAAATTGGTAACATTTTAGCTGAAAATTTGATTATATAGCAACACATTTGATTTTCTGTTTGAGTGTTGTGAGGCGGAGGAAATTATTTCTGAAATATATGCAAAAATAGTTCGTGTCATTCAAAATATTGAAGTACATAATTATGTAGTTTCAAACATGTCATTTGCAGTGAAAATAAAAAATTTCATCCGATTCCAAATTATGTCAGCTGCAGCAATAATAATTTCATTTCAAAATTTGATACGCAATTTTCCAAAGTAGATGGCAAATTGCAATGCAAATGAAATATGTATGTATTTCATGTTAATTTCAAATTTTATGAATTTACAAAATACGCAAGACAGGTGCAACACCAACATAGAAAACAGCAACATTACGATTCGGTTTTGCTGTTTGCTGTTGCTTTTAATTTACTTTTGCAATTCTGAAATCGATTTACTCTACACTTTGTACACTTTGTGAGCAACCAAAAATTCTGCAAAATATAAATAAAATACATCACTGCCTTGACATATTTTGATACACGTATCAGCTCTCGATATCATTGAGTTGAGTTGAATTTTCAATTCAATTCAAGTGGCACATGAAACGCCTGCGGATGTAACCTGCCTTTTAATTATTGCAATCTCATCATCATTGCACAGTAATAATTTTCATATAAATTTCTGCTTAAGTTTGCACAATAATTTGCTGTAATAAAGTATAAACTTATTAAATGGAAACGTTTTAAATCTGCTTTTTAGTCGTAGACTCTTAAATACATTCTTCTTAACCATAAAATGTAAAATTTTGTCTCGTTTTTTGCAACTCAAACGTATCAAATTTCATTTCCGACAGCCAACCCAGTCACAATCTGACAAAACCAGATACATTCATTTCCGCTACAGACTTTCTACGCCGAGCTGAAGTTGCGCTGCACTGTAGCATAAGATTTCTATGGTTTAAATTGTTGCTTCAATCTTAATTTTGCCGCACAAATCTTTCTGAATCTGTCTGACAATGCACTTCTGCTCATTCGTTTCATTTGATATTGTTAAATTTTTTGCACGCCATTTCTGACATTTTGACTTATAGCGATAAATGTTTAGTGTCTGTAAAAACTTACTGAAACATTTTCTATTGTGAAATCTTACAAGAAGTCTCCTATCTTTTTGACGTACAAGCTATTGAAATTGATTTTTGACCTCGAGTGAAAAGATTGCTATTCCATATGCTCAGCATAAGATACAATATAAACAGAAATCAGATTTAGCTATACGAAAATATTGTAATAATGCGGAAGATACAAATTTTATACTTCATGCGCTGAACCACCAAACACATTCCATTGCAAAGTTATTATTTTCATTGACTTGACAAAGGGTCAAACCGAACCAATTTGCATATTTTTTTCTTACCACTACAAAGAAGCTAGCATAATGTATTGGAAATATTTTCGGAAATGTTATTGAACTCTAGAAAAATGTAATATCCGATGTTGTAGGGCAGCTTCCTTTAATATATTATGCTCTTACACCAAGAAAGAAAACAAGTGAAATCGATACTTATGTTAAGCGTTCGTCCACGATTTCAAATACCAAGTTGACATTGCCTGCAATAAACATGTTTTCCATACAAAAATGCTAATGTGGGCGGGGTTTTGTGTAGAGGCAACCCCCAAGAATGGGCGATACACCCCTACTACTATATGTGTATGAAGTCACCATCTATAAGATGCCACCATATCGAATTACCAGTTGGTATTGACTTAACTGCAGAAAATTGTTCATACAAATACATAAAAGTGAGCGGAGATAACTCAAAAATTCGATGGGACACGCCATTAGTCTATGTATGTTAAGCAGCTATCTATAACAAGCCAAAACATCGAATTTCAACCTAATATTGACTTCTTAAAATATAGAAGTTTTCCGAACAAAAAAAAGAAAAGTGGGCTGGCCTCACCCATTGATGTATATGTGAAGCGTTCGTCCATAAGAAGCTTCCATATCAATTATTAAATTGATATTGACTTTAATAAAAAAAATTTTCTTACAAAAAGTCAAAAGTGAGCGAGGGGTTTGTTTTTAACCCAAAAAGTATGGATGGCGGGTCAATATTTATTTGACTGCAATAAAAAGAAGACGGACAGATAGACGGGTAGCTAAATACACTCGCCAGGTCGAGCTGATCAAGTATATATATAATTTATGGGAACTACGATGCCTCCTTTCGTTGGTTGGAAAAGTGCTACCATGTAATAAGAAAGAAATAGATTTACCTTTCACAAACAGATGGCGCTTGAGAGATTTGTCAGAATCATTGGGAGTAGACTTATCAACAGTTGACAACCGCCTCAAAGCCATGGGAATGATTCAAAAGCAAGGAATTTGGGTGCCGTACGAATTGAAGCCAAGAGACGTCGAAAGGAGATTTTTCACATGCGAACAGCTGCTTCAACGCCATAATCGAAAGAGTTTTTTGCATCGTATTTTTACTGGCGATGAAAAGTGGATCCATTACGACAACCCAAAGCGTAAAAAATCATGGGAACCACCCGGCTATGCATCAACATCGACGGCAAAGCCGAATATTCAGCTCATGTTCTGTATTTGGTGGGATCAGAAGGGTGTTGCTTACTATGAGCTGCTGCAAGCTAACCAAATCATCACTGGTGAACGTTACCAACAATTGATGCAATTGATGCAATTGAGCCGAGCATTGAAGCAAAAACGGCCGATTACGTAAAAGAATCGTTGGAGGCGTTGAATTGAGATGTTCTAAGCCCCCCCCCCCACATTAAAATTAATTCAAACATCTCAGTATATCGCAATAAAGGTTCTATGATAATAATAATCGTAGTGATCTATGGTGGGCAAACAATTTTTGCAAAATAGAGCTATTTTCTGTATTAAACTAATCTGGAACCAAAATTTCGGACCGTGAAAACATAAATCCTTTGCGAATATTTTTTCAAGAACACCACTACTACTAATTGTTTTGGGGATTGGTTTTATTGCAAGAAGAGGTGAAATAATGTAGTAGGAATGAGTACAATCTGTTGTGTGTGTGTGTGTGTGTGTGTGTGTGTGTGTGTGTGTGTGTGTGTGTGTGTGTGTGTGTGTGTGTGTGTGTGTGTGTGTGTGTGTGTGTGTGTGTGTGTGTGTGTGTGTGTGTGTGTGTGTGTGTGTGTGTGTGACTAAAAAATTAAATACTTTGCTAATGCCTAGTACAAGTATGTATTCACATTATTTAAAAATTACATAATATTATTTATGAAAAACTTTCGTCTTTGATTGTCTAATAAATTAAGCAAAAAGAACTATTAAAACTCCTTAAACGCACAGGCAACGGTGCTACTAGCCAGTAAACTGATAAGAACTTATGATTAAGTTCGAAACACTTGTATATTTTTCTGGGTAATAAAAAGTTGCTGTTATTATTCTCTATTCGCACTGAGAAAAATATATGTCAACAAAAGTATTTGTCAATGTAAATTGACCAATTTCATAAATTCTTAAAAACAAAAAAAAAAACAAAAAACGTTGTGTTTCTATGTGTTTTTAACCAACCCACATATTAATATTGAATTTTGCGTATAAGGTGCATGCAATTGTATTCAGTTGAAGATTATTTCAAATACTTCAAACATTTGCCAACTGTATGCTGCAAAACTACGACCCAGAAATTTGAAGCGAATGCCGGCATAACCGAAAGGCAAACGAACACAATACAATTCTCCTTGTAAATATATTTAAATATACACATACATTTGCCGAAAGAAAGACTCCAAGGCAATATTAGTAAGCAGAGTATTTTACAGAAGTAGGATGGTTTTGCTTCAGTTGATTATGCGCAGTTACGAGGCTTGTACATGGCTACCTCTCATAGTTTCTTTGATTTGATGTTTGTAGAATATATTTGAAAAGCGGTGAGAATAGTCAAAACTATTCAAATTTGATGGTTCAATGTTTTAAAGTCTCCGAGATATTGGTGTTTAGAACGATTTCACTTTTGATGCTTCGGACGCAGGGTATTACAGTAAATGGAACATAAAAGGTTTTAATCTAAATATATACCAGTTTCATAGAGCATCCACGCTAATTTTTGTAAGAATTGAATGGCAACTGAGGGACAAGTAGCGAAATTAATGGTAATTCGCATGGACAGCTGCAGTGCTGATGAATATATGTAAATACTTAACAGAACATCTGAATCCTACTTATGAGTATTATAAATTTCTTGCTAAAATTAATTAAATATTCGCTTTATTAGTTTGAAAGATGATTTGCCTATACTCTCTTTATACGAGCAATCTTTCCTACATCACTAAGATTTACAAAACAATATTATTCAGGGTTTTTTTTGTTGGATAATGACTGATTTATCTTACAACTCTCGTACATTAGATAATATTTAAAGAAATAAACGATAGCAGAAACTACTACCTGCAGAAGTTTTTCAATATGTTACGCTTGAAATGTACCAACGACAATTCCTCTTGTTGAACAATAGTTGTAACTCTTGACAAAAAAAAAGATGCGGAAAAACAAACTGGGTGGCAGAAGGAGCATTAAGGTTCAGGGCGCATGCCACATATGGAAATTTATGCAATCTTCGAATGTTCGCAGGAGATTTGTTTTCCATTTTGCTGCAGGTGCTGTACAAGAATATAAACTCTAGTTTAGCTGGAAGTGCATTTGTATTATTTCTGTTTTTTCTCTTTTTTTTTTTGTAATTGTTGTTTTTAGTGCGACATGTTTTGCTTCGTGTTTATTTATTTGTAAAAAAAAAAACAAAAAAATACAAAGAAAAGCTTTAATCGAACCGAAGTTTTAGTACTCTTCACCAACCGCACAAAGCAGACAGGATATAAATTCTAGAGTCTCGTTAAAAAAAAAATCCTGCTTGCTATAATATTTCACATAGACGTCAATATCGGACCACAATGGAACATAGCACACGTAGAATTGTATGGTTCAAATAATGACCTTTAAAATGGTATCATCCGGTCGTGTACACTTTCTTCTTCTAATGAGAAAGGTAAAAAAGTATATTATAACTTAAATTCTGGCATGTGCAGCACAACCCGAGAACGGTGAGTTTCAGTGCGCGTGATTGATACATTCTAATAAAAGTAAAGTGTCTGTACATAAGAAGTATCATTACCGAAATTTAAGTTGATATTGATTATGCTTGTGAAAGTTATTTTCTTGTTAATATTTTGAAAGAGAACAGTGAGTTTGTATGAAATTCCCCCATCCACAAATAGCTTCCATACCGAATTTTCAGTTAAGATTACCACACAAACTTCTTAAATGGCGCAAAATAGTAGCCATCCGAAGCTCATTGCACCAATTGTTAAGCGTTTATTCATACGAAGCCTTCATTCAGATTTACCAATTGATTTTTTTGTAATAAAAAGTCTTCCATTTGAAACTCTGAAATTGTGCACTTCGTTTCTATAGGAGTCATAAAAATAGGAGTGAAAAATCATACGAAAATGATTTAAAAAAGAAAAAAAGTATTGGAGTGCGAAAACTGATAAATCTGAGCAAGACACAAGCTTTGTAACAAAATGAATATACTCTCCAAACTATTTGTGAAGAGTTTAAAAACAAACTAAACACGATGCAGCGGCTGGAGCTTAGAGCAGTATAGGTTCCATTTGTGTACCATATATATGTTGAGATTACGTAGACGCTCTGGTAGGCAGGTATTTGACAGCATTTTAAATAACTATGTGTGTGTGTGTGTTTGTATGGCTGCGTGTATCTGTTTGTGAATTTGTAAGTGTATTGCAAGTGCAACAGCCTTTAACTACATTCGCAGTTGACAACTCGTTGAGTTAAAGTATTAAGTTTTGAATATCAAATTTTTGTATACCCTGTATCCATAAGGTAAAATAGTATATTAGGTAGGTGCACATGTTTGTAACAGCCAAAAGAAAACGTGGTAAACCCTATAAAGTATATCTATTCTTGATCAGATCTTGGAGAGCTAAAACCTTTATCTGAAAAGTACATAAAATGCCAACCCCTATAAAAACTTAAAGTATTTTACGTTAACCCTATTAATATATAACACATAAGTCCAGATAAGAGTGGTGCATGAATTAATTCATTCAAGCTGCTGTATGAATAGTCATTCATTCACATTCTGTTCATGGATGCAACACATTCTGTAATACCAACATTAATTTCATTCTATTCAGAATGATTTCCACTTCACTAGCATTCACTGAATGAATGAATGAAGGAATAATAATTCATTTCACGGATGAATGCACGTATAATCGAAACATTTATATATTCATTCGAATGTTTTGTAGGTTCGAAGAGTTACTACAGCCGAACTGATATTCTAATGCTAGCTAGCGAAAGATAGCCTGAGTTTGAAAGAGTATAAAAGATACGCTAATATATGACAAAAGGTAGTTATTTGCCAACGAAACACTTAAAAGCAGAGTGAAATAGATCCTTAAATGAGGCTGCATGTAGTTAGTTGCTAAAACAGCTCTATAAAAACAGAACTGGAAATAAAGTCAGTTGCGTTTTGCTTGTTGAGTGATAACAATAATAAATTCTTATTAAAATTACTTAATTTTAAAATAATTAAAACACAAGTACTTATTACGCACTGAGTTGAAGCATATTCAGCGTATTTATACTGGACGTCTCAAAAGAAAGTTCACATTTGATTTGCTGATTGCGTGAAAGCAACTATTCCGAGGGGCGCAGGGGGTATGTCAATAGCTAGCCTAGCTTTTGGGAATTTAGTCGCTATGGAGCGTTTCTCGGGAGCGGACCGTACTTTGTGCGTACGTGAGATTTACAAAAACGGTAATTCAGCGACTGTAGCCAATTTATGTCACCTCTCCAGGCCCCGATTTAAACCCTATGGAGTTTTTCCTGTGGGGTTACGTCAAATCTAAAGTTTACGGCAACAAACCGACTTCCCTGGCACAATTAAAAGAAAGTATCCGTCACAAAATGGCAGCCATCACGGAGAATACCTGCCGAGCCGTCATAGGAAATTTTAGTGTTCGATTAAATGAATGCCGTGAACGGAATGGTTTGCACTTGGACAATATCATTTTTAAGAAATAAATTCCCAAAGTGTGTACTTTGATATGTAATAAAAATTTTTTTCAATAAACAATTACTTTTTTTTATCGATTTTTTAAATGTGAACTTTCTTTTGAGACACCTTGTATATGGCAGTCAAAATCATAAGCGTTATAACAGATTCTTTGTTTTCAAATGAATTGGAATGAATATGAATTACAATAAATCATTCATTCAATTCATATTCATATTCATTATATGAATGCGAGCTTTCATTCACATTCTGTTTAAAGTGAATATTCATTTGCCGTTTTGACTGCATTCATGAAGGTCTTGAGTCTAGACCAGACCACTATCCACACAAATCTGCCCCCACTCATATTTGAGTTTTTGAAAAGTATTTTTTTGGATTTTTTTTGGATTTTTTTTTTTTTGTTATTACGAAGAAAATGCCAAATTTGACGTAGCTTAAGCTCAATCGTCAATTATATTAAAATATTCGACATAGATCCATATCAAAGCTTCAAATAAGGACGATTATACAAGGTACAAAGTATTAAAGTAGACTCCACTCAACCGCAGGGATCTTTCTTTTATTTTCCATAATTTGAACCTAACTAACAAAAACTTAATACAAAAAAAAAAATAAATAAATATATATATATATATAAAATACATTACTAAAAAGTTAAATTCATTTTATTATTAATGCTCCTTTATTCTACGTGTATTAAATTACATTCAAATAGCATGCAGCAAAAAAAAAAAAATGTTAGCACAATAGAAAAATGCATTTTGTGGAAAGTTTTTTACGCCATTTTAGTTTATTTCATTTTAGTTTGCATTGTATCTGCTACCGCTGCCGTTGAAAGGACTTAACAGCGCCAGGAGCTGTTTTCTTATATTATTTCATAATTTTTCAACTATTTTAGGTGCTTGTAAATATTTCAGACTTTTTTTCCGCAGTTGTTCCTGCAATAAAAGCTTGATAAACGCAATGAAGTCGAGAGAAATTGGGGAAAGAACTAAATAAAAATGAACAAGAGAAGATTTATTTTCGGTGAAAACGAAGCTTTAGTACTCTTCACTTCATGTACCCATAATTAGCTGAATTTCGTTGATAGCAAGGCGGACTGATTATCTATTACTATCTATTACTAGAAGATACAGCTTCAAATTGTTGGTAAAGAAAAATCAACATTTTTTACATACATTTCCCTAAAAAACCTCTACGGACGGACCCGTTTCAAGAAAAAAAGTTTACTTCGGTGAAACCTTTAAGCTTTAAAACTATCCACATAAAGTTTCAAGTTGTTTACTCATCATGTATAAAGAAACAAATAATTGTAAAGCATAATAATCTGAAGGAGGGTGGACGGCTTTTTGGGAATTACTCCTAGACGTGGGTGGGTCACACCCCTAGAGAACTATGTGTATATGTTCATTAGAAGTAACCATATCAAATTTTAAATTTATTTTGCTAATAATTGAAAAATATTTCATGGAAAACCTCCAAAAAGGGATTGCCTAAAAGAAGGGATCACACCCATGTAGATATGTGATGCGTTCGTCCAAAAGAAGCCACCATATCGAATTTAAAATTGATTTTTTGCATAATAAATAATTTTTTCATCGAAAACACCACAAATGGGCGGTAAGTTTGTATAGGGCTACATCTAATAGTAGGCGGGACACTCCTTTGATATTTATCTGAAGTTTTCGCCACATAAGAAGCCATAGTATCAAACTTCAGTTGACATTGTCTGCAAAAAAAAAATGATTTCTATACAAAATGGCAAAAGTGGGAGAGTGGTTTGTATTGCACACGCCAAAATACTCGTATAGACATGGCATGAATGTATGAATACTTTATTTGACTGCAATGGTGCTGACTTTCAACTGGATATATTAAAAACTAGAAATATGCGCAACATAATTCATAGCTAGATCGACTCGTCTCATCGTGCTAATCTAGAATATATATACTTTATAGGGTCCACGATGCCTTCTTTTTGCGGATCTTTGTACTTATGTACCTATGTATATATGGACTCCCAAACTTCCCGATTGAGCTAAAATTTTTAGACAGTAGTCACTATTGGCCAGAAAGTGTTTCTGTAAAGTTGTTTTCGCGGTCGGTGATTATCCTTTGTGCGCATTTTTACATACATTATATGTTAAATACTAATATTATGAAGTAGAAAAGTTAAAAAAATTAACAAAAATAATCGATTTTGCAAAATAAAAGCAGTCAGTATTAACGCATTGGCTGAATCAACCTGCAAAATTTTGAAAGGAATCTAGTTGCAAATGCCTCCGAAAAAATTAGCTATCGGAGGAAAATCATCAGCAAATAGAATCAAGCCATAAGGAAATATAATCAGGTTAACCGAAACGTTATTATCGCTAGTAAGAAGATTATGGGCTGTACATCGTTTGGAGCATGTATATCTTTTTGTTAGCCGTAGCAACGCACGCCGGTTACCCGCTAGTCAAATAAATAGAATCGAGTTGAATCGAATCAATAATATGTATTCGATGACATAGAATGAAATATCGATAGAATCGATTATTGGAAATATCGACACTTTCGGTAATATCGACACAGCGCTAACAAGCGGAAAATCAGTACTGATTTATAGCTCTGCAACATTGTTAGTTACAGAGAAAAAGAAAAGCTAAAAACTATTGTAAGCCTTAGAATGCCTTGTATCCCGCATATTTTGGCCGTGACAATAGCATCGCAAAGATTACTTAACAGTGGAATTCGCAGGGCAGCCGATGATCTGGTCAGTCAAGATAAATAGCTGAAAGTTGCAATAAGTCCAGATAGAATGAAATCCGACGAATTGCTCAGTATAAAGTTTCGCGGAGGAACTTCGTTTCCATGTTATGTTCCGAGATAGAGCTATTAATTGTTATATAATATATATAAAAAATATGTTTCTTTTATCGAGGAATTAATACATCACCGAAGTTATCGTTTATCTTTCTTTTATTAGATCTCAGAAATGTTTCCCATTTTGAAATACAAACTGTAAGGCTTAATTAGAGAATAAATAAATAGGAAAGATATAAATAAAATCATGTTTTTATATGCTTTAAAATATAATTCCAATAAAACTCATAAAAATATTTTAAAAAAAATTAAGAAAAAAAAACAGTTGCTTAATCTGGCACTTAATAATAATGAGAGCGAAAGCAACAAAAAACACATTGAAAACGAGGGAAGAAAAAAGGAAAAACTTTGCGACACAAAACCTCTTCTATTCGGTCTCTCCCCTTCAATGAGAGTTTTATTATACTCTGTACTTATACTTATTGCTGTTGTTTTTGTTGTTGTGGTTGTTGTTGTTGTTGGCAACTTTTACAAAAGTTGTACGCCATTTTGTTTGTCTGTCGTGTTCTGTTTTTCCTTTAGCCCGCACTCTCATTATTATAGCAGATTATCTAAATGGCGTTAATAAAATGTTTTATTCGCTTTAGCAGACATTAAAAACTATACGAGTATATATAAATATATACTATATATATAAGAAATATACCACTAGACGGCTATACAGGGTGGAGAGCACTGAATTGTAATTATTATATATTTTATTTAGGTCGTCTGTATTCTAGTGGAGACATTTTGTGGATTATTATCTATACAAATTATAGCAAAATGGTGACAAAAGAAAAAGTAAAAAAAAAACTCTGCAAAAACATATTTTGTCTGCATATTATCCGGCGCAATTAATTAAGCCGTCTGCGTAATGTAGTCGAGCGTAGATAAATGAAGTAGAAACAAAACCACAACAGACTTAATTGTTTTATGAACTTGTAGACAGCACTTAAATTTAATACATTTTATATTTATACATAAGAATGCTTGACTTGTCTGATTCAGTCATTCATTTCTAATTCATTTCTATCGCTATTGCTAATAAGCTAATTCCTGTATAGTAATATTTTTTTACGGTGAAAACGATGAAAACGGAGGGAATTCTACTACAATGGTGAAAAGGGGGGTGATCAAAGGATATATGGGAGAAAATGTTTTCATCCCATAGTTTTCACTACTACTCTACTCTATACAAAAAATAATTTAACACTTGTCTCGACAATTTTGGGTAAATCCTGCTTAAATGGAGAAAAAATGTGGGCTCCTCTCTCTCTCTCTCTCTCTCTCTCTCTCTCTCTCTCTCTTTCTGATAGGTCATATGGGGAATTTTTGTTTGATCCGATCATTTTAAAATTCTGTTAGTGTAATGTATATAAGAAATAATTAGAACCGTCTTTCGACGATTTTGTAAAATTCTACACCAAAGTTTAAAAATATACTCTACACAAAAATTAATTAAACACGTGTCTCGTTTATATAAAAAAAAAACTATAGATAAGCGGCATATAACTACATGCATAGTTTTTTAAACAACTGCTTATTTTTGAATTACATTAAAACCCAAATTCTATTACCAACAATTTGTTTAATTAAAATTTAAACTTTCAAATAGCCAACGGTTTTCTTTCATTCTCTGCCTCTCTAATATCATCCCGCACACATGACCAATTAAGGCAAAAACATGATCGCTAGACGATTTTGCAACTATCAGCTTTTTGTCGTCTACTCAGAGCAGCTGCGCTGCAATTTCTTTCCGAACTTCTTTTAGAACTTAATGACGTACGAAAGTAAGTGGACGTGGTTAAAGTGTTTGCGCTGTGTTTGTTTTAAATTAATTAAATAAATGATTTAACTTAATCTTCATAAATTATAGCCAATGTGTCATTCTGATATATGAGCTATATAATTATAAAGTTTTATTAAAATGCATTTAGTAGTTTTTGCCTGAAAGAGTAACAAACATCCATAAAAACTTTCGCGTTTATAATATTAGTAGGATATGACACTGTTTTCATTCAAAACTCTACAAAATCGACTTTTTTGTTGAAAAATTCTACTCAGGGCTACACCGTCTAGTTTACGTGTATCCAATATTAAGCAAAAGTCCGTCTGTGTTTTTAACAAGTGCTGAAATGTTGACTTGCGTATTGTTGTCGAAGTGTACCTTCCTTGAAAACAATAATTGATAAAATTCTCTAATTTGTCCCAACTGTTTCAGTAGTTTACTCAGAAGAAACGAAACCATAGCCAAGTAAAGTTATATTCAATGTTGTTTCCATGCAAAATGTAGATGACTTTAATTAATACATTTTCAACTGAGGTTACAGAAATAAGCAATAATATATCGATTTTGTGATATGAAATTAAGCCCAATTTTAAGATATTCAAACGTTATGATAGACTCATTATTAAAACTAGTGTTCTCCTGTGGTTGAAATAGAACCATTATAGCGACAATACAATACAGTTCAGTACCATTTGATAAAGCTGTTAGTGTTAAGTATGACCAGTATGTTGGGCTTTTGTCTGTTCCTTTAGTGCTGAGTGCATTAATTATAACCAACATATTGGGCTCAACATATGATTGCCCCATATAAGAGCTTCATCAACGCACTCGATAACAAGTTCGAAGAAAAATTGATTTCTGTTCTTTTAAATTTTAGCAACAACGCTATGAAGCCACGCTCTCAACTGATGCTCGCCAACATGTCTGCGAGTGCATCTGTTGTTTATTTTTATGGTGTCACTCACTTTGACCATAGAGAAGGAGAGAGAGCAGACATTTGTGATTGGCCGAGGACGTCATCAAGTTATACCATTCACGCATAGTGTGAAATGGGTAGTATTATCAGTTAGTCTAAAAGTCTGTAACGCATTAAAGGAGGCATCGTAGACCACATAAAGTATATATATTCTTGATCAGCTCGCTGGGCTGAGACGATCTAGCTATATCCGCCAGTCTGTCCGTCTAAATGGGTACCAGTTTTTATGCTACAAGTATTCAGTTGAAAATTGGCAGTTTATTAGAGTATCAAGATTGACTCATAACGTCCACTTTTTAGGGTAGCCCCCATAAAAACCCATAGCCCACTTTTGACTTTTTGTATGTAAAACTTTTTTATTGTACTCACATGCACATTAATGGGTATACTATGCTTAGTATTCGATTATGTAAGAAACCTTTATAAATGCAGGGATAGAAGAAGAGCGTAAACAGATTCTGTATATAAAATTTTGAAGTGGTATCTTAAAAAAATGCCTTTAAATGGAGAAAAAATTAATGCGGAGGAGGTGTGCGTAACAACCATAAAATTTCATCAGCTTGATCTGCGTATGTCTAAGGACCGTCTAGTATACAAATTTCGGTATCTCTAGCCCTCTAGTTTCTGAGACCTGTTGTTTCATACTATCAGACAGACGAATAGATGAACATCTCTTTATAGACTATCGATGCTGATCAAGAATGTATATTTTTAATGTGTTCGACTGGAACTAAATATACCAATTATGATTTAAAAAAAGAAAACAGAGTTTAAGTATAAATTGGAAATTTAATTTTGCGCTTTAAATTCGTTTCAAGAAATGTAAAAATATAAACTCTTTAAAATAGTTTTAGTTACTTATTTAAAAGCACAAAATCAATTCCAATCAATTTATTAAGCCACTCTAAAGCCGATTATATTCTGCGCCACTTGCATGTGGCTCATTTGTTAAACCCTGCGGCAAGTGGCTGCCCTCCAAGCAATCCATATCAATCAATCTAACTAGTAGATAAATAAAAATCTTCTATTTGACTACTGAAAGAAGTTGGAAGAGTCGAGGGCAACTGATTGACGCGTGTGTTTGTGCAAGAATATCCTGACACGTCAGTCGCTTTGAAGCATTTTACTTTGAAAGCTTCTTGCTGCGCAGCTCTCTTGTCTAGAACTCTTGCTATCCTGCATGCCTGCTACTGTTGCTGATGCTGTTGCTGTTGCTGTTACGGATGTTGCCTGAAGTTCATAAGTAATTCAAGCGTCTTAAATGCTGTTACAACAACCTCTTCAGCTTCTGCTTCAGCTTCAGGTTGACTTGTCTTTTCTCAAATGACGCTCAGGCGTGGCATGTAGTTCGATGTTCGATGGCTTGTTTGTTGCCAGCATCGCACCACGTCAACAAAGTCACGTGCCAAAGACACGTTGGACGCGTTAGCTTTAGGTTCCTTTATACTTAATGTTCATGTGTGCGATGGTTCCTTTATATTGGAACTTTCTTTCACAAATATCATAGCAGCTGAAACAATGTAATGTGCATGTTGGCCGTCTGTTTTCTACCTTTTTGAAAAAGTGTGTGTATGTATCTATATATTTACTATGTGTATAATGAAAGTGTCAAGGCTGCGTTGCATGTTGCAATCAAGCTGAATGCTACAACTCAATATACGTAAATTGAGTCGAAAAACTCGTGAATGTCGCACAGTGCTCCCAAATCCAAAAAAGCTGAACAGAATACGAAAAATTGAAGTTGGCCAATGGAAATTTTTATACCAAGTATCCATAGGGTAAAAAGGGATATAAACAAATGTATATATCACGCAGATAGACGCGTCTGTAAAGTATACAAGTACATATTCTTGATCAGCAGCCTAAGACGAGGCAATATATACATGTTCATATGTCCGTCCGACCGTTTGATGGAAAAAACAGTTCTCGGAGAACATAAGAGATAGAAACTTCAAGTTTAGATATAATCTCCTTTGCTCTTTTCAGATAAATAGTATGAAATGATCATTCCAACCCTTTTCAGATAAAGAGCCCTATACAAACCAGGCCCCCAAATTTCTAAAATTTTAAATGAACACATTTTGGACTTGCTGTTAATTACACTAAACAATTGGCGTATCTTAAATAAATTCTAATAAAATATACCGCGTAGGTCAAAATAGGACTACTATCAGGGGTAGCTCCAATACAAATTTACCCTTAATTTTTAGTTTTTGGCATAAAATTTTGTTTTTTGTTCTTTTTAACTGTCCCCTTACCCTTGCCACCTATGTCCCTTCTTCCCCTGCCCCCTTCCCCACTATTTCCCTTCTTTACCCCTTCCCCTTCCCTTGCCCTTACCCCCTTAACACCCTTGACCACCACTATTCCCTTTTCTTCCTGAGTATGATCCAAAAAATCTCATAAGGAGCATCGATTAAGGTACAGGCTACCTCAAAGTTCTTCTTGTTTATTAATATAATTATAAAAAAAGTGGTTACTACTTGATGCTACTCTAATACAAGAATATTTTTTCCCAAAACCATGATAACTTTGTACAAACAAAATTTTTATCAAAAAAATTATCCCAAAAATGGTGACCAAAAATCTAAACTGTCATGGATTAGTTTTTAAGGTTGCTGTTTACGAATCTTATGTCAAAAAGTACATAAACAAAATGGCGGATCCGAAATTACGGATTTATTTTTTATACTCTGCACCCAAAGAGACAAGTAATAAGTTGTTGCGATTGTTTATAACAGGCAGAAGGAGGAGTGATACTCCCCAGAAAGTATGTTTACTATTGAGCAACGTCGGAAACTGAGTCGATTTAGTCATTTTCGTCCGTTCCTACGTCCGTCTGGATGTATGAGACGGCCGATTTCGGGAACTACAATATAAGAGCTAGAGACGATATAACAAATTTTTTTTCTTTTTGGGGAACATGGCGACTCATCTTTTATAATTTGCGTATCTCAAGTCGACTCGTAGACCACTAAAATATACATATGTGACCGCACCGCATTCGCAGTGGTCTCCTCGTAGTATTCCCTGGGTACCGATTTAACGTATCTACCATCGGGAGCGAATTGAAGCTGTGTAATTTTTATTTTTATGTGGTATTATTATGTGGGTATATAAATCAAATGTAGCGTTCTTACTTATTTTAAATTACACTCGCTTACAAATTTCAATTTTGGAAAGATAGACAGTTTTCTCTTAGGCCAAGATCAGAAAAAAAATTTAAAATGCATATTTTGATCATGATCTGTTTGAAAATCAGTATTTAGGAGTTTATAAGGTCGATGATTTCAATACAGAATTCAGATTTAACGATTCTGAATATCCTACTATTATTACAAACGCGAAAGTTTGTATGGATGTGTGGATGTGTGGATATGTGGATGTGTGATGTGTTTGTTACTCCATCACGCAAAAACTGCTGCATGGATTTTAATGACACTTTACAATAATATAGCTCATATATCAGAATAACATATAGGCTATAATTTATAAAGATCAAATTAACGTGTTTATTTAATTAGTTTAAAACAAACACAGCGCAAACATTTTAACCACGTCTTCTCCTCTGAGTACACGACAAAAACCTGATAGCTACAAAATCATCTAGCGTTCATGTGTTTGCTGTTCTGATCATTCTCGATCGGGTACCATCTTTATCCGTTCTTATCATTCTCGATCGGTTACCATCTTATCGGTTATATTAACCCTAATACAATATTCATTTTTGTGTGAATAATTTTATTACCCGAGGGGTCATGAAGATGGGCAGCAACGCGCCAGTTACTAACTAGTGATATCATATTTTGCAAGCTCAAACAATATTACTGAATAATTATTACTTCGTATGAAACTCATCACATTCATTCTGAGTATTAAAAAGATAGAATTGGTTCTCATAAAATTTATGCATCATATTAGATGTTCCATTTTGATTTTTGAAAATCTGAAGTCAGTATTATAATAAGCAACCCAACTATCGAGTTTCAAATGACATTTTCCAAAATTAGTCCACAGTTTTGGAACTAAAATACCTGTATGTTTTCGGATAATTGAACATCACATTTATAATTAGTAATCTCAAAAACCCCTTCATACTCAATTTCATTTTAATGCAAAAACATTTGGAAACACCTTATATAGTTTTCGGATATGCTGATATCAGATTCTTAATCAGCAATCTAAAAAAGTATAAACCGTAACATATGGATTTTTTGGGCAGCATATTTTGATTTTGAAACACTGTGCAAGGCTGCATTAAAAGTATCTTAAAAATATATAAAAGGAGATTTAAGCTGGAAATTTTTCTGTATAAAAACTTTTAAATAACTTCAAAATTTCGCACTCGATTTTGTTTCATTTTACTGTGGCCTGCTGCCAAGTTAGATAAATGCTTCTAGCGGCTAAAATTTCTTTACCCTTTTACCACAATTTGACTTACGTCCAAATAGTTTTCAATCTATTACGCTGATTTTAACAGAGCACGTGCGCATTTTTGGCAAAATAATTCAAACACGCACGATTTCTATACAGATATAGATAGATATAAACCAGCAGGTTGTAAAAAAGCAATATAAACTTCGCTGCCAAGAAATAAAGTTGTGAAATAATTGAATTCAAGTCTGTGTATAATTGTGCAGAGCTTACTAGGTACCTTCAGCTACCTAGTACTATAAAAACTTACTTAAAAATGTTGGTGAGAAATTTGTTTAAGCAGAACTTCTCGTTAAATCTACGCAAGTAAGTTTACGTATATTCAAATTATTTCACAACTGCGTTGAGAATTTGTCATTCACATTGTAGGGCACTGTATGGGAGCCACAAAAAGGACAACAGCCTCGACAGCGTTAATGCACCAAGTTGGCAAAACTGCGTCAGCTGTTGCTTTCCTGTGCAGCAGTTACAAAATGGAGGGCAGAGTGCAGTCGCCATTTTGAATATGAGTAAATGCCTTCAGTGCAGAAGGTGCAAAAAACTTTGCTGAAAGTTTAAACTCTTCCAGCGAGACAGTAAAATGGGTAAGTAAATTGTATGCAGTTGTTTCAGAATACAGCTGCATTCACAGCTCTCTTATTACAGTGTTGAAAGAATGCACATTGTTCAACAAAAAAGTTCGTGTGTTCTAATGATCCATTATAGGATTTTCTTCTCCTACTTCTTCTTCTTCTACTTCTTCTTCGGGCATTTTCACTTACATAGTTTCCTCCAAAGTAGCCTTGACTTTAATTTCAGTTGTAATTTAATAAGTAGAAAGAAGTAAATTCTATTATGATCAAGTCATGCGTATACAGATTAAATGTTAGTAAAACTAAACTTAACGGGCGAAATGAAGCATTCACTTTAGATAAGAAATATACTGAAAGAAAGAATAGCATTAAAAACTTTTCGATGAACTAAAACACAAAATTCTTCACCTTTTAATGCTTTGAATTTAAGAGACTTTAATTGTCGAGATAACTGCAAAGCATGCACAGTGGAAAAAGAAATCAGCAAAATCAATCTTCGAAATGACATTTTGTTTCATCTTAGAGTCATAATAATAATGGCATTCTCAAAATATTATTTTGGTATTTTCGAACATATCAAAATAAACGTAATATACTGGCATGCATATAACTTGTATCTACGAGTATTTGCGTCTACCTTCGCACAGCGCCTAATATTTTATTATTATTTAATTTTGTTGAATTTTCGCCGAACTAGAAAAATTTCAGTTTAATCGACTTAAAAACATCGAGTTTCCGAATCACAGATATTTCAGACAAATCATTGACTGCGCCGCATACACAAAAATAATTTTTTATACCATTCACACAGTGTGGTATCCAGTTGTAAATCGGCACTTAGACTTCTTTTCATTGCAGTTAAAGAGACCCACCGCGAGGTTTTTGTTTTTTGAGGTAGTCGCCAAACAAAACCCCGCCCACAATTGACTTTTTGTAATAAAAACTTTTTTATTGTACACAATACAAACTTAATAATTGATATGGTAGCTCCCACTTTTTGAGGTAGCTCCCATACAAGCTCACTCTTGCGTTTTTGTATGAAAAATTTCTTTGTATAAATTAATATTATGTTAAATTCGATGTGATGGCTTTTTATGGTCAGTCGTTTAATATACATATACTAATAGGCGTGTTCCTTCCATTTTTTTTTTTTTGGGGGTAACCACCACACAAACCATGGCCCATTTTACGCTTTCGCATGAACAAATTCTTCAGTTAAGTCAATATTAGCTTGAAATTCGATATAGTAGCTTCTTATCTATGATTGCTTCATACATTTTAGGGGTAACCCTTATACAAACCCACTGCTTTTTTTTGTGCATTTGCATTAAAAAAACAATTTATTATACCCAATATCAATTTTGAATTTGATATTTTGGCTTCATATGAACGGATGCTTTACATAATAATCAAGGAGGCATGTCCCGCCCACTTTTATGGGTAACTCCCAACAAACTTTCCATCCACCTTTAGGTTTTTAGTTTTAATAATTTTTTTTTCTTTATGGCTGCAAAATACACAACTTGTATCTTCATATCAAAGCTTCAGTTCCGTCGAAGATAAAAAAAAAAAAGTAAAAATTAGTTCGGTCCGTTTTTTTATGGCCAAAAATGCATTTATTTCAGAACAAAATTAATGAAAAGATTCTTAATCGCTGGCCATTAGTTTTTTTCAACTTTCTGGCAGCGTACGAAGTCTGCGTCGGAAGAACGACTTGTATTAAAAAGCAATCCAAGAATCAACCCAAGTTTAGGCTTGCTCATAATTACAAGTAATTAAATGAGCAATGTCTGGTGAATACAGCGGGTGTGGTAGAATTTTCCATTTTAGTGTTTCCAACTTGATTTTAAATGGTTTTGAAGCATTGGGCCGAGAATGGTTTTTTCTTCAATACTTGGCTCAAACTTAACAATTGTTATTGGTAACGATTCCCCGTTATGGTTTCATTGGGTTTGGTTAGGTTATAGTGCACTACACTCAGCTGATCCCACCAAATACACAGCTAAAGCTTGGAACCATGGATATTTAGCTTCACCGTTGATATTGGTGGTTAGCCGGGCTTCACCCATGACTTTCTGTTTTTAGTTCGTCGTAGTGGATCCATTTTTTGTCCACAAAAATCCCTTCCGATTTTGCCTTTGGAGCAGTTGTTCGTACTTGGAAAAACGGTGTTCGAAGTCTCTTGGCTATTTTACTTCGTACTGAAATCAATTTCCTTCTTGAGTCTCTCGCAGGGTTTCAGCGAGCTTCTCTTAAATTTGGTTAGAATCTTGGTACAATAGCGCCTCAAATTCAGCGTCTTTAAACTTTACTGGTCTCTCTTCACGTTTTTTGCCACTAGTGTCAAAATTGTCACTTTTAAAACGCTGGAACCAGTGTTCACATGTTTTTATTGATTGAGCATGTTCTCCATATGCATCACACAGCAATCAATGTCCTTCAGTTGCACTTTACCTCAAATTAAAATAAAAAACAACGTTTCTAGCAATTTTTTTTTTTTGTTAGAAGCAAAGAAATATGTTGTTTACATTTTAGCAAAATCACAAATACTGATTTTTAGAGGGAAATGATGCCGATTTAACGTGGATATAGTTCAAGGTGATCCGTTGGGATTTAATATTAGTTAACACATCTTTTGTAAATCGCAATAAACTTAATTGTACACCCAATATTTGATCCATCTAACGTGATTTTCAGTTCTTAAATTGCAGTTCAGATGAAAGGATTTTGCTAAACTTCATGCAGAATATTTTAGTATTTAGTTGAACTAGAACAAGTATTTCAGTACTTCGTATATACTTATGCGAAAGTATATATATTCACAATTTAAATTCACTAACTTTGCTACACAATATACGATTATATTGAGAAAATTAAACTGAACATCCGCAGTACTTCCGTTTATCTACAATGCACTTTCTGCTGCGTTTTGCATACACAAGAATTCCGGAGAGTGGTATGCTAAAAATCTGCACAATTTTTGATAGTAGCTGCGCAACAACAACATTCCGACCGCGCGTAATTCTCGTAGCTACGCTAAATAGCGTACTAATTACACCATCATCAACAACGTCAGCAGCAGCATCAAAACCAGGCAACCATCCAACGAACCTAGAGTCCAGTAGATGAACGACATTCAAAGTTTAGACACGCTGCGCTTAATTTCAGCGTTAAATCGGATAGAACGGTTAGTGGACTTCATTATCAAATGAGTTGCACTTGGCATGCTCCATGCCCGCCGTGTGCGTGGACTAATCAAATTTCGCATAGTTCAGATATCGACAGCATCGGATGCAACATGATGCAGCATTAAAAAAATATTCCCAACCAAAAATTGTCACTTTAAATTCCAACTTGCAAATTGAATTTGCATGAAATCTAAGCTGCATGCATTATTATCTCCCCCCCAACTCCAGAAAAAAAAAACAAAATAAGAAAAAAAGTTTACCTCGGTAGTACCGAAGCTTTAATACTCTCTAGATTTTTAGATCGAGCAGGGGATGAACCCAGGTCGTCTGGTCGTTGAGGTATCGATGCCTTCAATGTTACTGATACAAATGTACAATTTATGCAATATAAATATATTTAATTGTATTTACCTTTTGTAGGTAGTTGACCAATTTAAAAACGCATATTATTTTAAATATAATTGCTTTAATATAAGCATTTAATATGTTTAATATAAGCAAATAAATACAAGTTTTTTTTTATGGAAGCTATATCTTCTAGCAGATAAATCGCGGTCGTGTTTTAAGCTGTGTTGTTTCAAGTTATAAATAGCCTCCATATCAACTTTCAAACCAAAATTTAAATGATTGAATGATTTGACCCGTTAGTAACTCACAGACAGACAGACGGATACGGCTACATCGATTCGTCTTGCCCTGCCGCTCTCGAATATACTTACTATATTCTCTATGGAGTCTCCGATGCTTTCTTTTAAGTGTTGCCAAAGCTTTAATACAAAATTATAATACTATTTACAATATGTGTGAAGCGTATAAAAATTACAAACAAATTGGACAACAAAAGTGTTGGAAAAAACCATTCAGGCTAAAACTTGTTCTTGATAAAGTTTATGCAGAACATTTACAAGATGCCAGCCAATTTCAAAGTTATTGGCTATTGGTAGCCTATGTAGTACTACGTACTTTTGCATGCCTTGCTAATTTTTACTGCATAGAGCGAGCGTCAGGCAACCGCTTAACTGCTGCTGAAAGCAATTTATGCAGCATCGAAACTGCCTGCAGTTGCATACATTTCCTGTATGAATGTGTAAAACAAAACTCACACTCCCGTGCCACAGCAACTCAGGCACACATTAAAATTTCACAACTTTGAATTTTTGCCATGGTCTGTTGAATCTCTCCCACAACTTCAAAAACTACTTCTCCGCTTACCACTGCAGCACAACATGCAAAATTGCTGTAGTTGTCAGATGTTGCCAGATTTACGTGTTGTTATTTTTAGTCGTATACAAATTATTACAACAATATTTCCTTCTATATATTCTATATAGTTTTTTTTTTTTCTCAAAGTCTGATTTCTCTGCTTTACGATATGCTTCGTTTCGAGCGCATATTGTTTCATAAACAACTTTACACCCATGTCGCCATTGTTGATGCCCTCCTCTTGCTCAGCTCGAGTCATTTTCGTAGTTCTAGAAATAAATTTACATACAGAGTCACATTGGGTATAAACGATAGTTTGTTTTCTGCTTGGCAGCTGATGAAAATTAGAATAGCAAAAAAGTATTACTTGTTCTATGTTTTTTGTGTGTCAGATTACTCTTTTCCTTGTTGGTTGTTGAAGTTGTTGCCCACGTCGAGTTTTGCATAAAGTTTTACTGGAAAATTTATTATTAGTTTATGAATTACTGTTTATAATTTGTACAATATAATGCTCTCTTCGGTATTGTAATGTGTTGAAAATTCAATGAATAAGTGCGAAAGGTGTCAAAGTTTTTCTATAGCTATATTGAACTTCTGTTGAAAATTTGAAAAGTTTTCAGAATTTGCTTGGTAATTAGTGCTGTAGAAAAAACAACAAATTGAATTATTTGCGTCGGCTTAAAGTTAAAGAGGGTATAGTTTACAATATTACAAATGGGCAGGCAGATAGACCGAAAAACAAAAAGGCAGACGGACGAGTTGGAGTAGATAGACTTGTATCCAAGAGTTTGGATTATATTATTTAATCTTCAGGCTTGCAGGTACAGTGACAAAATAGTAATATTATCTTCTTTATACGCGACTTCGCACACTTTTTTATACGAGTTGAAGGCTATTCGCCAGTCGAAAAATACTCATGTTGAAGTTTTTGGCTTTTCTTAAGCCTGTTAGAATATTGGAACCAATTGTATACCACTCGCTTCATTAGGCCCAGCAATATTGCCACCTCAAGTATACAGTTCAATAGTCGAAAATTATTAACAGAACGCTTCAGTCGAGTGTGGCTTCGAGGTACCCTGTACTATACTCCTTATATGAACTATAGATTATATTCTTTACAGCGCCGAACTGAACATATCTAGATTTAATTAAAAATTGAAAAAAAAACAACAAATTTTCATACAAAAACTGAAAAATGAGAGGCAGATTTTTATGGCGCTACCCTTTCAAGTGGTCCGATCTCGGCCTATATGGAATATTGTGTAGGGATTAACAAAAGATACGCCAAATTTGGCATTTCTAGCTTAATTCAGAACAAAAACAAAAAATGTCATACAAAAATTTAAAAATGGAAGGCAGTTTCTATTGAGATAAAACTTTCATACAAAAACTTCAAAATGGAACCAGGTTTGTATGGGCGCTACGCCTTAGTCTCGAATATCTGTTCGTCGAACCAGACGGTCGAACGAAGGACGGTCTGACGACGGTCATGTCTACATCGACTCGCCTTCCGATGCTAATCAGGAATATATATACTTTATAGCGACTGCGACGCCTCCTGCTTGTTACATACATTTGCACAAACTTAATATACCCCTTTACTCTATGGTTACAGCGTATACAAATATGTGTAACTTATGTTGTAAATTTATATCGTCTTGAGCTCACGCCTGCAGCATTCTTATTTGTTAAATAAAAAACATCAAGTATGGGTTCAAATAGAGAACATCAGATAGGATATATAGCATCTTGTAGGCGTGTCAACTCAACTACAGCGTTCTTTTCTGCTTTTTTTTTTAAATATAAAAATTACTTTCCAATTAATTTTAAATACACCTGATAAGCGATTTCATATTTTCTTGCTAACCACCTCGCACAGCAAATGCAATTGACAAGCTTCGGCACAACCACATAATTTTGGAATCGCAAAGGACACAGAGCAGCAGCAGAAAAACCACTGCATCGCAACATGGCAACGCTTAACATTTTCCCCGTGTCTTAGCTGCTTCGGTTACGGCCGTCAATTTAACATCCGCTGCACAAATACATAAAAACCTAAGCCCAGAGCCCAGAGCACACACAGCAGTCTTGTGTTGCAAAAGTAAAACTATGGTTAGGAACAAGGATAATACAGCGCCTCATAACAGCAACAACAAACGCAGCAATATAAAATAAAAGTGATATTAAATGGTCATATTCATGCTTTTATTAGAACGCTTGACTTGACTACGGCCCACAATATTCAACTGCATCCGCATCTTGTCTGCTGCATGGCGCCCCAATTCCGTTGGGGCATGACTTCCGCAGCACTTTGACACGATGATGAGATGAGATTTCAGTGGTTGGTGGCAACAAGAGTTGTAGAAAAAACGAACTACGAGGGTAATTTGATAAATCAGTGACAGTGAAATTTTTTCTGCAAAAACATCGTTTTATTTCTCAACATAGTCTGCTTTTAGTTCGATACATTTAGACCAGCGTTTTCAAAATTTGTTCATCCCTTAAATACAATAGGATTTCGGATAGGATCGACTCAAATCTCTTGCCGCCGCGCCATTTTTTCAGGTTTGGAAGACCAAATTTGAAGTATAATCCGGATGGTATAACACACGTGCATTATCAGGGTTGAATAGCACTATTTTCTTCACAAAATGCGGTCTTTTTTCTTCAAATCAATGGCGAATCTGTCCAACAGCTGTCTGTATAATATTCGCCGGTTATCGTTTTACTCTTTTCAAGGTAATAAATGTGAATGGCATGTTTTCCGACAGACCCACCTTAGCCTTCTTTGGTGCACGTTCATCCAGAGAAATCCACTGCTTTGACTGCTCTTTGGTATCTGGTTTGTTGTGATGTTTCTATATTTCGTCCATGGTTACGAAATGACTGATAAATTCGTTCCAATTACGGTTGAACATCGCCAAACACTGCTTTGAAATGGTCACGCGCGCGGATGGTTTTTCAGGTCCGAATATTCATGTAAAATGTGATGTACCCACTCAGTTGAGATGCCTATAGTCTCAGACACCGCATGCACTAACATTCTCCAATTGCCTAATACCATTCCATGGATGCTATCAACGATTTTTGACAACCTCATTTGGGCGACCTGAACTTGTGCTGGTAGATGACAGGCGTAGTGCTGCATTTCAAGTTACTACGCGGTAAATTCAACAATTATCAAATTACCCTCGTAATAACGCAAAGCGACAGTAGACAAGTCACAAGTCCATTACAACACAACGCCATTACTAACAATAACGACAGTACTAACTTTGATCCAACAACAAGGGACAGGGCGACTTCAGTAACATCAGACTACGGTAGTATCTCAGTTAGACTTCCATGAGTTCTACCACTGCTGCCTATGTTACTTCAGTAGTACTTCACTCATTCATTTGTCCATGTGATGCTTGCCGCTCTGTCTGCCTGACAGCTGCCATTGTCGTCATCATAAAAACGCTATCGACTGCAATTTTCTCTTCACTGATTTATGAATATTGACAATGGCGACTTCAACGACAATGATGACGATGAGGTTGACGCTGTTGTTGGAGGAGCTGCAATGGAATTGATGTTGAACAAAAAAAAAAAACAAATAAAATGTCCATGATCTGAAGAGAAGCTCACAGAAATATTGCTTCTGACTGTTTTATCTCCAATGCTATTCTTTCGATTTCTCACTTTTATGGGGTACTTATTCATTCATACAATCATTCGTGCTATTTGTGGGTTGTGCACATTACGAATATAACAAAGCGCGCAGTTTTTTTTTTTATTATTTATTTTTGATTCGTATTTTTTTCTCTCAGTTCGCCGATTTTTTCATAAATGTGCAAAATGCATAAAATCGCCTGTTATGGCAGAAAAATGCGTTAAATAAAAAAAAAAGAAATTATAACTGTGGACGATAGTCCACGCAAGTTACGAAAGCCTACCTCAGTGTGGCTGCAGCATTAGCACTTTATTATACGCGCAATAATGAAAACTTCACCTGATAAGTCCAAGCGAGACGTGTTATACAGGCGTGTACACAAATAAAAAGGACTTCAAACGTATATTCAAAAATTGTTAAAACTTAAAAAATTGAATCAATCCACTCCGAAACACAAGTATAGGCAGTTGAAAATAATCAACTCCAAGGTGTTTTGCGGCTCGTAGGGAAGGTTAGGTTAGGTTAGAATGGCTGGGTTTGCTTGGAGACTTCGAACCCCATCCATTGGGAACATTTTTTATACTTCACAAAATTTGTGATCTCTAACTTGTGAGTTTCAGATATGTCATTTAGGAAGTAATACCCCAGGTGCCTGAATGATAGACCAGGGCACTGACAATGACATGAATGGTGATAGACAGTTTCGGGTTCCTCGCTAAGTCTTGTGAGGAGGCCCCCAGACTCATGGCGAGCTCATCCTAAGTAAGGATTGAGATCTATTCTGGTCATACTTTGGCCACGCCTACCTTGAAGTGCTACACGTGGTATGTCTAGACCACCTATTGTTTGCGGTCCTAATACTGTAGGTTTTGATTTGCAAGTTACATGTTGACAGCGCTATGCCAATCGACTCCGTACCCTGTCGAATATGGGTCGATGTACCTCGTCTTGCAAGTTCATCTGCTATACAGTTACCCTCAATATTGCTGATCCCTGAACTGAAACGAGGCTGATACTGCTTTTATCAGCCATCTTAGTAATAGTAGTCAGTGATAGTTGATGACCGATTTACACAGTGGTCAAGCGCTTTTATAGGTGCTTGGAAGTCTGAATATAGGAGCACATGTTTTCGTCTAATTACAGCCGATTCTAGGTAAAACATTGCCTCCAGGATGGTAACGACTTCCGTTTGGTAAAGTAATCAGGTAGTCTAAAAGAGGCATAGATACACATTTCTGGGATGTATACCCCACCACCGACTCTCTTTTCCAGTTTCGAGCTGTCTGTGAAGATTAGCAATTCCTGTTGCTATCCCTGCCAATCTTGTCGTTAAGGAATACGAACATCGAAGTTCTTATTGAAGTCCAGTGTATGGATACAATAATCTGTTATAGGTCTATATCTTCTTTTTGGATTATTGAATGCAAAGTTGTCCCGTTCTTCCATTAACCACTTTTTTTCTAAGCCTATCGCTAGAGTGGAAGAATTGCTGTTGCACCTAAAGCTTAAAACAAGCCCATAATTAAGAAAATCTACTTGATGAATTGGACTTATGAGACATTTGGTACCAACAGGACGGAACAACGGATCGCACTTCAAGAGCATCGATGGCTGTTTTAGGGGAACACTTCCCATAGCGTTTCATCTCGACTTGGAGTGGCCAGTGCGCTCCCCCGATTTGTTTTTTTTTTTTTTGTGGGGTTCTTTGAAATCCCGCTTTTATACCAACCGCCCAAGGAACCTACAAGACCTGAAGGCCATTGATCTGGCCGAAATTGCCAACATACCCGCTGATAAGCTGGTAAGGGTCAATATACGCCAGAAATAGACTTCTTCAATGTATGCATCTACTTTCTTCTTAAGTATCGCCAAACTTTCTTCCACGCGATAGAGATAAGGAATACTTCACAATGCTTATACAGTTGATGTTGACTGTAGTAATAAAGTTGTATGGAGGCTACTCCTAAAAGTGGCCGATTCATGCCCAATCATATATATATATATATATATATATATATATATATATATATATATATATATATATATATATATATATATATATATATATATATATATATATATATATATATATATATATATATATCTCTCTCTCTCTCTCTCTCTCTCTCTCTCTCGAGAGAGAGAGAGAGAGAGAGAGAGAGAGAGAGAGAGAGAGAGAGAGAGAGAGAGAGAGAGAGAGAGAGAGAGAGAGAGAGAGAGAGAGAGAGAGAGAGAGAGAGAGAGAGAGAGAGAGAGAGAGAGAGAGAGAGAGAGAGAGAGAGAGAGAGAGAGAGAGAGAGAGAGAGAGAGAGAGAGAGAGATATATATATATATATATATATATATATATATATATATATATATATATATATATATATATATTTATATATATGAAGCTTCCGTCCGTAACAAGCTTATATATCGAATGTTTACTTTATAAAGATTGTAATAGAAAAGTTTTTCATACAAAACCTGAAAAGTAGGCGAATGGTTTATATAGAGCTACTACTATAAGTAGGCGTGGTATGATAATTGTTACATATGATAGGCCTTGCTACATAGGCTGTCTGCATATCCGACTTCACATCGAGGTTGACACTAGCTCTCCGTGGCTCTATCCGACATTTCAGCATTTATACGGAACGACAAACTGCCAAGGCTATAATATCTCTACTTTGTAAAAACAAATACCTTTTTAAAGTCCATAATGTAAATAAATTTGCAAAAACTTAATATACGTTTTCAAACTGTGGATACAGAATATAATTCCTATAAGTAGCGGCATAATTATTAAAAGCAAAATCGCGTATAGCTCAGAAAATCTCTTAACACATCTGAACAATTTTGCTCGCCAACAGCAGTTTGTTGATTAACACAAACTAGAAAGTAAAACTAATAGCAATAAACATATCTTCTCAGATAATCTTAAGAAAACATTGCACTGCACTTTTCAGCGGCACCTAAATTAGAATGGAGGCAAGGAAGATACACAAGTATCTCAAACATTTCCATACATGTTGCTAGATTTAATCTTAAGTGCTAGCTCATTTTCTTTTTAATGCTATCAAGAATTAAACCTAGAACATGTTGACGACACGCAAACTTAGCATAAATGTGAGAATATACGTTAGAAATACCTTGAAGAAAGTTAGTTGTAGATACATACGAGCATATGGCATGTGGGCGATATTAAAACAGCTATGGAAACTTCTTATACAGCTGCAGCACTTTGGGTGAAACTCAGGTACTATACATATCTACATAGATACATATATATGTACTTGTATGTGCAATATAAGTGCATATATCGCTTTGAGTTTGTCATGAAAATGTCGCGTGACATTAAATGCGCTAAGACATCTTGTCTAGACTGTAATGCAACTGAATTGCTCGACTAAGTGCGTGACGAAATGCAATTTAGTACATCAAAGCATTTTGTACCTAATATCTAAGTATTCATTGGCGTCGTTTTAATAGATACAACACTGTAGCTAAGAAAATTTGAAGATGTTTTTTGTTAAAAGTATAAATTCAAAATTTTGACAAAAACTCACCATATCGCAAAATGCCATAGCTGTAAGTAAAAGATTAAATTAGTAATAAAATTGTAAGTATTATTATACATGCTTCTACAAATTTGAACTTTAAGACTACAGAAATTTTCACATACATATTTTTAGAGTAAATTTGAATGCGCTGATTATGAAAAATATACTGATGTTTTTTCCAAAATGGGTCATTTATCTAGATAACGGTATAGTTATATGTGTAAAAATATGGCGTGTACAGCTCTTTTTTCTTATACCCTGTATCCATATGGTAAAAAGAGAATATTAATTATGTGCAAATGTATGTAAGCGCGGCAAACACCCAATATAACTATCAGCATCATCCGACTGTATGTTTTAACAATGACATCTTGGAGACTTTGACAATAGATAGAGGCAAATTTTCTTTCTTCAGAGTATTAAACGAACATACGCATATGTCCCGAGCAGTTCACTGTAAGGGGTAACCCCATACAAACTTGCCACCCATTTTTGAGTTTTTGTTTTTTAGGTTAGGTGTATCTTTCGTCAATTACATTAGAATATTCAGGTCCAGAACAATAACACTATAGAATATAGCTCTATACAAATATATGATTCATATAAGGAGCATTGAATAATGTACAGGGTATCTCGAAGTCGAGCATACTTGACTGCAGTGTTCTTTCTATTTGTATACAAATTTTAGGTAATGGAAGCTTATTTTGTTTTGAACCCCATAGAGTTTCCACAGCAACCAGCCACACCTGCTTTTAGAGAAAGCCCCCATTACAAATCCACCACCCAGTTTTATGTTTTTTTTTATAACTTGCAGTTATAATCAACTTGAAATTTTATATGGTGGCTTTTTATGCATAAACACTTAGAGACAACAATTAGATAAGGCATGGGAACAACAAATAATAATAACAATTTACAATAAAGTAGAGAAATACAAGAATTTCGACAATTGCCTCTTCAGATTGAATTAAATTAGGAAAGAAAAAAATATATAGCTAAATGGCGCTAATAGATCAAGTGAACGATGATGACCAATGAAATCGTATTAGTTCTATGTTCCGCCTTCTCGATGGCGCCAACATGTAAAATTATGTAAACCTTCCATGTGAGCGTGGTAGGCGTAGCATCTAAAATTAGACAACTTGACCCGCGTATGTATCAGGGGAATAAAAAAAATCAAGTTTGAAGGCTCTATCACGTATATGTTACATAGAGTCTCCGAGATCTCGTTATTCAAATATACCAAGAATGATCGGTGGAAAGTCAGACGCATGTAGCTATATCGACCTGAGTTACGAAAATTATCTTAGTTTTCTATTACATTTGACAAAAACCATTGTTAGAATTTTCGTAGTTCACTAATCTTCTGTACACTAATAAAAAAAAAAACGATCTAAAATTGTGAGAATAATCTTGAAAAAAGTGTAGTGTTGGGCTCAAATCAAGAATAATGTTCTTGATTTAAGACCGCTTCAAACAAGTTGAAAATTATTTTGAAGATTGTCATTTTAAGTTTATAGAATATTAATATACTATTATTTTTTGTTTAATTTTTACTTTAAGATTTTAATATTTTTTTTTAACAATATTATTCTTATTTTACGATTTTTAGGCACATTTCGGGCTAATTTTATGACTGAAATTTTACGAACGGAAGTTAAACAAGAAAAAACGTTAACTTCAGTTGAACCAAAGCTCTAATACCATTCACACGAAATTTTTAATAAAATATAAAAGTGGGGTTTAAATAAGGGCTACCCCAAAAAAGTGGGTGGTACAGGCGATGTAGTAGATTTGTAAGATGGCGCCATATCGAATTTCAAGTTGGTATTGACGATTTCCATGCAAATGCATAAAAGTGAGCTATTTGTTTGTATGGGGCTACCCCAAAAAGTGGGCGGGCCACGTCCATTAGTCTATGTATGTTAAGTGGCTGTCTATAAAAAGGCACCATATCACATTTCAACATATTATTGACTTTAATAAAGAAGCTTTTCTTACAAAAAGTCAAAACTGGGCAGTTGCTTTGTATAGGGGCTACCCCAAACAGTGGGTGACTCTCACCCATTAATGTATATGTCAAGCATTCGTCCAGTAAAAGTTACCATATCAATTATTAAGTTGATATTGACTACAGTAAAAAATGTTTTCATACAAAAGGTCAAAAGTAGACGGTGGGTTTGTATTGAGGCTACCCCAAAAAATGTGTGTGACGGGTCAATCTTGATACTCTATTAAACTGCAATAAAAAGAAGTGTATGTGCAAAATTTCAACTGGATAGCATACAAATTTTTACCCAAAAAATGCTCAACAAAATACAGACAGACAGACGGGCATGGCCAGATCGACTCGATCGATTTTATGGGGTCGACGATGTCTCTTTTAATGCGTTACAAACTTTCAGTCAAACTGATAATACCATTTCACACTATGTGTGAATTGTATACAAATTTAATCCGAAGCAATTTTTAATATCATATTCTCGTCTAGATCTACATACTGTATATTAGGCTATCGCCTTCTATTATGCGATCGTTGATGTATCTGATGACTTTCTGAAACACCTGACTATATCCATTACTTTCCGAAGTCTCATTGACCTATCACATTATAACTTATGCTAAAAAGTGTTTTGAAAACGACTCTCCTCAGAGTCGAAAGAGAAACATATTTTAAGATTGGTCAAAAATTAAATTATGAAGTATAGCTAAGAGGTTATGATAGGCAAAAGATCGTTACTACGATATAGTATAGTTAGAAAGCGAGGGAGTGGTGCAAAAAACTGATGTTGCATTGCAGACTACAAATAACTAGTAAATGAGTTAATATGGTGATTAGTTTCCTAGTCCAACCTTTTAGCAGAATTTAGTTGGCAATGCTTAGCGCCACCATTTTCTTATTAGCCTGTACACTTACAAGTATATATAGCAGCATATATATACTCTGAAAAGCATTGTGCAATCAAAGCAAACACCTAAAGTGCTTGCGAGCTGAGAATTCAAATGCAATTTGCATCTTGTGCTCATGTACACAAAAGTCGATTAGCAGCATTTGTAAATAGCAAACATAGGCATTCACATACACCATCTACAGACATAATTGTAGATGCCAATATAGCTACAGAAACTAGCTAGCATATATAGTAGATACACACAACTACACCGCACTCACACGTCAAAGACTTCGAATGCAACAAACATCAATAATTGCATCTAATACAATTTCCAGACCGTACATTATGCAACAATTCATTGGTGCCTCCATTTTAGCAACTACATATAACTACACCGGAAAAAAATTTATATAAAATGGTCAACAAATTCGCATTCTGTCATATAAAAAGAAACCCATATCAATTTAATATTTTCGAAATGTGCAAAATTCATTGATTTTTTTTGAGGTGAAAGCTTTATCATAGACACACCGTTTGATATGAAAGCAGTAAGTCATAACTGTATAACTGCATAAACTGCTTGTAAATTATAACTTTCTCTAAATTCAAAACGTAGTCTACTTGTTGATTTATTATTTCATTTATGGATTGGTCACACGGTCTTACATTTTCGTGTCATGTTATCTTTCATGACACGAAAAAATTGATTTCCATATCAAATCTCAAATTGACCAACGGAATACAATTACATATTGATTTTTTTTTTCGGTGTATAGATACAAGTTCTACTACAACCGGACACCTTAAGCGTAAATTCATTGAAAATTTGAAATTAATTACGTTGATGGTGGCATAGACTTCGATAGCAAATGCAATGGCTTCGACTTTGAAATCGACTTTAGCAAGCACAACGAAAGCGTGAAAATCGCCAGGAGCACTAACAGCAGCACTTCCGTTTGCCGCTGTCGTTTCCGGCTGCTAAAAGGATTTCAAGCTGAATAAAATCTAGTTAAATGCATTGCTAACTAATGACAACAGGAACAAGAAAAAAAAAACGAAAAAATAAGCGAAGTAAATTATGTGCCATGGATGGAAAGGGTTATAGAAGATATAATCGTTTGCATATTAATAGAAAATCTGTTACATTTTCACCTAATGAAAACTATGTAAATGTAAAACAATATAATTAAATTCAATAAAATTGTTCTCTCTTCTCTTCACTCTCTCTCGCCAGGAATTCAATGAGTTTTGAATACTCGTAGTTGTGTGTTCCTTTGCATCCAATGCGCTAATTAATTTCGCCATTTTATTGCAGACAAGGGTGAAATTAATTTTATGAGGTGCGAGAAAATATCTTCTCACAATACGAACAATTGTGTAAAACAATTTATAAGGAGCTTAAATGCTGCTTTTAAATAAACTATAGAAAAGCTTGAAAAGTACCACTCAAAAGAAGGAACTGACAAAAAACGGTACTTTGACAAATAGAATCAATTCGAAGATTTCCATAGTTAAAGTGAAGATACTTCTATATTGTAGACAAACAAATGCAGTTAAGAGTATTTTTATCTATTTGATAAACAGGCGTTTTTTTCTTTTTTACCCTTGCAATATAAAACTATTATCTGATTAAATGGTCTGTTGAAAGGACTTATATTTAACGACTTAAAAGATGCGGAGTATTTATGCATGTTAGTATGATAAATGACGTACAGGGTCATCTGCGGAATTCCACATTAGTAGAACGTCCCAAACGTCTGTAATTCCCATTTGCCCTTGGTAGCTTTTGAACATCCATTCCGAGGTGAAAAAATTTATTGAAGGCAACCACTAGAATGGTGTATATCAATTCACCATTTCTTCCTTAATGTATGGTTGGTTCACGTCACTGCAAGAAAACATTCACTATTGAAGACAAGAGGAATTCTCGGATACGATCTCCCTTTGAAGACAGTTCTTTTATAAATAAGGTGCAACTATATACAAACAATACAAACAAAATCCAACTCCAAAATTGGGAGACAAAGGATCATTGGCCCAACGATCGGTAAATTCAACCTTCACGGCACTATCTCCATCAATGGAGAGAGGTTAATCGAATTCGCCACAGGCCGGAACATGGTAATCAGTAGTGCCAGGTTTCCACACCTTGAATTTCACAAGGTTAAAATATACGGAATCAAATTGATCGACGGAAGGCACGCATCAGCGTGTTGAATATGCGAACGGTACAAAGTACCAATATAGATTCAGATCAGTAGGTTGTCGCAGCCGAGTTACGCACTAAGCTCCGCACTTATCTTCACACGATGTACGCCACACGCTGCAATATTGAACGAAAGTTAGACCGTCGAAGCCATTTCAGTCAGATTCTCCCAACTGTTCCTGGAGTCCTCTCCGACATCTGAAGATATACGTACATATGTGAGCAGTGAAATATCTCACTCCATGGATACGGATGCCAGGGAGGTAATTGGATGCACCAGACTACTACATAGCTACTGCATATAAAGCCACCACCTACAAAGATAATCTGCAGTAGGGAGCAACGCTATGTTTTAGAGAGCGATATCGAGGGCAACGGAAAAACGAGCCTTGACAACATCGAATATAGCTTCTGTATAACCGATAAACTGTTGTAGCATGACATAAGAGTTCTATTTGCATGAATATATTTAATAATTTAAAAAATCAATGGTATAAAATCTATAATTATACCAAGGATAAAGTAATTCCTTTCACAGTTTCCTTTATCAAAGGAAAGGTCGTTCGTCTTTGCATGATGACGTTATCACACACTCAAAGCTTGTTCAAAGTGCAATACAAGGAGCAGAAAATGCGTGAGCTTGAGTGTGTTGTGGTGCTATGTGATAGAAATGAATCTCGAAAGTTTTATCAAAAGGTCAAACGTCTGACCGAAGGTTTTAAGCCCGGAGTTTCCTTCTGCATGGATGATAATGGAAGTCTAGTTACAGATGCTCAAGAATCACTGAGACTATGTAGAAGCCACTTCTCTAATCTACTTGGGGGCGATGAAGAGAACAATGACGCCGATAAAGAAGTATTTCAATTAATGATGGCGATCTTGTAGAGCAAACAGACTGTAACAAAGTCGATTCAGTAATAAAAAACTTGAAGCATAGCAAAGTGCATGGACGTATGCGCCAACTCGTATGCAAGATCCGATGAATGCATGTCAAATGCATTGCCCTATATTCAAGAAAGGTGACTCCGATGTCTGCGCGAACTACCTTCCATTCGATACAAAATTCTGTCCCGCGTACTGTGTAAGCGACTGGAACCATAGACGAATGCACTGATAAGATTGGATTCGTGCGACTACAAACCAACAAATACAACCATTGATTAAATGTTTAATCTGCGAAAAATCCTGGAGAAGACTCGTGAGTAAAACAAAGAAACAGGCGACCTATTTTCCAATTATAAGGCCGCTTTCGGCACACCGATAAGAACGAAGATCTTCAATGCTCTAGCTGAACTGGTATCCCATCAAAAATCGTTCGTCATTGCATGATGATGCTTTAACACACACAAAGCATGACGACAATAGGAAATAAACTCTCCGACGTACTTGATTCCAAGAGAGTTTGCAATCAAGGTGATGCATTATTATGCGGCTTTATTAAACTCCTGATGCACATACATACATAGTACGGTCGGACACGATCATCCATAAGAAAGCGACATGTATGCTGATGTTATTAGCATCATCGATCAGTACAAACGAGTTAATAAGACGCTGTCGCAGATTGAGAAACAGTGAAGTCTCTTGGGTTTAACGGTGAACCTCTATAAGTCGAATTAAGTGGTTTTCACTCGCAAATCATTGTTACACTTTGAACGAAGAAAACTTCATTTTTCTGTAACAGAAATAAACAATAATAATAGTTTTAGCCTGGATATCGGACAACAAATCAAGCTTGCTAATCGATACGAAGATAAAAATCTATAAGACACTGAAAATCCCCGTCCTGCTGAATGGCGCAGAAATATGTGCACTGACAATATCGGATACAGCATCTTTGAGCTTATCCAAGAGAAATATTCTTCGTTCGTGCATCCAAAACATAAGTTAGTAAGTTAAACTAAATATAAAATAAATTGCCTGAATAAATTTAAAATTTAAAAATCAATGATATAGAAGTTATAATTATACCAAGGATAAGAGAATTTCATTCAGTTTTTCTTTTCTTTTTACAAGGTTTTTTTGTTCTAAGCTCTACGAGCATATTAAATAATTAATATACATAAAATCATATCAAGATAACAAATTCATCCTAAACTCTTTCGCAGCTTTAATTCAGTTTATGAAAATTAATTTAATTCAGCTCACCGCCTGATAAGCAGACCGGAAAAAAATAATAATATCTCAGCACTAGAACCGCAAAATGACAGCTCAAATTTGTCACAGAAAACATTTACAAATTTTAATTAAAATGTACGGTTTAAAATGCGACATACCTAAAGACTAAGATACATTGAAATCGCTACACAAGCAGATACATATGTATCTAGATCTCGCATATAAGTGAAAATTTAGTATAATACGTCACATTCACGCCAACTAACTAAGCCAAAACAGCGAAAACGTGCAGTAGAAAAGGTAAGCAGACAACATATTTAGTACACTGACAGCAAGGATAAATTTGTAAAAGGATAATTTGACAACCTTCAATATTGTGCAAAATGCTGTCTGCGAAACAAACTTTTCATGATGTTGGGGTTTTTTTTTTTTTTTTTTGTATTAATCCAACCGCAAAATGAATATGCTTAAATGAAGGTGACACAATTTAAAAAATAAACAAGAAAAAACGTTAACTTCGGTTGAACCGAAGCTCTAATACCATTCACACGAAATTGTAAATAGTATTGTAAAACATAAAATAGGGGATATTCCAAAAAGTGGTCGGTTCACGCCCACTAGTATATGTGTATGAAGCGATGTAGTTGATGTGTAAGATGCCGCCATATTGAATTTCAAGTTGATATTGACGTTTTCCATACAAATGCATAAAAGTAAGCTGTGGGTTTATATGTACTACCTCAAAAAGTGGGCGGGTAGTACATGGGTATATTAAGCGGTTGTCCACTAAAATCCACCAAAATAAAATTTCAAGCTAGTATTGATTTAAATAAAGAATTTTTTCATAAAAAACTCATAATTGCACGGTGGGTTTGGATGGGGGTTACCCCAACAAGTGGTCGAGCCAAGCCCATTAGTCTGTATATGTTAAGCGGCTGTCTATAAAATGACACCATTTCGCATTTCAACCAAATATTTACTTTAATAAAGAAGTTTTCATACAAATACTCAAAAGTGGGCAGTAGGTTTGTACGGGGGCTACGTAGGTTTGTATGGGGGCTAAGTAGGTTTGTATGGGGGCTACCCCAAATATTGGGCGGGTATAAAAATTAATGTATATGTCAGCCATCCGACCACTAGAAGTTACCATATCAATTATTAAGTTGATATTGAATTCAATAAAAAAGTTTTTCGTACAAAAAGGGGGCGGTGAGTTTGTACAAAGTGGGCGTGGCGGGCCAATCTTGACACTCTATTAAACTGGAATAAAAACAAGTATACGTCCAAAATTTCAACTGAATAGCATAAAAATTAGTCCCCAAAAAATGCGCAACAACATTCAGACGGACAGACAGACGGACATGGCTAGATTGACTCGTCTCGTTGAGCTGATCAAGAATATATATACTTTATGGGGTCTACGATGGCTCCTTTAATGCGTTACAAACTTTCAGACAAACTGATAATACCATTTCACACTATGTGTGTGAATGGTATAAAAACATGTACGAGAGGTATAACCAAGGTCCGCTGAGTTGCTTAGCAAAAATATATTAAGTATATTTTATCATATATCCACGTAAACACCATTAACTTCATTATATTTATTTAGATATCTCTGTAGATCCACCTATCAAAACAGTTCTGAAAATCGTGCTTTTCTACATTAAGCTCATCAATTATCTTCACACTTCTACAGAAGATTTTTCTACTTAAATTCTTTTTTTTTTCTCTCCTTTTTCGAAATTACCAGAAATCACAAGGCACCACATCTGCAGAATGTCGATCGACCTTCCTGAAGAAAAGATAATGAGACGTCAGAAGACAATTGCAAAGCGTTTACCATTTCGGATTTTCTTAAAACATATAATATACCAACAGCTCAGCGAAGTTTTGTTAGTTACCCCGTATTGAAGATTTACTTGTATAGAGTTCGTAATTTACTTTGTTAGGCGTGTGAATGCGATGCGTGGCGTTTCAATCATAGTGAATATAGTTGAAATTTGACAACATTTTGATTGTCAACAACTAATTTTGCTAATGTAATGCATAAAATTGTGCTTCTGCTTTAAATCAACTTCAACATTGTTGTATCTACTTGCTGTTCCAATACAATTTGCTGAACTTCATATTGTGTGCATTTCATCATACACTCTGTTAAAGGTGTTGCATCAAATTATTAGAGTCTATTCGCTTATTTTTTATGTGTGCACACGACAACATTTACGACTTACATGCATGCGGACTACAAGCCACATACAAAAAAAAAAACAAAAAAAAAACAAAAAAAATCTACAAAAAAGTCCTACAACATTCATTCATAGCATACTCCTTGTGCTACTTTGTGGCACAAGTTTTTTATGCTATTCCTTAAAAAAAAAAAAAAAAAAAAACAAAATATGGAGGAGATTGTAGCATGCCAGTTTAAAAATGCAAGAAACTGCAGTTTACTTGCCTCATCTCAGCTTCTCTTTATATATACATCTGTATCTTCATATATATGACTCTATTTGCCACATTCCCTTGCCACTCATAGATGCAGATACATGATATTCTCACATTTTATGATGTTGCAGGATCTGTGCAGTCTATTTAGCTCTGTGCATTGCATACTTTTTAGCTTAACATGTTGTAGTCCTTCAGTCATCCTTCAGCCTGCTAGACAGACAGAAAGAAAAGACAGAAAATCCGCATGTACAGCCTTGGCTTGTTTACTTTGTGCCTGATTTGAAAATACTTCATTTCTTTTTTGCATTTATAAATATTTTGTTCCACTAAAATGTTGCTTTATAGAAAAAACTCTTTCTTTGTAGCAATTTTTAGAGAACTTCATTTTTATTGCTTATATCAAACTAAATTATATTATTGAATTATAGAGTTATACTATTAGAAGTAGGGCCCTGTATAACACTCAGTGGATGGTTTTCATTCACTCTCATAATAGTTATATGTCTTCGTTCAAGATACTATAAATTTAAAAGGTCTTAAATGTAAATTCTAGATTTAGCGGGAAGCCCAAAAATAAAGGACGGATCTCAATTAGCTACAGAAAAGATAATTTAAACGTCTTTTAAATGAACTCTTTCTAGGCGTAGAAATATCAATAACTGGAAAGTTGTATACGGAATTGATTTAGAAAAGCAAATTTGTGTCAAAAATTATTGCTCTTACTTCGGATTATTTATAAGTTATAAGTTTGAGAGAATAGCCAAATTTTTATATATGTAATATATAACCTTCCAAGAATCTTTGCATTCTTTACATCATATTTGCAATTTGACTCGTCCACAAGCAAACTTCGTGCTGCTAAGAAATAGTTATGCATCACTAAACTCTGTTTCCTTCCATGTGGTAGCAAAGAATAGAGTAGATACTGGATTACTCCACATACCTCCACATCAATTGCCAACCTTTTCCAAATTAGGCATCGATAACTATCGATTGTTTCATTCTTTTTTCAAAGGTCAAATTATTCCTAAATAATTCCAAAATTAATTTAAATGGGAAGTTATAAAGCAAAATCGAAAAAAGTATTTGGCTGGAAATCTAGGCACTGGAGGACAAACAAGGTCGAACATACAAGGTCGAACCTAAAAATAATCGAACTTTTTATTTAAATCATAGAACACGTGGTGCCATCTATTAAATGTTGATAGTGCTAGATATATTATAGGTATATTTTTCTTCTTTCGAAAGCAGCTAAGTTTCCACAGTAAGCAGTAAGATGTTTCCGCAAGTCTTCAGATCTCTACTACACGAAACAATCACAGAAACCCTCGGATATCGGAAACTGTCCACGAGGTGGGTCTAAGAGGTTGACGGGAAACTACTTCGAGGAAGGAATTGATACCCCACTTCACCACATTCTAGCTTACATTATGTACTTAAGTATCACGTAATTTTTTTTGTTTAAATAAAAATTTTTAAAACCTACATAAATTCAGCACACTTACTTTCTGGATATGCCTCGTATATATAGATTATTCAATATACTGGCCCTCGCTAGCTATACAATTTTGCCGTCTCTCAGGAAATTTGTGGATGCCAAAATAGTTCATTCCCTTCAAGAAGCGCATGTGCCCCATCAACGAAAACAGGTGGTACTCGGAATAGAGCAGGTCTTACGAATAAGCGACATGGGGTACCACCTAACTGTTAAGTGCCTAAAAGTAGTATTAGAACAATCTTGACGTGTGCGATGGTGCATTGTCGTGAAAGGAAAATCAGCTTGTCATGTCTTTGTTGATAATCCTGAATTTTTTCACGCAGAGCTCGGTGCAATTTCATCAGTTTTTGGTGGTCAGCAGCTCCTAGTAGACGATGCCCTACTGATCTCACCAAATGCACAGCATAGTCTTCTGTTCGAAGCGATTTGGTCTGGCTGAATGTTGGCCGGTATCAAGCAACGATTTCTTGTATTTAGGATTCTCAAAATATATTCTCTTTTCATCACCAGTCAAAATCCGATGCATGTACTACTTCCTTTTTCGTCTGGCGAGCAAAATTTTGTATGTTTGGCGACGCTCTATCTGCCTATAGTTCAATTCAAGAGGCAACTATTTTCCGATACTTCTAACTTTTCCCATGGCAGGTAGGCGTAAGAAAATAACTGGTTGAGTAACACCCAATTGCTCGGCAAATATTTTTTGCGATCGGGTATCGTCCACGTCCAAACGAGACTTCAATTGATCATCTTCAACGTTCAATGAACGTTGTTGTTTGAAATTTCTGATGATGAATGATTTTTTTGTTGACAGATGTCCAACTTATAAAAACAGATGAATGGCTTATCCATAGTAGCTTAATATGCAAAATAACGTTAACTATGAGTAAACAGCGGACTGAAGCTTACACACCTTTTATTATATCTATGATGGCGTATCACCACCATCTTTAAAATGGATCTTAGTTTTCATAATACACTCATATGTAAATCAATTGCCGAAATTGCAAAGGCTGATTTTTCTGCCATTTCGCATTGTTGCCGTAAAAACAAGTTTAATGATATCTTTTTTGATAATTTTAGTACGATATACTCGTATAAATATATATCAAATCTAAACTTTCCAGTTGTTATGACGAATTTGTAGCTGCTCTTAAATGGGGAATCATTTATTCCAAGTGATGTATGTTTCCCGATGCCCTTTACATCTGCACCAAATATTATCCATGCGTCAAATACTAGTTGCTGAAATATTTTATCAATGTTTTAAAATATGTTAGCTGCATTCTCTAAATGTCAATAGATGGCGCTGCCTTGTGTCAAAAATTGCATGATGTCTACACTAAGTGTGAAAAGGTTTGTGAAAATACTGAAAATCAAATCGATCTAAGTTCTTTGGCATGGTTAATCGAAAGAAGTCGAAATTTCCATTCAAAAAATCGGAACAATTTTTTTTCTTGCACGATGCTCTCGAACTCAATCAGCATTTGTTTTCGGCATTATTTAATAGCAATTAACAATGTAAATAACACAAAACAATTCCTAAAAATGTGCGATATGTACTACAATCCAAAGCTATACCACGCTCGGCTTGCTCTCACATAAATAGATGCGCCGAGAACACCGCGCATGTACAGTACAGAAAATAATGTACTATAGATTTCAACGTTCTCTCTCTCTCTCTCTATTCCTCCCTTTCTCTCTCTCGCTCACCCGTACGAGCACGTATATGACGATTGAGTAGTGGGGTCGCACGAACCATAGCGCACAGAGGAGACGAAAGATAGGGAAACTTCATAGAAACACGTTTTATCTCTTTCTCTCGCAGCTTAAATACATTTATAGTTGTCTCTTTTTCATTACAATTTTTCGTTTCTTAAAGTCCAATTCATACCGCTCCAAAAGAAGGTTCACTTCAAAAATTTAACAACGAGTTTGCTTGAAGTTTTGTGTTTTCAATGGAATAACGGCAACGGAATCATTCAAAATGTTACAAAAGTGTTATGAGAACTCTACTCTATCGAGAACGCAAGTATTTGAGTGGCATAAAGCATTCAGTGAGGATCGTGAAATAGTAGAAAACTTGCAAAACATGCAAGTCGTCCATTCACCTCTGTTAACGTCAAAAACATCGAAATAGTGATGGAAATTGTGATCGAAAATCGTCGTGTTGGTATTAGAAAGATAGCAGAGATACTCAACATTTATTATGGATCGACTTAACACAGTTTGGTTGATGTTTTGTGTATGAAACGCGCCGCCGCCAGGCTCGTACCAAAAGATCTGAAATTTTTGCATTTTTTGCACATTGCAGCTTGATTGTGACGCAGTTTTTGGCCAAACATGAAACAAAAGTCATCGCACAACCACCGTATTTTAATGATTTGGCAACCTGACTTTGACTTTTTTCTATTTCCGAAACTTAAATATCCGCTCCGGGGGAATGCGTCGAGAGTCGATTGAGGACATAAAAAAGAATTCGCTGAAGGAACTAAAGGCTATTCCGGTCGAGGCGTATAACAATTGTATGGAAATTTGGTTAGCATGCTTGTATTGACTCAAAAGGAGCCTATTTTGAAGGCGATAATAAAGATTTGTATGGGGAAGGCTTTTTCAAATGATGTGTAACCAGAAAGATTCTCTTGAGCGATAGTAACACACTTTATAAATTTCATAACGTTGAGTCGAACAATTTAGACGACATACATAGACGATGTATATAGAAGTTGTGCACATAATTAAAATTTGCCATTTCATTTTCAAAAAGCAGCCAAAGTTAAATTAACATTATTTGCAAACTCTAACGAACCATAAACGTAAAACTTATTTAATATAATCTATCTTTACTAGACGTAATAAACTCGTAATAAACTTTATTATTGAAACAAAGTAGCGAACGGAAGTTCTTTAACAAACACTTTAAACTAACAAGACTCAATCAGATCTCATTTCCAACGCGTTGACACGCCATTTTTCTTTTAGCTGGACAAACAATTTCAAAGTTAAACAGAAATAAGTTTTGAAAATTATGAAAATAAATATTCATAAAGTAAAGGAGAGCAAATTACTTCAATAGAAAACTATAGTTTATTGAAGGACTTTATTAGGTTTACACAATTTTCTAGCTCCATTTTGCTGATAGTGAAAGCAATAACACATTTCTAACACTCAAATGCATTTTAATTTCATTTATGCAATATAGAACAATGCCAAAGTAAGTACAAGTATTAGTAAGAATGATATATATTTCCAAAAAAGCAACAGCAACAATAGCTGCCAGAATATGTCACCATGGCGTTTATTTAGCGAATTTTTTTCATTAAGCCAACATGAACATGAACAACGTACAACTATACTAACCTACAAACCTAACTAAACAATACCAACTGAAATATAGCTACATAGATACATACTCGTTTGTGTAGATACTCTTTTGCAATGCATTCAAGTAGCAGCAGCAGCATCACTACGCCAACAGCAAACGCCAGCAGAGCAGACAACCCAGTTGTTAAGCTCAGATACTCTTTTCAGATACTATATACAATACATTCGTGTGTGGCACCAATTTTCCAGTGGCTAGCTGACTTTTGTATTGGCGGTTGCTTTGTGGTTTTACTAAAAATCCTGTGACGAGCGCCGACGGTCTTTGACACTTTGACCGAAAATTGCACAGCATGTGGTCCCGACAGAAGTGGACAGCCCTGAAATGGTAGCAGGGAGTGCAACACATGGCGTATGCACAACATGACTTTGACTGGCCAACGAAATTAATAAACACTGATGACACTGCCCACACATATACCCACTGTGTACAGCAAAAAATTTACAAGTAAAACAAAAAAATTAAAAAGGAAACATGTAAGAAATATAGTCAAGATACCGAATTTAATATACCCTGCACAGCGATTAGATGTATGTTGAAAGAAAAGGAACAAAATAACTTTAAAAGAAATTTTAATTATATTATTTTGGATACTTCGGTGGATTATAACGCTGCAGATAGTAAATCGACCAAAAAGTCTTTCATTTTATTCAAAAGGTACCAATGAGCGTTTCTAAACGGTTAAGGTCTAAAAGCCATAACTTCAATATTGTGGGAGTTATAGAACATATGCCAATGTGTCTAAATGTTAGCAATTTAAGATAAATTGTTTAAGTGCAAGACATAATTTTTCTATATCTAGACTTTCAAGGTGCGATAAAAAATAATCAAAATTTTAACTAGGATTACACATTTGAGAGCCCAAAAAACATTTTGATGATTGTTACTTCAGCGTTCGTTACAAAAAATGGGAATATTCTAATATGGAGTCTAGAAAACCTCCCGTATTACGAGATAGAGAACTTCCTCATCCTATTTATGCCTCAGTGCCGGAGCGTATGGTGTCTGGGGTAACCGTGTCTTCGGAGCCGCAGTATTCTACAACAAGGTCAGGCAAAAATGGAAGTGAATATCTAGAAGAAACGTCAGCGCCACAGTTTATCTCTCAAAGTGAACTCAGTGATTTAATACGTAATCTGAATTTATAAAAGAATGCATAAAAATTATTAGCGTCAAGACATAAGGAAAAAAAATTTACTACGACCAGAAGTAACTATTATAATGTACAGAATAAAATTTTACCATACTTAAGTGATACTGAAAATCTTGTCATTTATAACAATGTAACCAAGTAACTTTACTGTACTATACAAATCAATAAACAGCTATTTCGAATGCTCATTCAATGATACTCAACGAAGAATATCAGAATATTAAATTAGCTCTACAGAAGACTAATCATGACTGAACATGGGTGAACGGTTTGCGTTCATAAAAAATGTTTAACTTTTTACTCGGCTAGCAAAGTGGATACACAAAATAGTTATTTATTTGCCTTTGGGATAGTCGAGCAAAGGAAAAACATTGGAAACAAACAATATGACCGTCGGGAAAATCATTAACCGTCGGGGAAGCTAATGTTGTAAATAAACCATTGATAAGTGGAAATAAAATTATATTTCAACTAGTCCGCATCAAGTTAAGCACGATGAAACAATTTGTCAAAGCCTTGGACAACGTATGGTTTATCCGTATTTGTCGAAAATTTTCCATACTAAGTATGAGAAAAACAGACACACACCACCTATTTGTCGATTATAATGCCGCTTTCGACACGCCGCTAATAAAGAAGTTCTACAACGCCCTATCTGAACTTGGTATCCCATCAAAGATCTTTCGCCTTTGCATGGTGACGCTATCACATTTGCAAAGCGTCGTCAGAGTAGGAAAGAACATCTCCGAACGTCTGATACCAAGATAGGTTTCAGGCAGGGTGATGCTTTATCGTGCGACTTTTAAATCTCTTGATGGTGTACTTTCTACGCCACTGCCCTTACGTAGAACGGTTGGGCACGATCTTTCATAAGGAAGTGATGCTACTCGTATATGCCGACGATATTGACATCATCGGCACGAACGAACGGCGAGTAAGCAGGTCGTTCTCGGATATTGAGAAACAGTAACAAACGAGGACAAGACGAAGTACTTGGTCCACTTGCAAACCATCAGCGCGTCTTGGAAGGTCTGTGAGTATGGATAATTTTAACTTCAATGTTATAGAAAGCTTCGTTTATCTGGGAACAGAAATTACAATTGACAACAACGTATGCCTAGAGATCAGACGAAAAATTACACTTGCCAATCGCTGGGCTCAGCTAGCAAATTAGAAGTAGCGCCCTCTCTCGAAGTACGAATATAAGAATCTGAAAGACACTAATAATTCCGGTCCTGCTGTATGGCGCAGAAGCATGGACACTGACATCAACGGATACAGCGTCTTTAGGAGTGTTCGATAGAAAGATTCTTCGTAGAATTTTTGGTACCACGAGCTGTATGAGCTGCAGGATGAGGTTAACATAGTCCAGTGCATTAAATTCCAGCGGCTGCCCTGGGCTGGTCACCGCATCCGGGTGAACCCCGAAGCTCCAACACTAAAGGTTAACGACGGAAACCTGAACTTGATTGGTTTACGGCGTCAGAGAGGACGTCCGAGCTTAAGATGGCAAGATTAGGTCCATGAAGATCTGAAGAAGCTCCGCATTCTAGGTGCGGCCTTGACCGATAGACAGTTGTAGAGCCACCTTAGTAAGTAAGTATGGAAAAATTAAAAACTTCAAATTTCGACAGTCCTCAAATTCGGAAATTTCTAAAAGATGAAAACTTATTAGAAGTTATGAGCGCTGTGGAAGCTAAACCGGGGAGTAGCTTTGTATTGGTAGTAGAGAATTTCTTGTTTATTATAGAGCTCTAAACTATAGAGAAGTTGTTAAAAAATTGTTGAAAAGTTTTAAATATCTTGGAGCAAATACAGCGAGTAATAGGGAGCCCGTTTCCACTAGGTTTCGATAGTGTTTGGGGGACGATATCAACGTCGGCAGTACTATGATGGTTATATGATGGAAGATAAATCTCATAAAAGAAAATATTATACAAAATTTTGTATTCCTAAAACTTTTTAGATTTTTTTCAGAATATACTAGGTATGAAGCCATTGACTGAATTTTATTTATAAACTTTAAATACTAAAAACAAACAAAAAAAAACTACACTTTTTATAAATACTTTTCTTGAGTTATAATTAGAAATGTGGCCAGTTTGCCCTTTTTATACCATTCACACATAGTGTGAAATAGTATTTACAGTTTGACAAAAATTTTATAACGCATTATAAAAGACATCGTGGGGTCTACGATGAAATATATATATTCTTGATCAGCTCGACGAGATGAGTCGATGTTGCCATGTCCGTCAGTCTTTCCGTCAGCCTGTCCGTCTGTCTGTCTATCCGTCTGTCTGTCTGTTTGTCTGTCTGTCTGTCTGTTTGTCTGTATGTTGTTGCGCATTTTTTGGCACCAATTTTTATGCTATCCAGTTGAAAATTTGAACACACAATTCTAATTATTGCAGTTTAGTAGAGTATCAAGATTGACCCGCCACGTAGCCCCCATACTAACCCACCGCCCACTTTTGAGTTTTTGTATGAAAAACTTATTTGTATGAAAAACTTTTTTGTATGAAAAACTTTTTTTTGTAGTCAATATCAACTTAATAATTGATATGGTAACTTTTACCTTGTTATATACTTTAATGGGTAGGACCCTCCTACTGTTTGGGGTAGCCCCCAAACCTACTTCCAACTTTTGACTTTTTGTATGAAAATTTCTTTATTAAAGTCAATATTAGCTTGAAATGCAAAGGGATGCCTTTTTATAGACAGCCGCTTAACCAACATAGATTATCGGGCACAGCATGCCCACTTTTTGGGGTAGCCCCCGTACAAAACCACCTTCCACTTTTGTGTTTTTCAGAAAAAGGTTCTTTATTTAAAACAATATTTGCTTGAAATTCGATACAGTGGATTTTAATGTTAGTTAAGTGTCCCGCCCACTTTTTGGCGTAGCTCCTTTTTAAACCCCCCACGTTTATGTTTTACAATACGATTTAAAATTTCATGTTAATCGTATTAGAGCTTCGGTTCAACCGAAGTTAACGTTTTTTCTTGTTTATGCTAAATTTTGACTTATCGAATGTTCGTTAAATGCGAAAACCGTCAATTTTTTAATCTACATAACTGTATATTCGATTTTTTTTTCGACTCATGATTTTACTTAAACCAGTGATCCGACTGGACGGCAAACCCGATCGAATAGTGAAAGAAATTTCAAATTCCAAGAATTTTTTCTAAGAAATTTCATTGCAACAACAAATAATTCCAATATTCTAACTTTCACATTTTTAAACAATAGTTTTTTCATTTACAAAAATATCAAACCCTAGCAGACCAGGGACGGCTGAAAAATTAAAACGATATGATAAATATCATTCGAATCAATTTTACATTTATTGGAAATGTGTGAAGAAAACGAACTTCAACTTGAACTCTTATGCTTTTTTTTCGTTCGGATCTTCTTGGTCCATCGAAAATAGTCAATTTCGAGTAATTATTTTTCAGATCCAGCACTTCAAATTTTTAAATTAATTTCATATGTTAAAATCGACATGTTCATGCTACTGAGTTCAAGTTAAGGCTCATTTGCTTCACATAGTTCAAGGGATACATAGTTTTCAAAATGTTACAAACTTTCTACTAAACTGATAAGACGTTTTACGAACTATGTTTGAAAGGTGTAAACAAGAAAAACAAATAGTTTCTTTGATGTGCAACTATAATTCAATAACTTCGCTTCATGCTCGTCTACTGAATGCTTAACTGGCGTCATGCCGGTCCTGCATGCAATATATTCATGCATATCAATAGGCAAAAATATATGTATATACTTAGATATGTATGTATATATTGTATATTAAATTATTCATACGCCATGTTAACCGCAACATGACAAAAGCAATACCAAAAGTGCTGAGAAAAATTGAATCCAATGAAATATGGTTGCAACAATATATACAATATATACAATATATACAATATATACAATATCTGAACAATAAGTTGCACATGTTGCAGCCAATGGCTTCATACATCTACGAACACTCTTTCAAAAAATCACTTAATTTTTCACCAACGTGTCAATTAACTCTGACAGATGTCAAAATAGCTACGTACAGCATGCGGCTTTCACAAATTATTTGCGGTTTTTCGTTTTGCTGATGAGCGACCGAACGAACGAGTAAGTGATTGAGTGATTGTTTGCGATACAAACAGCACCGAGAAAATATTAAAAGTTACAGCAAATTTATGACAAACTTTCAACTTAATATTTTGTTCAACAAGCCAATCTGCTGCTTAAATCTGTCATAATTGCTTTCAACGTAGTCAATAATGCTGACTTCAATGAAAGAAAATAGCTTAACAGTTACATGTATCTCATAGATGCAGACATATATTCGTAACTGAGTTTCTTTTGTGTTTTTGTATTTTTGTATCTGACTATATTTCTTGCCACATGTGTGAGCATATCATTTAGCTGCCATTTGCTTTCATTATTTTGCTTGCAAATTTGCTTTTGTTCATCTATTTTATTTTTTTTTTTTGGTCTTGATTCGATTGCTCATACGCATTTCAGACGTCAGTTATGTATCTTGTATTGCCATTTTTTTTTTTTGCAGCTTTTCAGCAATATTTTCCCCTTAGTTACTCTGCATACAAATGAAGTTTATTCAATACCTCTTTCTATTCTTTTCATATTTTTTTTGCTATCTTGCTGCGTCAATTTTGTGGCAAGATTTCATTTTAGTTGAAAAAAAAAACCAAAACAAAACATGATTCGAGATACAAAGAAAATAATATTGTGTGCTATAGTCTTTGAGTGAATGTGGTTAGACATATACCCAATTTGGTTGTGTAAATGTATCTGCACGTCTCACGCTTGGGCTTTTGCAAATTTTGCAAATTTTGGTGAAGCTCAAAACTGCTATGCTACTGTATGTATCTGAAAACAAAAAAAAAAAAAAATATGCACAACCAATGTAAAAAAATAGATGAACGTGATGGAATATTGTGATAGATTGCTAGTTCGTAAAATAAATTCACTCATGGCGTAGAATTGTATATTAACTACAAATCGAAATATTTTTCGTATATATAATACAATTTCTTAGAACATGTTCATCTTTACGAATCAAATAAAATGATTTCAAAACACTCTTTTAGAATAGAACAATATATTTCCGTAAATTTGGTACGCCATTCGTAGTGTTTCAAGCTAAATTTCGTTTTCAGATTTTAAACAAAAATTCAATAGGCTTACACAACGATGAGAGTGCGCATAAAAAGAGAGAATAAGCTCTTTCACAATGACACACATAGTGCTTATTTAAAAATGTGAAATAGAGAACCAGTTTAACTGAAAGGTCGGTAAAATTGAAGTAAGGGAAAGTAAAAATGAACGAGAGTTATGCCAATGTTTATAAGGTCTTGTAACTACAATAGTAAGACAGCAAAAACTACTGATGTAGTTGCAACGCTCTAAGATGAGCCTATCTTTGCATGTTTTTCAAATTGTTTTTTGAGATATTGTTCAAATCAATGAAACGCACTTCACAGTCATTCTTGAAGGCTGAAAGATTCAATTGGTCCCTTCGCAGTTTAATTTTTAATGCATTTATTTACAATATTCAACTTAAATGCAATTATAATATTTTGACCTTACTAAACATAGTATTAGTTATCAAATTCTTTTTTTTAAAACATAGAGCGTCAATAATGTTCATCCAATAATTATCTGGTGTCCAAACACTCTTCTATCCATATTCATTTTCCTTGTTGCATCTCTAGCGCAAGAAGTTGACAATTTTCTAGAGTTAGCAAAGCGTTATGCGAGATGCAGCTGGATGCTCCACATCGTACCTTGGTGATGTAGTCTCCGATATCCATTTCCGGACAGCCATCTTGGTTTATCTTGATGGTAAAATAAACGTGGGTAACCTTGAAACTGTACACACACAAACAGAGAGAGAGAGAGAGAGAGAGAGAGAGAGAGAGAAAGAGAGAGGCTGGTTTAATGCTGCCTCTCTTTCCCTTTCTCTCTTTCTCAATTGTTTTTCTTTCCATTCATCTCATATAATGACTATCTAACTAAAACTACAGCATGACTAAACTCATCAGAATTAAATGAGACGCGGGATGAGAGACAGCTATACAATAATCCAGGCAATATCAAGCCAAAGTACATAAAGGCTTAGATAATACAATTTTATATATACTCATACACATTTTATTCGCTCTTCATGACAAAGTGGAATTGATATAGATTTATAGATACTAACGATATATTTCATGCCTAACGACCAACGAAAAATACCTGACCTGTTGAATTTTGTCGTCTTTTCTGGTGTATCGTTACATCATTTTCGAATTGAAGAGAAATTTGACCTGAACTCTGATCACTCTCCAATTATTGTAACTTATGGACTACTGTGCAATTTAAAGAGAAACCTTATAGAATTATAAAGGCAAAAGCCAACATAAATACACTTAAAAACTGGCTTGAGGATCGAGTTATCCTTCACATATCTCTGCAGCCAGGAGTAGAGGTTGGCACTGCAATTGAAACGCTCACAAATTCAATTCATGCAGCTGGATATGTTTTCACATCTCAATTAAATGAAAATGCAACCAGACCATCGTTTATTCCCACAGAACAAAGGAAGCAAGCAAGAACATTTGGCAAATAACTCGTAATCCGAGTGACAAACGGAGATTTAATAAGCCAATAATTTAACTAGAAGATTATGGGAAATCAAAAATGAAGCGACAGCAAATTACTTAAGAAGTCTTAATCCATTTACAGCTGACCTTGACTTTAGCCTTCGGTAGGCAACTAGATATTTGAAGCGACCCTTCAAAAGATCTATTATAAAAACAACAATGGGCAACGTTGCAGAAGTAGTAATGATGAGAAAGCAGAAGCTTTTGCGCAGCACTTACACTCAGAGTTTCAACCAAATCCAGAATATAGAAGTACAATACAAGAAGAGTTAATGAACCTCCAAAAATCGCCAGATAAATTGGATGAAATCAAGATTATAAGCTTGCCTTTAAAATGTATCAGATTGCTCACATGCATATTCAATGCCATGTTTAGACTAGACTACTTCCCGAATCAATGGAAATGTGCTGAAATAGTTATGATTCCAAAACCAAATAAACCGAATTCTGCACGTCGTCATTAGTTTGCTGGTGACTTTCTCTGAATCTTTCACCTGTGCTGGACGATCTTAATATTAAACACGAACACCAGTTTGGATTTAGAAGAGGGCACGAAATTATTGAGCAGTGTCATCGAATTACAAACACAATCGTAAATGCATTTTAATAATTTTAATTGAGCTCACTTGAACTTAATAAATCCTGTTAGTAGTAAAAATTCTCATCGATCGATCTCAGTATTGGGCTTAAAAATGAAAAAAATATTCTGAAAATTTTTGAAATAAAGAAAACCGACGAAAACATTTTTTTTTCAAAGTTACTTAGAATTGTCCATACAAATTTTTGTGAAAAAACTTAAGAAAAGGTAAAGTTGATAGTTATACTCAAAAGACTGCGAACTATGTTAATGTGATCTATAAAGAAACAAATGGATCTAAATCCAGCTCCAGAACCGTTTCAATTTCGGAAGATATTCGTTTCAGAATAACCTTAAAATTGCAGTCACGCCAGTTCGAGCTATGGTTTAGGTCGCATTTCTTAGGCAGAGTAATAACCGTTCTTCCAGTCTGCTGAAAATTCAAGTTGCACATTAAATTACTTCCGACGCTTATTTACATAGCTCAACGGCTAGGTTATCAGAGTTTGGTAGTCTTCAGATCTACAACAGATGTAACTTCAATTGGAGTAGTCTTAAACTTTAAACAACAAATTTATTGGCTTTCTTCGAATTGAAAAAATCGTTGAAATTATTCGCATTCATCTACTGTGTCAAAACCACAAACTAAAGCCAAAATGTATGCTCAAACACACAATTATAAAATTACTTGCTATGAATCAGAAGCAAAGTACTCGTACATAAATACAAATGTCGCTTGGCAGCATTGCAATCTATCAGTAAACCGAGTTGCTTGCACTGATTGATGAACTAACATTTTGTAAAATGAATTACGGAAAATTATTTTATTTTATTTTATTTTCTAATACAAACAAACAAAAGTAACAATAACAATTGTAACCCCGAACCGAGAGTTTGAAAAAAAAACAACAAATGCATAGCATAAGAATAATCAGAGCGTGCTGCAAGTAAAATCAAAGAAACTAGCTTGAAGTACTAAAACTCGAACCAAGTACTGCAAAACTATGAGCTAGAAAATATACTAGCAGCAGCAACTGTTGCCACATCATGCAGGATATGCAACTTACAGTACAGCTGCAAGCAAAATGTTGCAAGCAGCATGTAGCGACAAGCCAGATAGATACATATGCCTGTGGGTGTTCTATGAGTTGTCTGTTTTATTTTTAGCTTAGAAAAAACCAGACAAAATTACTTGTATTTGTCGAAAGCTGACCTCAGTACGAGCAATATGCTACACGCAATAACGAAGTTTTCCGATAGATCTGTGTAAAACATGTAAAAAGAAAACATATAACATTGGATCACCGCAGTCGGATATAGAGATGGTCGAAAATAGCCACCCCAAGGGGTATTGGGGCTCGTGGCGGACCTCTTGCCCTAAACTTTCTTTCTTCATTCTTGTGCGATCCCAAGATCTAGAATTCTTTTTGATGCAATGTAGTTATAATTATTGTAGACGATGCTTTCAATTAAGTGGAGAAACGAATGTTCAATGAGAATATTACAAATGAAAAATAGAAGACTTTCGTCAATTTCGTTGATTTCAGATGTTTTGTGAGTTGCAAGTAGTCTTTTGTCACCTAGTTCTTACCTCGTCAAGAGGTTTTTTTATTTGATTTCTTATACTTCTAACACTTTTCTTACTGCTCTGTCATTCACAGATTTTTCAAAGCAAGTACCAGAATTCAAGTGAATTTTTTATACTCCATCCGTGCTACAAACTTAAATTTACCAATACAACTAAGAACTCAGCATAAAAAAAAGATGGGAAGGCGTGTGAGTATATTAAATAAACATCACTCATACGCAGCATTATATATTACGCATACGACACGTTGCGCCTATTTGCAACCGTTTTAGTTTATGACTTATTCACAAAATATTTATATGCCGTTGTCGCCGCACAGTGGTTCAGAAGTAGAATTCAACGATCAAAAGTCATAAATATTAATATGAAAATATTAATATTAATATTAACAACGACTTTCAATTGCACAGAAAGATACTTCGAACTTAACTACAAGCTCTCATCAGTATGCTGGCCGCACATTGCAAAATTTAGCTACTTATACCATGTCTCTCAAGAAAAACGCTCTGTTTACAAAATGAAGTTCTTCATCAATGTAAAAAGACCTAGAGCCAGCTAAAAATTCATATATATTGTACATTATATAGGTCGGTCATAGAATTTACACTATATTCATATATGGCACGACGATTAATAACACTAGTTGACAGCCAAAATGTGCACTCGATGCCACTATTTGTGAAATGGTATCATCATTTTGTCTGAAAGTTTCTAACGCATTAAAGGAGGCATCGTAGATCATATTAAGTATATATATTCGTGATCAGCTCGACCAATTTTTAAGCTAATTTAGATGCAAATCTTCACATACACTTTTTTTTATTGCAGTTCAATGGAGTATCAAGATTGAGCCGCCACGCTCACTTTTTGGGATAGCCCCTATACAAACCCACCGCCCACTTTTGACTTTTTGTATGAAAAACATTTTTATTGTAGTCAATATCAACTTAATAATTGATATGACAACATCTAGGGGACAGACGCTTTACATTTACATTAATGGATGGGAACCGAACACTTTTTGGGGTAGCCCTCATATAAACCTACAGCTCACTTTTGTGTTTTTGTATGAAAAACTTATTTATTTAATTCAATATTAGCTTGAAATTCGATTTAGTGGACAAGGTAATCTTCAAAAATCTCTATCATTGATTTTGATAAATAATGAAGGGAGATATGGCGTATATATAGACATAAAGATATTATCATTTACGTACATTATTCTATGGAGAAAAATAACATGTTTCTTACTGCAGTTACAACAATTTAACGTTTATGAACTAGTGAAATACGTACTTAGTTCCATTGAACTTTTAAAAGAACTATCGAAATAAAGAGCTCCCGTTCGCCCCCTATTCTACATCAAATCGATTTCAAATTGAAATGCAGATGGTGTTAAATTTCACTGTGTTAAATGCACCATTTGATCACACGAAAGAGATACCAGTGGAACTAGACCTGTTTAGTAAGGGTCTGTGTTTCGTTAGGCCTACATTTATTCCGTGTATTGAAGTGCATTATCACACTACGAATGGCATAAAAAGAGTACATTTATTTTAATGGAACAAAAGTTATATATGTAGTTTTGGCCCATGGTAAACTACTTTGAGTCACTGTGCATTGTCGCCATTGCCAACTGCGGCGCAATACAAATTAATTTAAGCACATGCGAATTGCCTGGCAAATTATTGCACGAATTTTCCCTGACAGTGGCAACAGCAGCGACAGCGATAGGGGAACATGTCAAAAGGCTAAAATATCTAAAAGCTTGTATGTCTCTGTATGTCGGCTGTCTCTGTGTCTGTATGTGTTTCAGTCTGTCTGTCAGCACGTTAACAGCCCATTTGTCAGCCGGCAACCGCAACGTGACGCAAAATAAATTACAATGGTGGCAGCCGAGACTATCGTTGTTGTCGTCGCAGCCGCCATCGTCATTGATGCCATTGCTACCAAGCCTGCTTATGTGCCTGTGACACCTTGAAATGCTTAAGAAATTCCATTCCTGCTATTAGACACCGATGTATCTCAACTTGACTGCTAAAAGACACAAATCAAATACATAGTACGCACACATCATGCTGCAGACTGCAGAACAATTGTCTGCCTATTGAGTAAAATGTTGGGGCCTGCGATTCTGTGTATTTGACAATGTCTGACATTTTTGTTTGTTTTTATTTCTTTTTTTGTTCTGTTTTTATACCATTCACTCATAGTGTGAAATAGTATTATCAGTTTGTCTGACAGTTTGTAACGCATTAAAGGAGCCATCGTAGATCCCACAAAGTATATATATTCTTGATCAGATCGACGAGCCGAATCAATCTAGCCATGTCCGTCTATCTGTCTGTCCGTCTGTATGTTGTTGCGCATTTTTTGGGGACCAATTTTTATGCTATCTTTTTGCACATATACTTCTTTTTATTGTAGTTTAACAGAGTATTAAGATTGACCTGCCACGGCCACTATTTGGGCTAGCTCCCATACAAACCTACTGCCCACTTTTGACTTTTTGTAAAAAAAACTTATTTACTAAAGTCTATATTAGGTTGAAATGCAATGTGGTGCCTTTTCATGGTCAGCAGCTTAACATACATAGACTAACGGGCGTGGCCCGCCCACTATTTAGGGTAGCTCCTATACAAACCTATGGTCCACTTTTGGCTTTTTGTAAGTAATACTTTTTTATTAAAATCAATATTAGGTTGAAATGCGATTTGATGCCTTTTAAGAGATAGCCGCTAAACATATATAGACAATTGGGCGTGGCCCGCCCACTTTTTGAGGTAGCCCCCATACAAATCCACCGTGCAATTTTGAGTTTTTTATGAAAACTTCCTTCATTTAGATCAATATTAGCTTGCAATTTGATTTTGTGGATTTTAATGGACAACCGCTTCATATACATATACAAAGGGGCGTACCCATATATACCCACAGTTCACTTTTATGCATTTGTAAGGGAAACGTCAATATCAACTTGAAACTTTCGATATGGCGGCATCATACACATCTACTACATCGCTTCATACACATCTACTAGTGAGCGTGTACAACCCCCTATTTAAAGCACCACTTTTATGTATGACAATACTATTTAAAGTTTCGTGTGAATGGTATCAGAGCTTCGCTGCAACCGAAGTTAACGTTTTTTCTTGTTTTTCTTAGCAATGTGACACATGTGTTTTGGCAGATACATGTTAACTCATTATCAGCGACTTGACTCAAGTTGACTTAACAACTTCTCCAACCCCATAGACAGAGGCTCAGTTTCTTTGCATTCAGCAATTGATACCTTCATTGGAAGGCAACTTACTCATACTACTTGTCTACTAAATGGAAACGTGCTTGAAATAATTTTAAATTGATGTGCAGTCGATTTGTGCTGAATTATTGTTTTTTTTTTTTTTGTCACAATTACAATTTTTTGCATCAAGTGTTTTCTGAAATTTAATTCAAGTGCATTTTTAAGGAATTTAAATAAAAGTTTTTCTAAAGCTCCATGCTGAGATCAATGAAAATATTTGATATCAAAAAAACTTCATATAAAAAAACGTTGTCAAACAAAAAATTTCGGCACGAACTATTTTTCATCGAGTACTCGGATAACTGCTTGCATTTTTATGTTATTGCCAATATAAGTAAGCTCTCAGTTTTCGGGAAAAGCACGTTGCACGTTGCTTCTTGCAAGTCTTCCAACTTATTTTGAGTCTTTGGATGAATTATTTAGTTAAGCCCAATACTGAGATCGATGAAAATTTTTGATATAGAAAAAATTCATATAAAAAAATTTCGGCAAGAATTTTTTTTCATCGAGTACTCGGATACAAAAAAAAAAACGTTTGCTATCAAAAACACTTTATATACTCAAAAAAAAAAAAAAGTGAGAAACAGTATGACCTTTTGCATCTCCGTCAGAAAAAACCAAAGAAAAATCGATATGTGTGGACTTTTCGCCTAATAAATACCTGATTTTAGTATTTCATGTTGATTTCGCAAATCACTGTTTTTCGTTTGTTTGACATAGCAGAAATAATTAACAATTTCATCATCAAAAATTTTCATCGATCTCAGTATTGGACTTAAAGAAAAAAAAGATAAAAGCGCCTACATTAAACGCATATAATTATATGCGCTGTCATTGAACACTCGCTGTCAAGTGCACTAATTAAACCGCGATGCATTTATTTTCTTATCTTTTTTTTTTTTGTAAAATATGCGCTGAAGACCCAGTTGGAAAATGGCAGCAAAGCACTTAAAATTGTGCCACAGAAAGCACTAGCGAAATGGCCATTCCGCTTTTGCCATTCCTCTAAAAAAAAATCCACCATGCCACAGAACTTCGAGCGTTTTGATTTTGTTAGCATATTCACAAACCTTTTCGAACTTAGCAGCATAGGGTAGACATCTCGGAAGAATAAATTAGTCTAGTGTTAGTTCCGCTTTATTATTATTTTTCAATTGAAAAATTGATATTTTACAGCGTTATTTAGTTAAATGCAAATTAGTTGCATTTATGTGACATTATTTTTGTAGTTTCCAAGCAAAAAAATTTAAATTTATTGCCCGCCAACCTAAAAAGTAACCTGGTAACTCTACCAGCTGTGCGCTACTTTTACGGTGGCATGTGAGTGGCAACACACAATGAAAACAAATGAATCGAGGTGAATTGCAATCAACAAGTGCAAACAAAATTGTGAAAAATAAACAAATAATGCTAAAAATTCCGCTTGTCGGAATCATTGCGCTCGAAGAGTTAAGAAAGATGCAACTCAGGAAGAAGGCGATAGATCGCAAGCGCCTCAGATGCGCATCGGACCCATTTTCGCAAGCAGACGATAATAAATGTTTGCTGCGCTCTTCCTAATTTATGACATTTCTATGGCGACGTTGCCATATAACCGAACTAAAAACTAAGTTCGAAAATCTTTTTAAAAAGAGTGGCACCAGTGGCACCCCCTACACCTAAACTACCGCTCGGCCACCGTGTTTTCGCAACAATGTTATAAATGATGGCTAAGTTGGCGTAGCAGTATCTTTACTTTGTGCTGTGTAAAGAGGTCTATACTAGTACTGGATAAGACCTATAAGCTGTATAACTGTTCCACAAAAGTTTCCTATTGGTCATTTTATGGCACATTTCCAAAGCATGCAAAAGTCACGGAGACAGCGTCCCCCACCAACCAATTGTCAGTCAATCAAGCTGATAATGAAAAAACCCGAACTTCACCCGCACAATGTTATGTGGTACAATAGCTGTCCGAATTAACAAAAATGAAGCGAAAAAATTAAAAGCTCCACGAGCAACAAAAAATGCAATAAAAGTAAAAGGTATTTAAAACTTGAACAAAATAAATAAATACCAAAGCAAATAAAGAAAAAAAAAATTGTTCATCCAAAAAGTATTTTATTGCAATTTACGCAACATTTTAATTACACACAGACAATTGATTAATGCGCGACTGAGTCTCGGTCTTCAGATAGAATGCACACCCAGGCACAATATTCAAAGGATGTCTGTCCTTCGGTGCAGCTGGTGTAAATGAAAATGCGCACTTGACAATGAGCTACAATATTGTATAAAATGTGCATTACAAGCAGCTGCAATCAAGCAAGAAAACAGAGTCCGAAATTGACTGCGAATCAGTGGACTTGTACGAAACACTGAGTACACTGAATGATGTGCAGCATATGTAAACTATGGCATAACTAGTGCATAAGAGATGCAGCTTTTTATTTATGGAACAGTAGTGACACAAGAATTTATACGAACTTCGAATACCATATTATCAAAATATTTAAGGTATTCACATTCTGTCAACATGGCTTAAAGCTTAAAAAATTACTTTCAGAAGAATTACTCAAGTACAGAAAAACTGCATTTAAAAAAAGTATTCAAAAAATAATACAATTCTTTTTGCCTTGGTTCTGCCGTCATTATTACGCAGCTCAGAAGAAATTTCTGTACAGCGTTGTGCGTCAAATTTCGATGACAGAGCTCAACTGTATTTGACTTCAAAAGAATGTTTCTTTGCATCGTATTGTAGCTGGCGCTATAATTTAAACTGCCAATAATCATCAGCAAAATCGTTCGAAACGCATGTTCTATATTCCTATTCCTACTTCCCAAAGATTGCTCCTTCAGACTTCCACTTTTTCTGATCGATGACGCATGCCTAATGGCTGAGCACCACTTTCGGGAAAGCCAAAAATTTGGATCGATTCGTCGATACCCTCAAAAGTACGGTTGTTAAGTCATAGTCATAGTACGGTTGTTAAGTTTCTGTAGAAATTTCTTTAATATTGAGGTAAGTTTAAAACTATTATGTAACATGATAAATTTTCATCGTCTGCCAGTGGCTTTAGTTCCAATTTCATTGTTTCGCCCTAATAAATACCAAACTGATTGTCGATTTTAGTTCACATTGTAAATGTTTCAAAACACTTCAAAGAAACTTTCTCAGATGAAATTTTTAAACAAGCGCAGAGGTCGTGAAAGTACAACGTCTGTCCCTGTACGTTATCATTGGATAGCAGAAAATCGTAGGATGCACAAGTCGCTTTTCAATTAAGCATGATAGAAAAGCAATAATTTGAAATGTGCGGCCAAGTCAACTGATAATAGGTAGTGGCATACCTTATAACGCGTGTGTCGGAATCCGATCATTTTTCTGTGCAAACAAAAAATTTGTTCTTTATTCCTTCTTTGGAATTGGGGAAAAAATATATGTAGAAATATTATAGTGATGTTCGATAAAAAAAAAGTTGAGGTTCAAGACTGCCGTTCCTTACGCAATTTATGCTTTACAACTGCATTTTGAATTAATTATTTTTTTTTTTTATTAAATTTATGATGACTTAAACTTTTTAAAGGCTCTTCAATATTCCATTTCTCACAAAGCACTTTATTAAAATGATTGTATGCAAAACTATTCGCTTTTAAAGTACGCTATGTAGCTAACAAATCCGTTAGGCATATAGCGCAAAATAATATTAAAGCACACTCGCCAATTAAAAAACAAAAAGACAGATACAGTTATGTCTTGATACTGATCTAACCGCTGTCGCCTGACGCTGCTTTCAATAAACAAGAAAAACAGGTATAAAACCTAACAGTGTCGCTTGCAGATGCCATCTGTTACATTATATGCAACTCACTGTATAGGCGTATGAAGTGAAATACACAGAAAGAGAAAGAGAGAATGTAAAACGTATGTGTCTATTTCCACTAGCACAAGTTTGTTGCTGTTGTTTGCTAGTTCACTTCTTTCATACATCAAGCTAGCCATAAATAGCTTCGCTATAAAAAATATATCGAATAAGAAATTAATTAGTTCAAAATTTTAAGTAAATGTTTGTACCCTGTTTATACGGTCTGCGCACCTCTGATCTAGAGTAATTCGATACTTTCACTCAATCCAAGCACAGAATTCACATGTATATATATCAATTGTTTAAAGCGCCAGTCAATATGATTAAGCGCATTCCATTTGTTAAATGGACTTCATACAGCTTGAGCAGACAGTGAGTGAATTGTGCAACTTACGCAAGAACCACAATTCCTGACTCCACAGCCAGGCATAAAAAAAAAATTAAACTTTATATACTCTACACATGAGTGGCCAAACAAAGTTGCAAACTAAAATGTCAACATAAAACCATCTACATATGTATAGAGCAGAGCAACCATGCGATCAACCGAGCGAGTGAGTGAGGGAAGTAACGAACTAAATAAACTATAAAACGAGTCCTTATGTGTCCTTAATACATGTACAGTGCTGACTGCTTGCTACATTTTTACTTTTGTTTGTCATAAAATCTGTCACTGCAAAAGTACACATAAAAATCCAAAAACAAGAAAGAGATGAAAAAAATGTCAGCAAAAGAAAGGATACAGAATCCTAAATGCAAAAAAAAAAAAGGTCACCATTGTGCGTTTTTATTTGTTTTGTGTGTGCTAAGGGCAACTATTGTATATCAATTCTATATACAGAGGTATGTACGTAGGTGCAACCAATGTTTTACGCATTGTGTAAATGTGTCTGCAAGGGACAGTGTTGGTGAAGTTTTGTGGCATACCCACAACATCTGTGGCAGCACAACTCATCAGAGACGACAATTCAGTTTACTGAAGACAGCAAAGCCATCACTTTGAGCAACTACAGCATATTTAACTAAGCATGCAATGAGGGTCAACTACTGACAGCTGTATTAAGCAATTGAAAATAGATTTAATCTTGCTCCATACTCGTATCTCCATAGTGGACATACTTCAGCATAGATGGGGATGTCTAAATTTTCTATGAAAATTAAATGGGTTCAAATTTGTGCTTAAATTGATGCGCAAATAAATCGCTAGCTACACTCTCCACATTTATTTGTCGACAACTTATGCACTTAAATAAATTTGTTACTAAAATTGTGAGAATTTCATTGTTAGATACACTGCTTGAGCTGTAATCTTCTTCTTACATGTAGTTGCCAGTTACCACCTTAAGTGTTCAATAAATTATACTCAAGTTTTTGTTTGTTCCAGTTGCGAAGTTTGAAGCCATTTCTGTTTCCGCAGTCGATTTTTCTTAGCAATGTGTATATATAACATATATATATCTTGTGTGAGTAGCATTTTCTGCACATACTCGTAAGTATACACGTTTGTTTGTGAGGTTGACAGTTTTAGAATTTAAAGTTTGCAACTTTAACATATTCAAGAATATTGTTTTATACTCGACGTTTTTGTACGAAGGTTAATTCAATTTTAGATTGCTTGCATAGTCACGGAACAGGTTATTCAAATTTATAGCCATTCGTCTTCCAGTATAAAGGAAGACGATCTAGTCAAACTTCACTCACAACATGCACCTCATGCAAAAGAAAACTTCTCACTGTACAAATATGGGCTGCATACTATACCTAAACATTTATAGGTATTTCAATTAGAGCAAGAAAACATGTCCTGTAAAACCGTCTACTGGTATAGAATAGAGTAAAAAAATATCTGTAATTTATCTGATATTATCTATGTCATTGATCGAGTTGCATAGGTAGATCTATCAAGTTGCGATATAGTGTTGAATATTCGAGAAGATAATTTCAATTAAGTAATTAAATTATGAAATGAATTCAATGTCCCAGAAAAGAAAAAATGTAGTTTTTTTCGGTTCTATATTAATAAGAAAGTATTAATAACAAATGGAAATAATGCATAAATCAGAATATAGGAACGCAACGAAATAAAAATAAAAACACGTTTTATTTTAATGTGTTACATTTTAATTCAAAGCAATTAATGTGCCAGATTACATATCTAACTTCAGTTCCTGGCAGTATATACAAGTACATATGATTACATGCATATATATGTACATTTATACATAAAGGATGTTTTTTAAGAGACTTAAAACTTTAAATTGACTTCACCTTGACTTTAACTTCAAGTCATAACAGACAAAGTAATCCATGCGATAAAACGCATGATCTTGTTGGCCAAATAACTTCTCGATTTCGAGAAATAATGCGCATGTTTCCTTCATTAATTCTATTTCTTAACGCACTGTTTGGCTGTCCTGTTGGAAAAATATGTCTTCAATAAGCATTCCATTCAATTGGGGCACGAATTATTATGTATATTTATATTATCTAGAGCACTCGCCGTTGATGATAACATTCCCGCCGTACTCATTTTTAAAGAAGTAAGCACTAATGCCCATGAGCCTGATCAATGAACAGAAAGTTGCAATTAAACAGTGTATTGACTTTCATTTGGTTTTAAGCCAATTGACCGAACGTACGACGGAAACGATGGTAACTCGACTTTAATTATTGCATAACCTGGATCTTATAAGGTCGTACGCAAAGACGGATGCAATTTAATTACTTAATTGAAAGTATCTTCTCGAATTCAAATGCTACGTGCGATGATGGATCAACTCATTTGGGTCCTCCTCTATATTAGGCAATTGTTTTTAGGTGCGCACAATACGACGTTTATTTTTTTATAGGATCTATCTGTTATATGATGGACGGACAGAGAGCCAACTTCTGCCTGTTACATGCATTCGCATAAATTTTGAATATCCTTAGTACGCCAATGCAGAATATAATGTTGTTCGAATTTGATCAATTTCGAAATAAAGCAATTCCAGTTACAGACAACAAGAATAACATTATTTATATTTGTATTGTTACCGATCATTTTTGGCCTTTGTATTTTAATCTATACATAAATAGGCAAGTGCAACACACCATATAACGCCATGTAACGCCTTGGTCAATCAAAAAGCGCTTATCTCTCTTCCTCTCTCAGTTCTCTCAATTTGTTACAAAATTACAACAGCAAAAATCAAGATAATGGCTGACGTCATAGAAATAAGCAAGAGACGGACTTGGCAACACGTTGGCGAGCATCATTTGACATGATAGATTAGCTAGTCAGTAATTTTTGAGTAGCAGTGATTATCGTGATTGTAGTTTTGAAATCACCATGATTTTCAACTGCTACTGCGATCACTGTTAAAAAAAAAATCATTCTATATATTTTTATACCCTGTTCCCATCTCAATTCCCACGACTACCCAAGATTAAAACGATGGTAAGAAATTAATTGCTCTTGCGTACTTAGCGGACCTTTATACCCGTAAGGGGTATCTCCCACATAAATTTGACACCAGTTTTTAAGTTTTTGTATGAAAATTTATTGTTTTTCTTGCTAGATTTTTAGTCAAATATGGCGTATTTTAAATCAATTCTCTCTATATGCCCAGATCGTAGCCTTTGCGAGATAGCTCCCATACAAAACTTTCACTTCATTTTTGAATGAAAATTTGTTGATTATATTTTCAATTCAATTAAGCTAGAAGGGCCAACTTTAATGTACGTATCTTTTGTAAATTCATCTTTTATTAAATTCCATTAAAGTATCTCTCAAATGTCCAGACTAAACTACTGATGAATATAACCCATACAAAACTATAGTTCACAAAATAAGCTTTAAACTAGACACAGGATATCTCGAAATCGAACACACTCGACTTCAGCGGTTTTCCTTGTTAAACATGTTATACGTCGTTGGAAAGATCTTCCAGGCACCTCTTAAATGTTGGTGTATGCTCAATTACTCATAACAATCATAACAATAAAATTATTTCGTCACAAAATTTATGCCAGACTCTTTCATACTAGTTGTCTTCGTCACTTAATTCTTACCTCATCAAGAGATTATTTTTTGTGAGTGTTCGTAGGCCACATTTACTATTTGATTTAAATCTCTTAACAGATTCTCAAATTTTAACAAATTTTTGTTTTATTTAATTTTTAGCCTACTATGTCTGTGTATGTACAACGCTCTATTTTGGATAGAAATATCATAGACATCAAAATCAACATCAAATTTCAATTATCCAATATCAAAATCTTCCACTTCAACAGCAACAGCAACATATGCAATATATAAACTCAAAATCTATAAATCATGCCACAAATTGATGCAAATCGAAAACTGAGCTATAATATCAACAATACTGGCTGGATGCAGACACATCAAGTCAAATTGGCAACAAAACAATACCTCGAAAATTGCTAAAATATATTTGATTGAAAAATATCGATTGAAAAAATCAAACAATCAAATGTCTGACTGTGTTGATGGTCTTTGCGCCGTCTGGTATGAATAAAGTTAAAATTTGGGTTGCCTACTTCAAGTGTTAAGCAAAAATCAATAGAAAAATAAATTCATAGAAATGTATATAAATAAGTATTTCATATTTAAATGCGAAATCTGTTCGAAGTTAAACTTCAAAATAAGTGAATTTCACGTTGTAAAATCGTGCAGCAGATATTTGTATATATGTCTGTCTGGGCGTCGTGTTTTTTAGAATCGCCAGAGAGGCTATTTAGCTGCTTTTACGAGAGCTGCTTTTATATTTCGGGAATTGGCAACACTAATGTCAAAAGCTAAAATCTGGCAACACCATAATAAAGTTTGACATTTTTTGGCATAAACGTACTCACAAAGTTTTGATGTACAATTGCTATTTGTTTTGTTTACAGTGAGTTAAGAAAATCAATTTGACCAAAAAGTGGAAATTTCAAAAGATATTTCTTATATGGGATGAGACGCTCCACCCATTTTTCTAGTTAATCTTTATTTTTTGTCATTAGTGGTGAAGTTATCCTTCGAAATGATATGGTCAATCATTAGTTTTGGTGAAGTATAAATTGATATATGGCTTTATGACAAAAAACAACCGTTAAGAAATAATATATGCCTATAGGTTCATCCATACAAAAATCGGAGTTTCTTGCTTGATGACAACAAAACATTATTTATATCTGCACCTCTTCTAATTTGTACAAGCCAGATTGTGCTCCGATCCGGAATAGTGATTAATTTATAGAGGCTGATATTAATAATATAAGTGTCACATCTGGAGTTACTAGTTCGAATAAGAAGCAATTTTTATTTAGTAACACACTTATCTGGCCCAGAGGTTTTTATGGTAGACTTAACTCAATATTAGGAGTTTAGCATCCACAAAATAAGCTAAGACTCTAGCTTTAAGCAGCAAGTTGCTCACAAAAGGTACTCAGGTTTTGCGATGCCTAATTGCATGTAACAAACCTTTCAACAAAAGCATGGCAGCGTACACAAATATAAGACAAAAACCAATTTAAATTTAAACAAATTTAAAATATTTAATACATTTGTGCAAAACGCGATTCACATTTGCTTAACTTCAAACTTATTCAACGTACACTAAGAAACTTTTGCGAAAGTTAAAGACAATCCCCAATGACCCAAAAATAAAAAATAAGGAAAGAAAAAACCTCATTTATGTTCCATTGTACAAAAATGCGCATTGAAGAGGCGTGTTATAGTCGCAGCTCGTTGAGGATAATCAAAAGCGTATCTGTAAAGTGATTTCACTCGAGGGCAAAAAGGGCACGGATACAATGAATAGAAATCCGAAAATTGACTTCGCTAATTTATTGGTCGAACTTTGAGTACACATGACTGTGAGATTTGGCAGTCACATGTGCAGAAATACACACTTGTAAATACAAATTGAAAAAAACACTTTGTAAAGCTAAAAGTAGTGCTACGAATACACTGAAACATACAGAAAGTTAGAAGTGAAATGCATTTAAACAAAGCCAATGGATAAATCCATTTTCAACAATTTGTCGCCACGGTAAATGAGGCCAAACAATTTGGATCACAACTTGGATTTCCATTGTTATGAAATAAGAATTGGCTGAAAAGTTATATTAGAAAACTGCTGCATACGTTTATTTGGAGAATGTTTCGAAAACCATTAAAATATATACGTGTGGTGAAGTATGTCCTTCTTGAGAAAGATTGGCGGTGGGCAATAAAATGTTCCTAAAATTTTTAAATGTTTAGTGTTAAAACGACGCGCTTTAGTAAATATGCCAGCTTTATTTCGAAAAATATGTTTGTCTTAGAAAAGTATACATAAATCATACAATACATAAGACTAGTTTATAATATAATAACATTAATTTATAAAAATGAATACATTATTATTGCACATAGTGTCCAATGATATTATCAGTTTGTTGCAGATCCACCAAACATTGACGTTTAGTCTCATTTAATAACTCTCATATTAATTAACAGATATGAACATTAAATTGTCAGTTTTTCTTTATGGTGCTTTAAACTCCGACCTTCTTTGTACTCTGTTCTATCTACATTCTATTGGATATCCGTCTTCTACTTAGTACATCTTCTTTCTATTGCATAGTTTTTCTTCTTTCTTGTTTTTTCTCCGAGATCTTGATTCTTTCTCTTTGAAAATCATATATCTCTTACAATCAGTTCTAACTAAAAAAGTCACTGCTATTTCATCAAAATCCTTTGCTAATTTGCAACACAAGTTAACAACCAAAAAAAGTGACACAAAAAAAATGAAAATGAAATTTTAATTATATCCTTTTTATGGGTGCTACAGTATCGCACTTTTGCCTAAATCAGCTCAAATTTCAAGCAACATACATGTACATCAGATTATCAGCCTCATTAACATAGCAAAGGGAGTCAGCAGTTGGGAGCCAGTCAGACGAGACGACAGGTACTAATAATAATCACAGTTGGAGTCTTTAGTTATAATTACGACGCACAAGTCATATGTGCGCTCGAAAAGGACTCGTTGAACGCTAACAAGGACAAAACAGCCGCACTTACAAACGCACCAACAAATAATAAAACAAATGAAAGAAAATAAAAAAAACAAACCAAAGAAGTGTAACCATGAAGTTAGGGTAGTATCGAATTTTAAATTCTCTTCCATAACTTTTGTACGGTGATAGTTTCTATAGGCGTATGAGGACAAACTATTAAAATGTAAATACAAAGAAAGTACCTACGAATATTTTAATCTGGCTGAATGTACATTTTCTAAAAATGATTTTAAAATTCCATATTCCAAGTTTATAGACGATACCATAAACAAAAAATCCTGACTACCTCTTAATAAAAGCAGCTATAACAGATGCATCAGTTTGTATTTATACCAAATGTCAAAATGATTATAGAAATAAATTTACTTTGGATAAAAGTCTTCCAAATATCTACGATAGTTTCCTAATAAAGAACTAAAAATTATATATTCTTACGATGCATTTATAATATAATCTAGTTTCTCATTTTTTATAGTTCCCGCCAATTAGCATATATAACCACTTGATTCAACCTATTTGATATTGTCTATAGCTTTTCAAGAAACTATAAAAAATCAGAGCTCGCAAAATATGCTCAAACACATTTTTCTATGTTGTCTGCTCACCGAAAAGAGAGAAACAATTTAAGCAGTCTCGCTCACTGTCTCAACAGAACACTTTTTTTATTCTTTCGTGTTTTCTGTTTCATACTTCTCGATGAGCAAAATAACAACTTGATGGTGACACTTTCGTTCGACTCTCAGCAACTGATCAAAACGAGCCAAGTGGAAGCGCTAAGCCAAGTGTCTTTTTTGTTGTTGTTCCGTTAGGTTTTTGTTGTTGCTTTATATATTTCATCGCAGGCAAAGCGTGGAAGAGGGAGAGAGGCAAATGTTGCACAGCAAAGTGTCTTATGTGAACAAATGCATAAAGAGACAGACAAAAAACTCTCGTTGCTTGCAACTGACTGACTGAATGTAAAAAAATACCACTTCTTGCGAGCGCTGAAAAAATGTATTTACTGCATAAATAACATTGGAAGGCATTTAATCTTTCTTTATATTTTATCTATCAAATGTATTTTGTTCCGCTAGAAAATATATCCCTTAATACTTTATCAAAACTAATTATTGTGCCATCATTTTGAAGATTCCCTTCACCGCTAATGACGAGAAATAAAGACAAAATCCAAATTTCACATTTCACATTTCACATTACACAGCATAGATCGATTTACTATACGTCATTCTGAAAAAAATTGGCGGTAAAAGAGAAAACCAAATTCGCATATCTCAGCTATGGACACCAGGCAATTGGAAGGCCTAGGAAAATGATCGAAAAAAGAAGGAAAAAACCGCAAAAAAAAAAATTACAAAATGCAAAATAACAAATCAGAGATATAGCCGAAGTGCTCCTCTGTATTATACCCTGCAAACATCATATTTTTGCTTCTTAATTTTGATTTCTTCAAACTAGGAGCCTTAACATTCACCAAAATTTACTGTCAGGTACGTTTTATGCTCGGATAAAGTGATTGGCCCATACTTTTACATCGGCAATGGAAAGCGATATAATACGTGACTTTCTGGCAACTAATCACGCTACATTCTATCTATTGAAGTGGATGTTCTCTAATTTCGAATAATGGTGATTTCGACTGACCAACTCGTTCACCTAATTTGATTTATGTGTGGTTGTAGAAGGCGATAATTTGCCAAATATTATCTTCAAAAAGCGACTAAACAAATTATAAAGATCCAAATTTACATAAAATAACAGAAATAAAAAAGTGCTCATTGACTTTTATTCAAATTATTTGAAAAAAAAAAAACTTCAGGTTCGACAAAAATACTTCCAATTGAATTTGATTTTTTACCACTGAAACGGTTAAAATGGTTTCCAGTTATGTAATTTTAAGATAAACTTTTAACAGTGCGGCACCTAGAGAGTCTACACCGCGAGTTTTGTTCCTGTAAGTTTTCTAAGCTCTGAGAATTTTTCTCGCAGACAGTCATACAGCAGACGGACGGACTGACTTGGCTATATATATATACTTAATGGGGTCTCGATGCTATTTATATATATAGCATGTATATGTATATTATAGTATACATTTTCAAATTTTGACAAACCCAATGTAACCTGCTTAAAAAAACATACTATTCAATTTAGGACTTGCCTGACCTAAGAAAATAATCTGCGGTCGCCCATTATCTCAGGAACTATTTGAAAGAAAGGATGCTGAATCGTCCCATTATAAGAGAAACACAAAATTCGACATATCTTTCCAAGTACATGTTTGATGCAAATGAATGATACTTCTGGTGAAACAAGTACCAGTGACAAAGTGAGCGATATCAAGCAGATTGATGAGATTTTCTACATAAGTAAAAGGACCAGAAACATGATATATTGTTATGCCCCATATAAGAAAAAAAGAGGGCATAGCACCGCACGCCGTGCACGCTGGTTATTTTATACTCTTCAACATTCAATCTATTAAATATGTCGTAATCGAGCTAAAAAAGTATTTCCTATCGAATTATTCGATTATAAAATTGAATCTAGACGGCATTTTTAAGCAATGATTTTATCTTTAATTTGTGGTTACAAATCTTATTAAAAAAACTAACTATACTACTAATTATACTAATTGTGAAGTGTATCAAAATTGTATAAAATTGTGATTATTATGACAGGTCGGTCGAGCTGACTGCCTGAATGCCATCTGAATGGTCGGTCTTCAAGTAAACGCATTAACTTGAGCCTTTATGGCCGCTGTGCGTTGGGAGTACTTTGACCAATTCGCAACAGTGTCCTTGTCTCTCAGTCCATTTTTACTGTCTGACCATAATATCACGCTTTGTTTATTTCGCTTGTCTGCGGGTCTCTAAATAGGATTCTTTTTTTTTATTCTCGCTGTGTGTTGTGCAAAATGATATCTTTGTTTACACATGTTGATAATGCTCTTCACAGCATTTTGCTGTTGTTCTTGCGCTTGTTTAGGACATCTTTAGCGAATTAAACTTAAATACCAAATACTGTTCTGACAGAGATTGAGTGGTGGAAAACTTGGCAGGTGTAAAACAAAGTTCTACACACTTTCTATGGACAGATGTGTTCACCTTTCCAATGCTACGCTTTAAAGTTCTGTTTGTATGTCCTTTTTGTGTCTTTGTTTAATTGTGTTAATTATGCGCCTTGTTTGCTTTGATGTCCTTGACAATATTAAGCATTTGTTTGTTGTTATGTCTCACAAGCTTTCTTTTAAAATGAAAACTGTTGTAAGGAATGTACGATAAAATAAAAATTTAATATTTAATTAATTTTCTAAAGTTTTTAGTTAGTATTTTTAATGTACCAAGGAAATTCACGCTATCTTATAATGTTTTTTGACAGTTAGCAGTAAAAGTAGCAGTAGCAGTAACAGTGACAGTAGCAGTGACAGTAGTAGCTTAATTCCATCAAGAAATCTGGTCACTTAAGAGAGACATTGACGATTCGGATTAGAGATCATCAACAATTTTTGACCGTTACAAATGAGTTCGTCTGCCAGATAAAAAATAAATAACTGAAATAAAATTTTATTGTATTGGAAAAGCTTAATAATTTTGTCAATATTTTTGATTTTATTAAATTAAAGGTCAATCAATTGAACATTTTTAATGTTCTTTCTAAATATAAAGCCAAAAATGTTATTCTGAATAAAAATTTGCATTAAATAGTGCTTCAATCAAAGAATTAAAGAAACAGTAAAATTACAGAATTTGCCGTTCAAGTCACTATTTATTTTCATTTGAATATGATTGGCGAGTTTGTATACAGGCTACTCCAAAAAAAGGACGGCACACTCCCATGACTATATTTATGTGAAGTGGCTGTCCGTAAGAAGCCACCCTATAAAATTTTAAGCTGATATTGACGGCAATAAAAATATTTTTCATACAAAAAGTTAAAAGTGGGTGAGTACTTTGTATTTGTGCTACCCTAAAAAATGGGCATGGCATGTAAATATGGATACTGTATTTGATTGCAATAAAAATAAGTCTGTGTGCCAGGTTACAGCTGGATATCTTAAGAATTGATCGCTAGTAAATTCGCAATAGCTACCAGACGTACAGGCAGACGGACGAGTAGATTGACTCGTCTCGTCGAGCTGATCAAGAATATATGTAATTTATGTGGTCTATGATGTCTCCGTTAAAGAGTTACAAACTTTCAGATACACTGAAAATGTAATTTTCATAAAATGTTTACCTCCAGACAGACTTTACATACTTTTCTCTTCAAGCAGGCTCCACTGTAACATTTCGGTATTGATTTCTATATATCCATGTTTTGTTCACTTTCGTGACTGTCTTAAAAAGTTGTGGATCGGTGTTCACTGATGGAAATGCTATATGATTTATGAACAAAACATTTAGAAAAAAATGGACGACATGAGCTAAATTACAATACACTAAGTAGCGCGTGTGGGTGTTATTTAAAACACCCACACCCTAATGATTTCACCTCTATGACACGTAATGATGGCCGTATGACACACGAATACAATCAGCAAATTGTTTTCCCCTTCATTGCTGTTAGAGCAGATCAGAACATAGACAAAGCAAAAATTCTACAGGTGCGAGAGGTTGAAATATAGTTTCATTACAAAGTGAAACGAAAACCAAACAGGAAACATGAAAATCTAACATGACAAAGCACCAAAAGTTCGGCAGTAATAGTGTATTTATCTATAGTTTTATGGTGTTTTGGATTATTTCTTCATTCGGTCACTCTTTACACAAAATTTGTATTAGTGCACAATAAAACTAGAAAAGATAACAATAATGAATGATGCAAAGACAATTACTTTGGCATGTCATGCGCAAATGATGAATATACTCAATGCATGCATTTTTAAAATGCTTTTCTCTATTGATTCTGTATATTTTAATAGAAACATAATCAAAAGTCAAGTGTGACCTATACGAGTCGATGTGAAAAATGTTGCTGTATGTATATAGCTATCCATTTCCATCCGCAAGGTCTCTGTCGTATTTGAAATACCAGAGCATTGAAGGGAAAAACAATTTGCTGATTATTATTCGTGTGTCATAAGGCTATAAGGAACGAACAGAGATAATTTTGTGTTGTAAAGTGAATTTCATCTGTCGACTCGCTAAGACTGTCGCTCAAAAGTCAAGGTGATGCTCATGGGATTCCCTTTTTTTTTCTTTTTGTTTTGAAGGAGCGCGCTGCTTCAATCATTTTGTGTGACGTTTTCGGTCGATCGGACGTGTGTTTTTTTTTTTACGAAATGGCGTACTTGAACGAAAATCAAATACGAGAAGTGCTTAATCAAGAAAGTGACTCAGATATTTCAGAATCGGATATTGATAATATTTCAAAAAATAATGAAACAAGTTTTACGGATACAGACAGTGACCGCGAATCGGTTTTAGCTGCAACTAGCTCTAATGATCGCATTTTTATTGTCAAAAACCAAATGGAATGGAGTGCCGTTCCCTTACCGAAGCCTATTCGAACTACTACTAAGAATATTATTTCCACAAAAGCATTGCCAACTCGATTTTCAGTGTCTAGATGTAATGACATGTTATCAACTTTCTTGTTGTTTTTGTCACATCCAATAGAAAGAATTATCATTGAAAATACAAATAAGTACGGCAGGGTCAACTTTGGCGACAAATGGAGCGATATAGATGAAGACGCATTGCGCGCATATAATGCTGTACTCATTCTTACAGGGGTATATCGGTGTGTATATTATTGTTTATTTTATTTCAGTGAAATAGTTGTCTAATATAACATTTTAAATGACAGTGCCAATGACAACATTTCATATGATTTCCAGTGCACTTCGATTCGAGTCGATGATACAGAGTAGCGATAAATTCGCTCCCATTCGTAAACTGTGGGACCGTTGGCAAGAACTTCTTCCAATGTTTTACAACTGTCATGAAAATGTCACCATTGATGAGCAGCTTGTTGCGTTCAGAGGACGCTGTTCTTTTCGACAGTTTATGCCATCAAAACCAGCAAAATATGGTTTGAAATTTTGGCTGGCGGTGGACTCTAGGTCAGGCTACGTATGGAAAATACAACCATATCTTGGTAAACCTAGAAATGGAAAGACTAAAAAGAACCAAGGAGAACGTGTTATATTGGAGTTGACAGAAGGCTTGAAAGGGCAAAATATTACGGGCGACAATTTTTTTCAACGTATGAGATACCGAAAAAACTTCATGAAAGAAAACCGTGGATCGAAGAAGAAGCCGGAGATTGTTTCTTATTATAATTCTACGAAAGGTATGCTAGTTTCTTGTTCTCTTATATTTTTGTATGCATCATCTCTATTTCAGGTGGCGTAGATACTGCTGATCAAATGATTGGATCCTACATCACAAAACGTAAAACAAATCGATAGCCAAGCATAGTATTTGCAAATATATTAGATATATCTGCGTTGAATGCGTTCATACTATTTTCTGAATACGAACACAATGCACAAATTCAGAGGCCTTCTCAAGTAATGCTATTTCTAACCTGGCGGCTCGAAAGCGTTGACTTTGCAGTTGTTGCAACTCAAAGTGTGACATAAAATGTTCCATTTGAAGCAAGTTTATTTGCAAAAATAACAGAAAAACATTGTGCTCAACATGCAATGACAAATATTATCAAGAACACTAATAAATACCTACTTTTTTTAAATCAAAAGTAAAGAAAATCAAAGAAAATGCAATATGGACCCTAACCTAAGATTCGTAATTTTTTATTTTTCTCAGCCACGCCTTAACATTGTTTTATAAAAAAGCATTGTTTTATAAAAAGACCACATTAGCTAAAAAATAAAGTGTGTAGATATCACCGTTCAAAACTTAGAAAGGAAACAAAACCAAAATTGAACCAAATGGGCTTAACCTAACGGCAAGGTTAAGAATACTATTTAGCCATATCAAAGCGTTTGCATGAGAAAATTCTTCAAAAACGACCAGAATTGTGGAAAAACACTTCATGGATAAGGGACGACATCGTATGAAGCAGCAACTTCGACTGAATTTAAGGCCACGAATGCGACAAATACTATTTACAAATATTTATCTGATTTGGCCCCGTGTGTCTTCTTCTTGCTTGCGAAACTAAATTTACCGCTTTATGGAAAACGTTTTGTGGCCATCAAAGAATATTCGTGGAATAAAATAAATTATATACCGGAAAGCGCCTATAAGAAGTGTTTATAGGACTGTTAAAAGCCAAATGTGTGTCACATCAAATGGAGCCTGTTTTGAATCTGCCCTTTAATGTCTTCTCGGTCCTCCTTGAAACATGTATACCTGTCGTACTATTTTGTCTTTTTCAAAGTAAATTCAGCAAAAACCAGAACCAACATTTTGAAATGCTGCTCTGCACTTTTTCCATTCTAAAGCAAAACTGTCTTTTTGACTGTCGAAAATAAATGAAACAATCAAAATTCGTGTAAATGTCAACATACGTCAGAAACATATGTGTATCAACAGTATAAACAAATATTTTTTTTTCCAAAATCCGATTTACAAAGCCCAGAAAAAAATGGTTCAAATAGAGATCCTTACATTTTATATACATTTGGACCAAAATTGACCCGGACTGGTGGATTTAAACCGATGGATTGATTAAAGGAAATAGAACAATATAAATACCTAGTTCTAGAAGATAGTTTCAATCATCTCTCATAACTATCTATCTCTAACAACAGAATTTCTAGCTTAACAGTTTTATTCTATTATGCGATTTATAAAAACTTTACGTAACTTTCCAAACTTTAGCGATTAATTAAAGTACTTATTTGTTTTTATAAAATCGAGTTAAAAACGAGATTTCCATAAATAGCGCAATAAAAATGAAAAATAAATCAAATAAGCCCAAAAATTCAAATAATAACAAATAATTGCTAAATCAAATACTTAATTCAAATGTGGAACTATAACAAGTTCTACAAAAATGCGGAGCATCACACAACAGCAGCACCTTAAACCAACAAGGACATTTTTCTTTGGCGAACCTTCCCCTGCAACATGTTGCGCGCTAAACAAGACAGAAACAACAACTGTTGCTTGAGTAAAATCAGCGCCAAAGAATTTTCCCCCTCAAAGTGCTACGAGTTTGAATGTTGAATGTCCTTCTTGGCGACTGTTGGTTACAGCGCCCTCGTCGTCCTCGTCCTCGTCCTCGTGTGGCAAGCAGCAGCGGCAACATCAGCGCATCAATGAATTGAAATCAGTTCTACTCGGCTGCTGCAAGCGTACGGTTCAAGTGTGAAAAGTGCGCATGTATCTATCGTATACGAATCAAATGTATCGCGATGTGTTTGAATAATAATTTCGAATTAAATTTTAGATAAAAATATCTAACAAAATTTACGCTATCTTTTAACTGAACTATGGCGTGGTGCTTTAAAACAAAAATCAATTGAAAGAGTGGTTCTTGTGAACAACAACATTTAAATAAAGTGTACTCGACTTTAATACGAAAATATCGACGGCATTCGAAAGTGTTCCATTGAAAAGCATTTTGCTTTTCATGAATGCCATTTAAACTTGAGTAGGGTCGTGTCGTCTTTTGCAGAAGGGCATTATACGACATATATACGAGTATGAATAACAAACGTTTTAACCTATTTTGTTTCTTCTAATATTTGATCATCCATAAGTATTGCATTAAATACGCATACGCAACGTTGCTTAAAGAATTATAAAATATATATTCAACACCAAAAACAACAATAATGAAAAAACATAAATGACGCTTTAAGCGCATTACAAAAAAATTAAATAAAAATTAAATAAATTTTAACAGTGTACATCGTGTATACTCGTATATGTGTAAATTCGCGATTTTGTTAATGATACTACTTGCAGTCAATACTGTGCAGCTTGTTTACTGCATTCGTTTATTATCCTTACGCAACATCCTTTTTCAGTGTGCGGCATAATGCCGCCGTGTATTATAAGCCTGTATATATTTACGTAAATATGTATCTACAAGTGTGAGTGTGTGCTAAGTGATTTTTAAGTGTCTGCAATGCATATTTACAACTCGTTTACATTGCTGCCAAATGCCATAACTCTTTCATTGGCATTTAAAGCCCTGCAGCAAAAGTTTAATGAACTGTAATGCGTACCGCCTTTATGGAATATTTAATGGTAGGTCAAAATTAAACCAAAATTTATATAGTTACAATGAAATATACATGATACTGTTCGAGCTAAAGAAATTTTAACAATAACATTTTTTACCAATTAATTTCAAAATTGTTGCTGAAATGATGAAAAAATAATATGCAAGTAATGAGAAGCGTAACAAGAAAGTGCGCTGTAGCCGAGTGCCCTCGACTTCAAGATACCCAGTACCTTTTTTAAAGCTCCTTATATGAACCATAGATTATATTCTGTTCCAATGTGGACACATGCGAAATAATTTGTTAGAATTTAGGAAAAATTTTAATTATTTAAAAATAAAATCAACAAATTTCGTAAAAAACCTCAAAAAATGTACACAGTTTTGCATTGGGCTACGCCTTAAAATGGTACGATCTGCGCCTATTTGAAATATTTTTAAGGATTGCCGTACGATACGAAATATTTGGTAGGTTTAGCCTAATTAACAACAAAAATAAAATAATGTTACACAAAAACAAAAAAATAGAGAGCAAGTTTGTATGAGAGCTACCCCATATAGTGGCCCGATCTGCACCAATGCAGAATATTTTATTAGAATTTACGTAATATACACCAAATTTGACGTTTATAGCGTAAAGCGTATAGCAAACAAATGTCTATACAAATACTTAACAATGGATCCAGTTTTGAATGGGGGCTACCCCTTAAAGTGAGATTGCCATGTTAATTTATCTTAAAAAAGGGAAAAATATAAAGTCTAAATATACTAATTTAAAATCTACATCTCTCCTTTATATAAAAATGCACAGCTGTGGCTTTAATAGCTTTTACTTAAGATCTTCGTATACCTAGGAGTATAAGTTCCGATTTTGGAATTTGACTCATGTGTTTCGTACCCTTACTATGCTATTCACAAAGATCGTATAGAGTATCTCAATAACAGTTTCTTCTCTTTCCTCTTAGGAGTATCAGTTGAGATCCCGATATAAATTCTCAACCCTATCATGACTCTTTAAAATGAATTGTTCTTCCAACCACATGGATATCACATGGATATCAATCAAAAATTCAATTTCGATCGAATTGTTTTATGAAGTGACAGAATTCAATGGAAAGTTACAAGTTCGAATAAAATGTTCGAATCAATTGATGTCCCATTAAAATAAGCTGTACATGTTTTATATACAGTGCAACAATAAATTGTCACTCTCCAAACTATTGCTGATTAACAATCTAAAGAAGAAACTATTAGTACAGGAGAAGCTAAAGGGTTTCCAATTGAGAGATGCATTAAACCAAAAATGTGTAATCAGCATTGTACATAACGCGCCCACAGCTACATGGCAGCCCATTGAAAACTTAGCTTAGCTTAGCTTAGCTTGAATTTTAAAGTAATTTGCGAAAAGTGTATTACATTTTGTAAATAACGTCGAAAACTGCATTTTTCTCTCTGTCTAACGATGAGGAAAAATGAAAGTTGTCTTTACCTTAGCATGTCATGTGCGCTGTGATTTGAAGAAATTATAATGTTGAAAACTATTACTTTTCCACAAAATTGAAATACTTCACAAATTTCTCAATGCAATCTCTTAAAAAATCTAATCACAATGTTAGCGTCTGACCACAAAAACTTGTATGTAATTCAAACTAAACTGTTGTGATGTTTTCTATGGACTGCAACCGACTTGCGGCAGGCCACTACTTATAGTCGGATATCTCAACTATAGATTTCGTATCTGTTTAATCATATATTGATATTACTGTTCCTTGCAACATGATACCAAGAAGTGCGTGATTAATATGATTAATGTGGACAAAAAAAAAAAAAAATGCTGGCTAATTTTCGACATCTTTTGGGCAAACAATATTTTGTTGTTATTTTGTACATACCCTGTTCCAAAAATATTTTGTTGGGTTTTTTGAACATAAAGTGTATAAACCACAGTATATATATATACTCGTATATATTCATCAGCGCGACAAGACAAGACAAATCGATCTAGCCATGACCGTCTATCTATATATCTGTCTGAGAAAAATGTTCTCTATATAGAGCAGACTTAGAGAAACTAAACTCATATTATAGTCTCTCTAGATACCACACAAGTGTAACTTAAAATTTTAACGCACCCATTTCACCGCAGTCGTAAAAATCTTATTCTAATTTTATAGTGTGGAACCTGTTGGGTAAAGCGAAATGTATATCTCGATGACCTTTAAAAAATTAGATGACTTAATATGTAGATAAGTAGTCAAAGTGTGTAGCTTCATCTAACTTAACCTTATAAGTGAAAAGAAAATAATGGGCCTCTCTTGAACGCGAACCGCTCTACCTCTCCGCACCATTCGCGTGAAATATATTAACCATTCCCGTTTCACTTGTTATACTCAACACTAATAGTGTGAATAGTAATTAAATTTTTTGCTTGCAATACTTAAGTAGAAGCAATATGTGTAGTCCATAAAATCATTCAAAAAACTGGCCAAATTTAAAAAATACAATTGTTTATATTTAAATTTATCTATATTTAACTTGAATTTTTTATTATTTTGGACATACATGGTATAGTTTATTATGATTGAGGAAGGATACAACTATAAATTTGAGATCACTAGCTTTACTAATAATAAAAAAAAAACAAGAAAAAAAATTAACTTCGGTTGAACCGAAGCTCTCCATTCATACCATTCACACGAAACTTTAAATAGTATTGTAAAACATAAAATTGGGGGTTTAAACAGGGGCTACCCCAAAAAGTGGGTTGTACAAGCTCACTAGTAGATGTGTATGAAGCGATGTAGTAGATGTGTAAGATGCCGCCATATAGAATTTCAAGTTGATATTGACGTTTTCCATACAAATGCATAAAAGTGAACTGTTGGTTTATATGAGATTACCTCAAAAAGTGGGCGGGACACGTCCATTTGTATATGTATATGAAGCGCTTGTCCATTAAAATCCACAAAATCAAAATTCAAGCTAATATTGATCTGAATGAAGGATTTTTGCAAAAAAAACGCAAAATTGCACAATGGGTTTGTATGGGGGCTAACCCAAAAAGCGAGCGGGCCACGCCCAATTGTCTATGTATGTTAAGCGGCTGACCATAAAAAGACACCACATTGCATTTCAACTTAATATTGACTTTAATAGAGAATTTTTCTTACAAAAAGTCAAAAGTGGGCAGTAGGTTTGTATGGGAGCTACATAAAATAGTGGGCGTGGCAGGTAAATCTTGATACTCTATTAAACTAAAATAAAAAGAAGTATATGTGCAAAATTTCAACTGGATAGCATAAAAATTGGTCCCCAAAAAATGCGCAACAACATACAGGCGGACAGACGGACATGGCTAGATCGATTCGTCTCGTCGAGCTGATCAAGAATATATATACTTTATGGGGTCTACGATGGCTCCTTTAATGCGTTACAAACTTTCAGACAAACTGGTATAAAAAATCTGTGTGGAACCAATTCTCGAGATGAGGGCCAACTAAACCAGCGTAAATCATTCAAGGTGCATTGAAGGAATTTTATGAGGAATTGAATTATAAAATTTCGTAATATATTTTAATATATGATCTTCATACTAAAAGCTTTAGTGAAATTATGCCAATACATTTCAAATAAAATTTTACATCGTTTGGCTGGCTGGATCTAGTGATATATGATGTTATACACATCGTCAGAGTATGGAAAATCTATACGAAATTAGCTTAGTCAAATTAAAACACTTGCCTTTTTATACCAAAGATGCAAAGCATCACTTAAAATTTTTATAAACCAATTAAAAAAAAATGTCGACATATAAAATCAAAACTTTTTTACACGTTATAGTAAACCAAATAAAGCAAAAGCATTTCTTTAATAATAAACCACAAATACACACATCTAAGATATAAATACACCGAATCGTCGAATTATGCGATTTCGATTGTTTTTCGAAGAGCATACAAGCGTGGTTTATGTGATTTTTACAAGAACTCAATAACAATGAAACCGCAGACATAGAAACAAAAACAATTTAAGTAAAACTCAACTCAACTTCAAGAGCGGGCGACCACATAAATCATAAAAGCAGACAAAATAGCGAACTAAAAAAAAAATATATATATATATATCTTGTAGATATATTTATATACAAAAATGAATTTATTTTTTTTAAAATGCGAGTTGTGCACGAATTTTAAGCAGACACCTAATTCACACGCTCAGAACAAACAAACTGCCGCATATAAATATTCAAATGAGGCAATTTTGCATTATTGTTGCCACTTTCATGCGAGACTTCTGTGTATTCTACAGAATGCTCTGGCATGGCGCGGTTTAACGACTAACCGCATTTAACCCGCCAACGCCCAGACATTAAAGCGAAAAGCCCAAGTCTCAACTCCACCCAAAATCCATCTCAATTCAATGTCATTTTGGGCCGGTCTATTGTCTCTCTGTCACGGCACTCATTCAAGATTGATTATGGCGTTGGTAATGGATCCAGTCTGGTTTTTTGTTTTTATGTTTGCGGTTGTAAAATTTTAATTTTCTCCTATTTGTGGAGAATTTTTTTTTGGTTTTTTTTTTAAAATATTTTTTCAAGCAAATTTCTGTTGAATTTGCATTTTGCGGCATCGTTTATCTTTGTGGGTAGTCGTTATTGTTGCTCTCGATTTGATTTTGGGATTTTGTTGTGCACTGTTCTGCTCCACTCTTGCTCCAGCCTCCATCATTGTAATAAATTATGTGATAAAACAATTTCAAAGTCGTTAAATCTATTTGTTGTGCCATAAACTTGCTGATGCGGCTGTTAAAAAATTTTCGTGCTGCGGATTCTCATTGTTTTTGAAGAGCAGATTTTAACGCTACAGCCTCATTCCTGGTTACTGACCTAAATTTTATATTTTAATCAAATTTTCGTAGAGCCAAATTCATTGTTTGATGTAACTTTATTTTGTGGATTTATTATTGCTCATGAAATGAAAAATGAAAAAAAGACAAACCAATACCAAATAATTGCTCGATTAAAAATGCACAAAATATATTTGTTTTGCATCGAAATCAATAGCAAATAAATTTTATTGTATAGATTTGTGTACACAATCAAAACTTATTATCTATGCATAACGCATCAGTGGTAAGAATTTGTTTAAAAAAATATCAAATTAAAAAATATATATAAAGGTTTATCCATTAAACGTATCTAAACTTTAAAATTGAATAAAAAGAGTTGAGTAAACCAGGTCAATAAAGCTAGAAAATCAAGGTGAGAAATCCAAATGTTTATAAATGTGTAAATATTGCACTTTTTATGCAAATTTGTTGCTCTATTTAAAATTTGTCGATATTAAATCATTGATTCAGCTTGGTCCGCTAACTTTAGAAAAATATAGGAGGCCAACATTGAAATATGACGAAAAACATCAATATTAGGTTGAAATGCGATGTGATGCCTTTTTATGGATAGCAGCTTAACATACATAGACTAATGGACGTGTCCCGTCAAATTTTTGGGGTACCCCCCATACAAACCCACCACCCACATTTGTGTTTTTTAGGAAAAAAATCTTTATTTAAATCAATATTAGGTTGAAACTCGATTTGGTGGGTTTTAGTGGAAAATACGTATACGTCTTTGCGATTACCGCCCACATTTTGAGGTACTCCCATACAAACATACAGCTCACTTTTATGCATTTGTATAAAAACATCAATATCAATTTGAAATTCGATGTTTTGGTCGCTGCATACACATCTACCGTGTACCGCCCACTTTTTCGGGTAGCCCTTAGTTAAACTACCCACGTTTGTCTTCTACAATACGATTTACAATTTCGTGTGAATAGTATTAGAGCTTCGGTTCAACCGAAGTTAAGGCTTTTTTTTTTGTGACACCAGCAAATAAATTATAATTGGAGCATAACTTTAGCACAAAACTATATTTACAAAATTGCTTTTGAACATCTATGTTTTTCGTCATATTTCAATGTTGGCTGCTAACTTTTTCTAAAGTTAGCAGACCATGCTGTTTCAGCGATTAAGAGTCAAGCATAACATTTTAAATAGTGCACAAAATGAGCACAAATGTAGCACAATATTTTCACATTCACGAGTACAAACATTTGATTTGCTAAGTTTGCTCTGCTATCTTTATTGACAGACGGAAACGTTTATTACGGATTAAAGTAAATTCAATAACATTACGTTTTAAAATTTAAATAAATGAAATGACCTCCGCTGTAAATGAAGTTGCAGGATTCGATTTGAGAGTTTCAATTTTTTATGACTCTGTTGCCTTAGTCGAGCTGGATCTCGCCAATGGTTCGAATGATGTTGTTCTCCAGTTGGTCAATTGTTATTGGTATATTGGCAAAAGCAGAGACGTAACATAGCGCCAGCGAAAAAAGTCTAAGGGTGTTAAATTGCAAGATCTTGGCGGTCATAACATGATCTGTAATTAACGAGTTCTGGGAACGTTTCTTGCAACAACTCCAATGTAACGCCCGATTTGTGACTCGTTGCGCCGCACTGTGGCCCCAAATCCCAAATTCAATAACTAGAATTTGGTCAATTGTTAGAGGTATGAAGATGTCCCACAATACACTATTCTGGATTTAGTTTTATACACTGTAAGCTCTAAAAATATTACTGAGTAATTATTACTCAGTATGAATACATATTATCATATTCATTTTGAGTATTGAAAAGATCCAGCATATTGGATGAACCACATTATTGGATGGACCATTTTGAATTTTGAAATTCTGGATTAAGTATCTTAATCAGCGAATTCCTATATACAGAGTTTTAAATAGATTGAATGACATTTACCAAAATGAAAATTTGACATTAGATTCGATTAAACAACACGTTTAGTGTAAACCTCAATAACTTAAAAAAAAAATCTGCTATTTTGGATCAGCCATTTGGAATCCGGCATTTTGAATCTGAAATTTTCGATCCACCATTTTGTTTTGGGAATTTTTGATATAAGATTTGTAATTAGTGGTTTTGTTCATTTGGAAACACTGTGCACCATCTAGTTGGAAGCACATGTCTAAATCCTTGTTATCCAATTAATAATTAAAAATTCATTTATGGCTTGATAACGCTCGCCATTGAGAGGCATTCTCGAATCGTAAGTCGCCGCCTGTCCAATATTAACCCCAAACAGTATGTTTTTCTCCATGCAATGAAGACTCTTGATATTGCTGTGGGTTTCTCTCTCGTCAAATGTGGCTATTTTGTTCACAAAGCTGTTCAACAAAAAATGTGCGTCACAACTGAAGATGATTTTTTCGCCAGAGTTTTTATGCATTTCCAACTGCTCCAGATCCGAAACAGCGAACTTAAATGAAAAACTAGTTAAATGTTGACTATGGCAAAAGATAAACTTCAAAGAATAACAGCGTTGCCACCTGAAACGACAGCGGAATAAACTAATCAAAGTTCGGAAACACTTATTGAAAAACCCATTAAATAAATAAATATTAATATTGTAAACAAATTGAAATATCCATTTGAAAATGATATTTTTCACACTTTAATGCAAACAATTCGAAAAGCTAATTTCTGCATGAATCAACAACTTCCTGCAGCATTTATTCGTGCAAAAAAATGCAAAACGTGCGCAATGCAAGTCAAAGTGAAAATAAACACAGCTCTGCGCAAAAGATTAAATACATACATCATTTCCCATTGGCTCAGAATCATGTCCCATTTGGTGGAATATGCAAAGTGATTCGTTTTAACATTGTGTTTCAGTACATTTTGTTTGAGTGCTATGCCAAATGTATAAATATATACGTACAAGTATACAACTTAATGTAAAATAGTGTTAACTTTTGAATTGTTTCTTTTGTCGTAATCATGCAACATCTTACAACTTAACAGCTCTAGTCACTGAATATCTAATGTAATTGTGTCGCTTTGGTGACTGTACTTATTTATATTCTTACTTACTTATTTATTCAGTAAAAATCGATGTAAACCAGTCGTAGAACGAATACCAAACTACATTAATCTTTCATTAATCCCCCTCTGTGCTGAAGAGAAATATTTAGTCTGGCTTATTAAATGTCATGAATTGAAATGTATCACATTGAAATAAAATGTAAGTTTTTTTTTTTTAATTTGGTTGCATACAAGTATATGCTTGATATGTGCATTACGAGTAGGAGGCGAAGGAGCTACATACGATATATTAAGACGTTGAAAAAGGGGGTGGCGTGCATAGCAAAAATATAAGTAATGCTCTTATTTTGAATATTTAACAAGGAAAAAATATGATAGAAATTTATATATTCCATGATATAAAAAAAAGTAAAGCATAAAAGTGATTTGTTCGTTTATATGGGTTTAACTTCAAAAGCTAGTGGAGCATTCCAATCGATATTTCTGTGAAGTAACCATCCTTAAGAAGTTCTTCATACAAAAACTAAAGGTCGATGGTGGTTTTGAATGGGGGGCTATCCCAAACATTACCCGGCCATGTCCAATGATATATGCGGGTATTTAAATCATTAGACCATAAGAAGAAACTATATTAATATTTGAAGCTCATATTAAGTAAGATAAATAAGATTTTAAATCAAAACCTCAAAAGTAGGCTATGGGTTTGTATGTGGACCACCTTCAAGTGGGCGTGTTGTTTTCATATGGGTACTTTTTGAGACTAGAACCAAAACAAGCTTCCATATTGGATTTAAGAAAGATATCTCAAAAATCAGTAGAAACATAAGAATGAAGCAGTCGTGTGTTCATGACTACGAAATACCCTGCAGCTTTTAAATGACAATTAATTTTTTCAAAATACAAAAAATATAAAATAAATTTATTAATTTAAAATAAAAAGGGAACAAAATAAGAAAACAAACCTTTTTCCGGCATGTGGCCTTGAAAACTCTGTATATATGGGTTAAATGTACTTATTATGGGCGTAGTGGGCGTAGTAGGCGTAGTAGGCGTAGTAGGCGTAGTAGGCGTAGTAGGCGTAGTGGGCGGTGCGTTCGTAGTATCTATTAAATTTATAAAAAATAAACATTAGGGTATGGTCTAAGAGAATCTAAATGCCAATGCTTTAAGTCTCTTGCTCTTATAGTTCCTAAGATCTTTTGTCGTATATCAAGACTGTTAGACGGACGGACAGATGGACATACGGACATATGTAAATCGACTCAATTTCCGAAGCTGCTTAAGAATAAAAATACTTGTCCCTTTGGGTACAGGGTAAAATGCGTAAAAACAGGCGGACATATCACGAGCGGCTCTTCTCGCCGAGAATATACATATATATATACAAATTTTCTGTTTATCCATTCGCCACGCATCTTCACAGGATCACCCACGCGACTATTTTGAATATTGCCACAAAATTTGATCAAAATCGGTTGTACGGTTTCGGAGTCTACAATGAACATATATGCATACTTCCATTTTTCTATATATAGAAGATTATGTATAAAGAAGATAATTTAAATACATACATATAATAAAGTAGTAATAAAATTTTAAAAACACCAACTCATGATCATTCACCTCTTTAGCTCATGACCAGCTGGTGCGACATCTAGCGTTGAGTTGAACAACATCTAGTTCGCTTGCTAGCGCTTATGTGAAATTGTGTGGTCTCCCCACCTTTAACATATATACATACATACATACCATATTAATATAAATCTAAAATCTATATATGTATGTATGTATGTATATACATACATACATATATAGATTTTAGATTTATATTAATATGGTGCTCCGATCCTAGTGGTCTTAGCGTGATGATAGCTATACGATAACGATAACTATACGATAGCTATACGATAACACTGAAAGAATTTTTCAAATCGGACCAGTAGTTCCTGAGATTAGCGCGTTCAAGCAAACAAACAAACTCTTCACCTTTATAATAATAGTATAGATACTTTTGGGGTAATAATCCCAATAATAAAAATGTAAAATACTAACCTTTCGGCACAAAATTGATAATAGAACTTTTGTGAGTTGCAAGTAGGCTTTCGTCACTTGGTTTATTCATTTGATTATAAATTTTTGCATAAAATGTTACTGAATATAAGTAATCCCTTCCAAAAAAAAAATTTGCTCATCAACACTTATCTCTTTCATAGTATTTAATTTACGCGAGATTCTATTCACGCGGTTATTCAATTTACACAAAATGTACAAAATTTCAACACAAATCAATATAATTTATTAACCGCATTTTGTCCAATATTAATCATTTTACTCAATATAATTACATTTCATGAACCTCAATTTTTTGTACAAAAATTTATTACCACAAATGACATTAGCTGCTCTGCCCTTCATCTTCTCTCAACATTTTTTGAGATTTTTGAGCGGTTATTAATCAAAGTGTAAAGCTAAATTTTCAAAAATTGCTGTGGCTAAACGCATTTATTATTGTTCAGGGTTCTGGAGCTCTTCTGTAAATTCTATTATATTTCAATGGCGATGCTTAAAGTCACTTGCAGCTTAAATTAATGATTGTATAATGCTTGTAGTCAAAATGTTAGCTACTCACGCACAGCAGCCGAAAAAAGCCAAGTAAATTAAAGTTTCATCGGCGTGCGGCAAATCCTTGAAATTTTAGCTGTGTGGCAGGAATGACAACGTTCTATTTCAGCTTATTATAACCAGTATTCGTAGGGTGATAGGATATATTAAACTTGTGCAAATGTATGTAACAGGCAGAAGGAGTATATTCTCGATCAGTCGATATCACCATGTCCATCCGTCCCTCCGACCATCTGTTTGAACGAACAGATCTCGGAGAGTAAGACAAGAGATAGCGACTTCATGTTTGAATATTTAGACTACCTTCTTTCTGCAGACAACTAGTATTAAATGGAAAACACCACAAACCTACACCTTTTTTTAAGTTATTTGTACTAAAAAGTATTTGATTTTGTTGTTAGTGACGCTAGAAATATCAAATTATGTGTATCTTACATAAATTCTAAGAAAATATCGCGCAAATATCCACATCGGCCCACTTAAGAATATAATCCATGATTCATATAAGCAGCCCTAAACAAGTTACAGTGTATTTGGAAGTCGTGCACACTCGACTGCAACGTTATTTCTTGTCTTCTGTAGACTGCCTGTCATTTAGCATTAAATTTCTAAGCTGACATTATCAACGTTAGCGCTGAAATTTGAAGCGTACTAGGTTTATTTTTTCTTTCGCTTTGGGTTTTTTTCTTGAAGGACATGCAGATTATGTCTGCTATCTTAAATTAAATACAAAGTCGTTGACATTTCCTGAAATTTCATGCTTTTCTTTAGTTTGTGTATTTCGTTTCGTTTATTTCTTCGTTGGCTTAATTTCAAACAAATTAACTAGATACCAAATTAAATGCACATTAACCTTAAGTCTTTCGCAACATCATGGTCGTTGTCCTTTTTTGTCGTTTTATTTATTTTTCTATTTTTTTTTTGTCATGAGCTGAAGCTGACTTTTGTCACTTGTTTAAACAAAAGTTAAAATCTTGATTTACATAAAATTTAATTAGCGTTTCCTTAGCCTTCTCTTTCTTTCATTGCGCTAACAATGAATGACGTTGTAAAAACTTCTAAGGAGCAAATTGAAAGAAAGAATTTCTGGAGATATGTAAGTTGCCATGATGATTTTTTCTTTTTTATTCTTAATTTCAGTTTGCTTTTGTCTGCTCGGAATTGTGTGTGAAGCTGTTCATATTAAAATGTGGACGACATAGTCGTCTTTTTAAGTGTTTCTTAACTACATCTTTGGTTGTTTTGTTTCAATAAAGACAAGAAGGAAACACCATTAGGCAAAATATGCATAGTATTGTGGCCTATTATGGCGTCAAATTTCATAATCTGTAAGAACAAAAATTTAACCGAATTTCTATTTAATTGTGCAGATAGTTCGAAAATGCTTTTTAGTTAATTTTTGCTCTTTACGAAGATTTTTTTATTCGTATTTTTGTTATTTCCGTGATGGAAGCTGATTTGAAACCGAACTGCACCGAACCCTGAGTGTGTGTATATTTGAGCCATTTTAACCGAAATGCGAATAGAACCATTTTTTTATTTCTACTTTCTACATGAACCCTAATCCCAACCATAACCTAAAAACAAACTAATTCTTCGCTGGGAAAAGGGATAAGCAATTCACATAAAAAAAAAAGAAATAAAAATTTTTCTGAAAGTTTGTAACGCATTAAAGGAGGCATCGTAGACCTCATATTAATAAGCTCGACGGGAAGAGACGATATAGCCCTGTCCGTCTGTCTGTTCGTCTGTCCGTCTGTCACTCTGTAAGTCTGTCTATCTGTCTGAATGTTTTTGCACATTTTTCAGCGATTAGTTTTCAAAATATTCAGTTGGCATCCACACTTATTTTTATAGCAGTTAAATATAGTACCCATATCGACATGCCACACCCACTTATTAGGGTAGCCAGCATACAAACCACCCATCCACTTTGGCTTTATCAGTGTGTAAGATTTCCTCACTTTTTGGGGTAGCCCTTAACTACTTGCCACATTTGCCTTTTTGTATGGAAAACGTGTTTATTGAAGTCAAAAACGACTTGAAATTGGACGACTTATGGACAAAATTTATATACATAAATATCAAGTAGCGAGTCCCCCACTTTTAAGGGCAGCCCCATACAAACTTACGGCCCAATTTTTGAATTTTCTATGAACAAATTTCTTATTACAGTCAATATCAACTTAAAATTCAAGTGGTGGCTTCTTTTGTTAGGTATGATTCCTCTTTTTTAGGTGCAACCCCATACAAATCCACCACCAAGTTTTGTGATTTTTTTCAAAAAACTTTTATAATTTGAGGCATAATCAAATGGATATTCAACATGGTGGCTTCACATGGACGAACGCTTCTGGTGGATCACACTCTCTTTTAGGGGTAGGCCCCAACAAATGTACAACTGACATTTAGGTTATTAGATTTTACAAATTTTTTTTTCTTTACACCTGCTAAGTTCACAGTTTGAAACTTCGTGTGAGTTGTATTAAAACTTCCGTTTCACCGAAGATAGCAACGAACGAATTATGCTGACACAATTTTGTTGGTATTACTATTTTAAGTGAGGCGGCGTTGCAGACCATTTCGCTAGCTAAGATCTAACACCCAGTAGTTACCGAATCGGTATTGCATTGGGAACTTGAACTAATGGCCGAACAACAGGGAAGCAAGTCTAAGAATTCTGTAAGTGTGAAGAACTATGGACCACATTCAAGCGAAGTTTATTTTCTTTTTATCAACAAAGTTCGAATAAAGTGTGTTTTTTAATTAGACCCACTCGGAAACTAACAAAATGCGTCTGCCATATCTTCAACAGAAACGCATCACCTAACCACTTTAGGTGCATCTGAAGAGTATTAGAGCTCCGGTTACACCAAAGAAACCTTTTAGCTCAAATATAATTTTTACTATATATTATTTTAAAGCATGCAAAAATTAAAAATGAAATAGCACCAACAGCGTTGCTCTGCAAAACTTAAAGCTACTCAAAAACAAAGTTCAAGCAAAACTTAAATCCCAAGCAACTCAACTTAAAATTCCAATGAAATCTTATAAACGTAAACACGCATTTTCATTACGTTTTTTTTTTTTTCTGTGCTGAACAAAACACAAACTCAATTTCTTGCAACTTCAACAAAAACAAAATTACAAAAAAAAATTTTATATATATTGACAGGCGAACAAAATGGTTACTACTGATAGATAGATACACATACACACATGTTAAAACGATCAATATAATGCGAAGCTTTCCTAAATTTTCTCATCTCATAGCAGCTCATGTCAAAATAAATTAATATTAAACAGATCAAAAGAGCAAAGGAAGTGCTTGAGGCGCTAACATCTAAGACAGGAGCAGCCAGCAGTGACTTCCTTTCGCCATTTTTGTATATTGTATTATCCACTTGCGGAGCATAAGAGCTATCATATAAATATTGGGTGTATTAGAAAGTTTCACACTTTTTTCTTATATAAATTATGTCGTGGGAATTTGTAATTTTCAAAGTCCACCCAAATGTTATTTTTTAAATCTTTTTGGTAACTTGGCAGCACTATGCCTAAGTACTAAACGAAACTGTACTATAACTATGTCAACCATTTTGTTTACATTAGCTGCGACTGCGTTCAATATAAAAAAAACATCGAAGAGTGAAGGAAATAGTACACCATAAACGCCATTTCGGCTTAACAGAGATTGCACGTCATCTGACTTTTTCTCACGAGTCTGTTCGATCGATTTTAGTGGATGATTTAGATATGATACGCGTCACCGAATAAATTCTTCCAAAAGAGTTGAATTTTCTACAAAAAAAGGACCGTGAACAGGTTTCTTTTGATAAGCTGGATTGCGTCAATTCTGATTCCACATTCATGGAACACCTCATAACTGTACATGAAATAGGGCTCAACAAGTCAACAGACTTCAGAATGAAGAACAAAAAACAAGCCAAAACCCCTAAAAACCCCATTAAAGTTCCTTAAAAGTCAAAATGATTCTCATTAGTTTACTTGTTAATCATTGTTTAGCATAAATGAATTCCATTCCAACAGGACAGAGGATCAATAAATATTACTATTTAGCTGTATTGAAGCATTTGCGTACGAAAATCCGTCAAAGACGGACAGAACTATGAATTAGCTGAAGACTTTACGGGAAAGCCTATATATGTAGTTTGAAGGCCACTAACTAAATAAAATGTTGATGATTAAATGAAAACTTAGTTGAGTAACATGTGGGATGAAAAACCACCGTCACTTATGCCAAAAAAATTCATAGTGGTACTACAAATCTCTAATTTGCGAGAGACCGCTCCTTCTGCAGCCATTGGAACGATGTAATGAATTTCACTATGTGGCTGACCTCAATTTTGGAGATTTCTGGAAAGACATTTCATGAATTTTCTTCACTTATGGCCGGGAAAATACATAGCAGGTGCTCCCATCTTCTAAGCTGTTTTGACAGCTTCAGCATAGATAAGTTGGTTCAGTCCCAGCTTGATGACTTAGCTCCAAATCCGGTTAGGACACCTATTCGAATGGAGATATTGGTTCTCTTCAATCTTAAAATTGTTCGGGTTCATCTTTTGTCGTATCCAGGCCAAGTTTGTTTGGAAAAAATTTACTAACTTGCATTCGACGTGCTGATAGTTTTATCTTTTCTGTCAAAAAAAGTACCGAGACTAGATCATATATAAAGCCCGTTTAAATGGATTATCGAATTTCATTTTGTCACTGAATTGACACGACTATCCTTTATACTGAATCACAGTTTGAGCGCCATCTGTCATTTAATTCGTTTACAGTGCTTAATTTAGTCAATTAATCGCAATTGAGTTGTGCGATTTTTAGAATGGATAAAACCATCGAACAAAGAACTTTTCTCAAATTTTGCATTTTAAATGGAATACTGTGTGCAGAATCGCTGAAAATGTTTATCGATTTTATCAAGACCAACTGTATATGAGTGGTACAGTGCATTCAAAATGGGTGGTAGATTTGCCTCGCTTTAGTGGGCTATAGACGTGAAGTGAAGCATTGCTAAAGTGAAGGAAAAGATTACCAAAAATCGCCATATAATTCAAACCATTTTAAATAATTGTTTGAGCATAAACCGCGTTTTCGCTCCACTAGTTCCGAAAGACTTGAAATCTCTGCAAAAACCTAGTCGTTTAAAGGATGCTGAAGACATGATAGAGCGAGTCAATTCAGACTCCACCATCATAAAACGCATTGTAACTGATGATGAGACTTGTTTTTAGCTTCGGAATGGCGCATTCCAACTGAGCTGAAACCGAAAGAACCACGTCTAAGTTATTCAAAAGTCTGACTGTTTTCTTTGTTGTGCACATGGAATTCTGCCAGAAGGCCAGACGGTAAATAAGCGTTATGCGGCATTTGGGAGAGCACATTCGTCGAAAAAGGCCAGATTTATGGAAAGAAAACACTGGGATTTTGCACCACGACGACTTAACAACTTACAAGGCTATCATTATGAATGCATTTCTGAACAAAAACTTAACAAATACCATCAAACAGCCGCCGAATACACTTGACATTTTTCTCTTTCCAAAACTAAAATTTCGAGAACTACCATTTCGAGACAAAAAAAATGTTTTGTTGATTGGATTATTCGTTAGCATAAGTGTATTATTTCAGAAGTAGGCCATACATTGAAGGCAATACAATAAATTTGGATAAATATAAAACATTTTGTGTTTGTTTTTACCAATTTTTCGGTACCTTTTTGACAAAATGTAAATAATATTACCAAAAAATTGACTTGAGATTATCAATTGCCTAAATTGTTACTTGTGCTCAAATTTAGAACTTCCTAAGTTCATTTTTCTAAAGTGGCTGCTTGTACTGAAAAGAAAATGTATATACGGAAACTTTCTAATACACCCAATATAAACAAAAACTGCTAAAAATGGCAGCTGTACTCACATGTGTAAAACTTTTTGCATACTCATACATGAAAATTAGATTTTATATTTATTTGCATATGTATTAGAGTACGAGCGTCATTGCTTTAGCTTTTTTATTTTTTCTTTTTTTTTTGGCTTTGACTTTGCAATTTGACTCTACTTTCCACTTTTCAGCAATGAAAATGTCTTTTTCGTGCTTCATTTTGTTTTTCCTGATAACGAGCAGCAGGAGCACCATTCTTTTTTATAAGCTTGGCAATCTTCATTAAAGCCAACTGCTGCAGCCAAACAGACTGTTAAAAAAAAAAATATATATATATATAAAATAATTCTAAATGAGATACTTGTTGATATCTTTATACATATGTATATACCTGTAGAACGAGTGTAGCAGAAGCAGCCAGCAGCAGTTACAAAATTTTAAATTCGTTTTTCATTATATGTAATTTACCATAGGTCACCTCAATATAAAATTACTGTAACACTCTTAAAAAGATAATATTCCTACTACTATAATTTGCAACAATTTACAGTAGCCAGAAATTTTCATGTAAATAAAAGTGGTAGCAGATATAAAAATTTTTATATCATTTTCTACTATACCCTTAGGGTACAAGGGTATATTTATTTTGTGCAAATGTATGTAACAGGCCGAAGTAGGCTTGGAAGACCTTATAAAGTAAATATATCTGCATCGAAAGACGAGTCGATTTAGACATGTCCGTCTGTCCGTCTGTTCGAACAAACAGGTCTTGGATACTATAAAGACGAGTTTGAAGATTTTAACTCTGCTTTTCATATAACTAGTATTAACTAGTAAGGTATTAACTAAGAGGTAGCCCCCCTACAAAGCTGGCCCCATTTTTAAGTTTTTGTATGATTTATATTTTTATGGTTAGGTCAGTTTTTACACTAGAAACGACAAATTTGGTGTAGTTAATATAAATCCTGATAAAATATAGCGCATACGTCCAGATCGAAATACTATAAGTCTTATAATATACAAAATATATAGTATAAGGAAAGCTAGAAATATGCTCCCCATTTTGGAGTTTTTATGAGCTTTTTTTTTTGCTTTTCACTGCAATCTATAACGGCATTTTCAGACTCTGTCACTTCCCTGCTCAATGGAACTTCGTCGAGATCATTATGATTGCCAAACTTGGTAAGCATGAGTACAAAAGTTTTCGAAAGAATACTTCTGGGTCGAGTACTGCCACTGCTGGACGACCAAAAGTTCGGGTTTAGAAGACGTCACAGAACCCCAGTGCAATGTCAGAGCTGATACTGATTACTATCTAAATGTATATTAAAATAGATCGGATCGCATAAAAAATGTATTATAATAATTCACAAACCCATAAAAAAAAAATTGTGCATTATGTGCATCTTATTCTCACAAAAGCAAATTGTTTTGAATGTCCAAACCTTCACACTTTTTCAATGAGAATATCCAGGAAATTACCATCTCACAAGCAAATTATTAATATTTCGATATATATAAATATATTTTCATAATTATAAACAATAGATAAAGAAATAAAAAAAATATATAACAGAATGAAATGCCATTACCAAAAACACGTTTATCAACTGCCCGACGTGAACGGAATATAAACTGTTTGCGAATTACGAAGCTGCATTGGGACATATATATATATATATATATATATATATATATATATATATATATATATATATATATATATATATATATATATATATATATATATATATATATATATATATATATATATATATATATATATATATATATATATATATATATATATATATATATATATATATATATATATATATATATATATATATATATATATATATATATATATATATATATATATATATATATATATATATATATATATATATATATATATATATATATATATATATATATATATATATATATATATATATATATATATATATATATATATATATATATATATATATATATATATATATATATATATATATATATATATATATATATATATATATATATATATATATATATATATATATATATATATATATATATATATATATATATATATATATATATATATATATATATATATATAAATATGCAACTGCAATTCATTCACACACTTTTTCACCCTCTAATGGCCGTATGACACACGAATACAATCAGCAAATTGATTTCCCCTTCATTGCTGTTGGAGCAGATCAGAATATAGACAAAGAAAAAATTCTACAGGTGCTAGAGGTTGAAAGATAGTTTCATTAAAAAGTAAAACGAAAACCAAACAGGAAAATAAACAGCAAAAATACCATATTAAAACGAAAATCTATGCGAAAGATAAGGCAACGCTGTACTCAAAAATGACAAAGCACCAAAAGTTCGGCAGAAATAGTGTATTTATCTATAGTTTTATGGTGTTTTGGATTATTTCTTCATTCGGTCACTCATTACACAAAATTTGTATTAGTGCACAATAAAACTAGAAAAAATAACAATAAATAATAATGCAGACAATTGCTTTAGCATGTCATGCGCAAATGGTGAATGTACTCAATGCATGCATTTTTAAAAGGCTTTTATCTATTGATTCTTTATATTTTAATAAAACATAAACAAAAGTCAAGTGTGACCTATACGAGTCGATGTGAAAAAGGCTACTGTAAGTATATAGCTATCCCTTTCGTAAAGTCTCTTTCGTGTTTAAAATACCAGAGCAACGGAGGGGAAATCAAATTGCTGATTATTATTCGTGTGTCATAAGGCTATAAGCAGAACGTTTTCGCTTGATTTTCTAAAGTATTGCATCTAATCAGTTACAAAGTCTCTTTCTCATGTCGATCGATTCACATTGTAGAGCATGTTGATCGAGCAGTTTAACGTTAGGCTCCAAATTGTTGTCGACGCACTTGCAAACATGTTTGCGAACATCAGTTGTGTGTGTTTTTGATATTTTTGTTGGTGAGGGACGTTACACTAATTATAGCTACGTATGCCGACGACACTACTCTTGGCAACGGACGACGCACAGGTTATTGCGTCGAGACTTCTGCAAATGCAGCTTCACCTACTAGAGACTTAGTTAATTATATGGAATGCAGAAAAATACTCTCACGCAACATTCACATGCGCGCTGTTCTCCAGTTTTTCTCAACGGCAATACTATCCCAAAGTAGCAGAGCCTAACACTAGACAGACGGCTTACGTGGCAGCCCCACATAAAGCTAAAGAGAAAGCAGTTGGTCCAATTACAATTAGCCGTTATGGGGACACATGGCATGCAGCTCTGAGGCACTGAAAGGTTTCAGTTGGCTCCTGTGTAGACTCGCTGGTGCACCATACTATGTCAGAAATTCATTTATATACTGCGACTGATGCAAACATTAAGGAGGAAATTCTTAGCTTCTGCAATAGATACCTCACACGCCAATAATCTCATGACGACCACTATGCAGTGAATCTGCTAGACAACTGCCTACACTTGAGAAGACTGAAGCGCCTCTAACACCTGGATATATGCTTCAGAAGCCCACAGAAGTGATTTTATTAGTGTTTTGAATTATTTTATTTTATTTTTTGTGTTACTTTCTTATATTTTTAAAAATTTTCTAAATGTAAATTAAAATCGATCGGATCGCATAAAAAAATATTCTAATATTCTCTCTCTCTTTCTCTCTCTCTCTCTCTCTCTCTCTCTCTCAATTTGATAAATCGTTTTTTGTTTCTATCGGTTCCTTTGGTTTCAGTTGGTAGAATATCGAAACAAATATTGTCTATCTCTGTCATGCTCGAAAGGGCGATTCACATCGTAGAGCATGTTGATCGAGCAGTTTAACGCTAGGCTCCAAGTTGTTGTCGACGCACTTGCAAACATGTTTGCGAACATCAGTTGAGTGTGTTTTTGATATTTTTGTTGGTGAAATTTTAAATGAAGTGGAATCAAATAAATATTTAAAACAATATAGAATATACCAACTAAAATTGTTTTATAACAGTGCATTAATTAATTACATAACTGCGCATTATGGCCGTATGACACACGAATAATATGAGCATGTATTTTCCCTTTCATTTTTGTTAGTGCACATCAGAAAATGGACAAATCTATTTTTTCATTAAAAAATCATTTACTACACGAAATTTGTTACCGAGTTTAAAGCAAAATTTAATATTTGCACATTGTTCCATTATGTTTTTATGACATAACTAGAAAAACTGCTGTTATTAAAACGTGTGTCATTTTATAACCTGTCAAACGATTAGCATGAACTTAGCTACTTTCGAATAAAGGTAAATGTACATTTCTAACACTGCCAACATTTAATAGATTCTATGATTTAAATTAAAAGTTCGGTTATTTTTAGATCACAACTTGTATGTCCAAATCGAACCGCTTAAGAATATAATAGATGGTTCATATCAGAAGCCTTAAACACAATGTACAGGGTATCTCGAAGTCTAGCATAGTCTAGCATACTCGATCGTAGAGTTCTTTCTTCTTTTATTTTTGGTTTAATGTGCACACAAGCTGCTCGAAATCACACAGTTAAAATATACATTTACATTTTACTGTCTACTATGGCAATATTACTAATACATATATACATATACTATATCTTAAATTGCATTTTTATATGATTACATATTTAGTTCAAGGTTCAAACTCATAGTCAAAAAGAAAAAATTATATGTATAAAACAAGCACTACAATAACCGTCAAATGCCTAGAGCAACTCGTCTCATGCGATACATACAATTACATACTGCCGTCAACAGATAGTATCCTTTTTAAGCCAGAAAAATATCCTTTTTTAACTCCACACTACTTTGCTAAGCACTAAACCAATTTTGTTAGCATGCTTCTGGGCGCACTTATGCCGCTGTGTAGTTACATTTACGCTCAAAAAGCAGCCATTGAGTCCAATAGTCATGGCATCGGCAAGCCGTGCTGTAGTCGAAGCTTATGCGAACATTTCCGCATCTGTATACCCTTTGTAAATGAGTATATTACATTTGTGCTAATGTATGTAACAGCCAAAAGGGTCCATAATGCAACATGTACATTTATATTTACGATAATTATACATTTTTTCTTTCAACTAAGAATATGAAATGAAGATGCCAAGACCTACTACATACAAGGTGTAGTTTCCATACATCACGTTTTAACATTTCTCTCAGAAAACTTTTTTATTGCTTAAGCTCAGTGTTCAGCTGACAAGAAATGCTTCACAAGCTACGCAGACACGTGTTTCAAGTTCAACTTGCGTATTTTCATCAGCCCGCTGGGAGTACATTTTACATTTTGCTAATTACGGTATATCAGATGTATTAAAGCATAATGGAAATGCTTCATAAAACAAAAACTTCATATAAAAAAAATGTTAAAACTATGTTTTTTTTTTTACTTTTTGCACATTTTTTGTATATGAAGTTTACTCCGAAGCAATAAGATTCAAATTTCATATTTTGTGTTGATAAAAATTCCCATATAAATCTAGTACAATAAATCGCCAAGCAAATCTTTAGTTCAAATGAAGACAAATTAGACTGCCTAAAGGGTATCTTATAAACTAGCACACTGGTTCGCAGTATTCTTTCTTTTTTTCTACTATTTTTCCAACTGGTTTCTTAGTTTGGTAATTGCAGCACGAGGAGCAACAGTAACGAAGAAGTCGGAAATGTTAAGTAGCGCACTTGAATCGCTTGATCTCAGTGGTACAACACACTGAAATGAACTTCTATTTGTGTGTGTGTGTGTGTGTGCGTCTAGATAAATATTGTATCTGTATGTAGGTTAAAGATATTTTTGCTACTACACGTACACTGCAACGACATAGGAGTGTACATAGTTTGCTGTCCAAAGTGCAGTCGATATTGTGTACCAAGTACAGTCATTGTTTTAAGTGTTCTAAAGTTTCGATTGCATTTAATTAAAGAATTGTAAACTTGGGATTTGCTGCTATATCTATTCTATATAAGAGTATACTGTATGCCATTAACGAATTAATGTAGCTGAGTTGTGCAGGGCTTTAACTTATTTCAAGTTATTATGTTGCAATCATTTAAGCTAGCTGCTATTTAAAGTCACAATTATGGCACTAATTTGTTGTAGCAGAATACAAGATAAAGAAACTATATAAAATTCGTTTTTCATTTAACAAATTGTTTCATCTTAAAAAAAAAAAAAATATTTTCTGGCACAGATAGACAAATGAAAAGATGAATAGACAGGCAACTAACCAACAGATACTTGAATTTTATTCATTTCCATGTATAGATCTAGAGATGCTCGTCTATTTGTCATCTGTCTACGAAAAGTAGCAATTACATTTTTGGAGATATCGGTCAAAATCTTGATATGAGAGCTACAATTTTCTACATACTTTAGACATTTATATATTATACAAATTGTATTCCTTGCTTACTTATGAGTATAGCTTGCATACAAACACACCCAACGCCATTTTCGAAAACTCAGAATGAAGAAGTCGTGTGTCGGCTTGCAACAGCCAAACCTAGTTTAATCTTCTTTAATTTGTTCATCTCACAACTTGAAATTTAAATTGGAGGATTATTTTTTTAACTTTCTATACTGCATATAAAATAACACTAGTCTACAACCAAAACGTGCATTCGATGGCATATTTTTTTTCTTTTCTTATTGTAGTTTTCTTTGTTAGTTTTCTTTTTTCAGCGATGAAGTTCACCAATCCCCGATAATTGCATGAAAAGCATTTGATTTCAGCTAAGGTCACAGTGTGTGGTGTGCAATTTTCTCAGCTGAGATTATTGGACGTTGGATTTTTGAAGGTCCCAGTGACAGTGTGTGAACATGTTGAAAGAATTTTTCATGAATTTTTTACCAACAAGACCGAGCAATGGCTCACACTTCAAGAGCATCGGTGGCTGTTTTGAGAGAATACTTCCCGTTGTGCCTCATCTTAATAATCAAAGATTTGGAATGGTTAGCCCGCTCAACCCGTTTTGGCTTCGTGCGAATTTTTTTATTTTAATCGCTAAATAAACTTCCAAGACCTGAAGGCCAACATGCGTTCAGAAATTGCCAACATACCCGCTGATATGCAAGTAAGGGTCATGATAAATACCAGAAATCGGCACTGGAGTATGGACCTACCTAATATGATTTTCAAAACTGTACAAAAAAAATTTTAGATATTGAACTTTCGTTTAAAAAAAGTAAAACAAAATTTGATTTATAAAATTGGTTTTATTGCGCTTTGAAAAAAGGAAGTATATGGAAGGAAGTATAAGGAGTCTAACCAAAACGCAGTACAAAAGAACTCAATGAACGTATGCTACAAAATTTATGCATAAACTAGAAACAGTGTTGCAATCGTGAGTCCACGACTTTGAAACACCCTGCAAACCTATCTCATGAAAGAAGAAGAGTCTCTTCTTTTCAGTCTTTTAACTTTGTTTGCAATAAAAACCAGATGGCGCTAATAGAGCTAGCTCACGTTGGTTGCACTTTTCCCCCACAAAATTTTAAAACTTGAAGTTTGGTGGCTTTATCTTCCGAGATATAGTTGTTGATACGAAACACAGATGGACGTAGCTATATCGACTCGACTTTTAATGCTGATAAAGAATATATATATTTCGGAAAAGAATAGCTCTTTTTTACGTTTTCCAACACTTTTTGGAGAGTTTCACGATTTCAGCTCTATTTGTTGATGTACTATAGTGATCCATGGGGAAACAAATTGTTATTTTATTCGAATTTCACATCACTTACTTACTTAGGTGGCTCTACAGCCGTCTATCGGTCAAGGCCGCACGTAGGAAAGCGCACCATTCAGTGTAGTTTAGTGCGCGCGGGGCCAGTCGCTGACAATCCGGAGCTTCTTCAGGTCATCATAGACCTGATCATATCATCTTAAGCTCGGACGTCCTCTCTGACGCCGTCCACCAATCAAGTTCAGGTTTCCGTCCAGTGCAGCCGCTGGAATTTAATGCGCTAGACTATGTCATCCTCATCATATAGCTCATACAGCTCATGGTTCATACTCGACGCCAACTTTAAGGGGACCAAAAATCGTACGAAAAATCTTTCTGTCGAACACTCCTAAAGACACTGTATCCGTTGATGTCAGTGTCCATGCTTCTGCGCCATACAGCAGGAGCGGGACAATCAGTGTCTTAAAAGTTTTTATCTTCGTAGTTCGAGAGAGGGCTCTACTTCTGAATTTCACATCAGCTCCACAAAACACAAGACCCTATTTTATACTTTTATCTTATGGGGTCCCCTACGCATATTTATATTACATATATTTGCACAAACGTAATATAATATTTTTCCTTTAAGAGAGAAAAAAGAATGTTGTCTTAGTTAATGTCACATTATAACAAAAATTAAAAACTAGTCAAATCTTAGCAACTCAAAAAAGCTGAACCAAACGGAAATATGTTGAATGCTACAAAATATGTATCTAAAGCGTCCCACAAAGCTAATAATTCCAAATAACGATGTAAATGGAGAGTGGAGTTACAACAATACGAGGGCTGCTATTCATATTTCGTAAACTGGCAACACTAATGTCAAAAGCTAAAATCTGGCAACACCATAATAAAGTTTGGCATTTTTTGGCACAAACGTACTCACAAAGTTTTGATGTACAATTGCTATTTGTTTTGTTTACAGTGAGTTAAGAAAATCAATTTGGCCAAAAAATGGAAATTTCAAGAGAAGGTTTTCGTTGGATTATTTTTCACAATTTTCGACGTGGATTATCTCAACAAGAATGTGTCAATGAACTCAGTTATTTGTATGGCGATAAAGCACCATCAAAAACCACAGTATATCGCTGGTATAGTGAATTCAATCGTGGTCGTAGTTCGGTCGCCGTCGAATTCCGTGAAGGTCGTTCAAAATCGGTTGTGATAATGCAAGATCGTCATGTGACATATGGTGAGATATAAGCATCCTTGATTTTGCATGAACACTTAGCTGTAATCGTGACAGGTGACGAATCATGGAAATATGCGTATGAGCCGGAAACAAAAAAGACGAGCCAAATCCAACAAAAGTTGTCCGTGGAAGAAGCACAGCGAAACAAATGATCGCCTGTTTCTTGGCCGAATGGGTCATGTGGCCACTGTTCCGCTTGAGTAACGTAAGACGGTCTATTCTGAGTGGTTCACGAACATTTGTTTGCAGGAAGTCTTCGGAGAAATTCGTAAAACCAACCGCCAAAGATGAATCATTCTCCATCATGGCAATGCGAGCTCTCAAACAAGTGCATTTTTGAGCAGTCAAAACATCGAATTAATGACTCATCCTCCGTACAGTCCTAGATTGGCACCCAATTACTTCCTCTTGTTCCCGAGTATCAAAGGTAAACTGCGTGCTCAACGATTTACGAGCGCCGAAGAAGCAGTTGAAGCGTTGAAAAACCATGTTTTGGAGGTGTCTCAAGAGGAATGGAAAAACTGCTATGACAAATGGTTTGAACAGAATGCAAAAGTGTATTGATCATCAAGGGGAATATTTTGAAAACCAATAAAGCCATTTTCATTTAAAAATGTTTGTTATTATTTGCTATTCCCGAAATATAAGTGGTATCCCTCGTAAAGAGTTGTAACATAAAGAAAAAAGAAAAAATCTAACTATTGATACAAGTATTCGAATTTTTAATCATACAATTTTGTATAGATATAATATTCAGTAACCAAATATACTGTTGAATATTCGCAAAAATGTTCGATAAAATATAACTTTGCAGTTTATTAAACTAAACATAATTTGCATCTCGTTAGTTGTATCTTTTTCAATGTCTGTCTCATTAATTATGTGCCTTAATTTGATTTGGTTTTCCGCTGCACAGTTTTACAAGAGAAAAGTTTTACAAAAACATTTCGTTTGCCAAAATTTTTGGTTTTAGTTAAAAAAAAACGGAAATATTTCGAAACAACTTTTAGTTTGTCAGACAAACTGCTGTTTATTCATTTATGCGATACAAAAAAAAAATAAAAGAAAAAAATCAAAAAGCTACAAAAAAGTTCCTGAAACATAAAACTCATTGCATATAAATGCGTGAAATTTATATTTCAACAGTTTTTTACAAATTTTAGTAGGAAAGTTATGTGCTTCTAAAATATTTTGATAACAAAAAAAAAAAAAGAACAAAAAAAATTCAAGTAATAAAAATTTTATACATTAAATATCAGAAGAGCGCTATATTATTCTGTGCAACAAAATTAATGGCTTTATGAAGGACGCATGTAGTTAAACATAAATTACCATATACGAATTGCATATATTGCATACTCGTAAAACTATCAAACGAAGCGATATAAAACCAAACAGATATATCAATAAACCCAACAAGCGCACCATAATATTTCACTATTAAAAAAATAATTGATTTTAAATCCATTGCAGAACACATCATACAAAAAGAAGAAGAAACCCAAAACGCGGAAAATGCTGAAAAAAAAGAGAGAAAATGTTAAAAATCGGGCATAATAAGAATAAAAACCAATGCAAACAAGTTGCACCGGAAGCAGCCGTCACCAATGGCGTCCGCGGCAGCGCCAGATAATATCAACGTACAAGGATCAACTGAATGTTTGTGTGAGAAAGAGAGAGAAAGAGCTGGCATGAAATCATTACAATAAAAAATGATACAGTGCGAAAGAGACAAAAAATCGCAGAAATAATCACAGAAAAGAGCAAAACAAAAATAAAATAATAAACATGGTAAAAAAAATGGTAAAAAAACCAGAAAATCAAATGAAAAACAAAGCCATGAGGAGCTGAGAGAGTGCAAAAAAAAAATATAAAACAAAGCAACAACAAACTTAAAAATAAAATGACCATAAAGTCACATAAAATGAACGACAAGTAAAGGCGATAAACTCAGCAACAACAAACAGCGACAAAAAAAATGTTCTTACAAATGAGAAAGAATCCTGTTGAAACGAATTAAAAATGCTCTATAGAAATAGCTGCAATAGATTTAAAAAGATGCCGAATTTGACCAATGCTAAATAGATCAGCTGTTCAAATATGCCAGTTTTATAGAGCCTTTTTACTGGCCAACAGTCTCCAAATTATCAACATTTTAAAAGAATTTTGTCATTCACCCGTAACAAAATACTTTTTAATTCGATTAAGTGATCGATTTGATATCGATATTATATCATACTTGTTGTCATCACCACATGCAGCTGATAATTAAAATAAAGCGAATCTCATTTTGCCATTCACATGTTAGCGACAATGAACATTTGCCAGTGGAAAGATTGTTAAGAATGTTGAAAGGCGGCCTAAATTGATTTTCGCTGGAAATTGTTTCATTTCGAAAAAAAAAATCTATAAATGATGTTGTATACCAGAGGTATGCTAAATTCAATCGCATAGGTAATTCGCTTAAACTAAAATTTCATAAAGGACTTCCAAAATCATTTGCTATGTCCCAAAACATCGATGCTATTTGTCAAACTCATAGTGAGTTTGAATCATCCTTTTAGGCATTTGTATTGCAAGCCATGTCTCCATACCCGATATCAGATCGATATTTTGAAAACTGAGCGATTAGTTTTGATTCAATTAAACTGGGGCATACAGACAGACAGAGAGAGAGAGAGAGACAGGCAAATTAGATATGTACCAAATTTCAACCAACTTGCATCATTTAGTTACTGAGATGAGATATAACAAACATATGGGAGGAAGCGGTGTTGTGTGGCATACACATTCTGTTTCAATGAACCTAACATCTCCCGGTATCGTTCACATATGTACCAAATCTCATCCATCCGCGTTAAAAGTTGCTGAGATATGACTAATTTGGTTTTTCTCTTATATGGGGGTGCAGCATTACCTGCTTTTGCAGTGCATCTCTTTTGTTCCGGAACCCTTTTTTTTTTTTTTGGTCGTCAGTCAACTATAAATTTATGTATCAGAAATGCCCAGTTTCGTGAAGGTTTTGAAGAACTCACGAACAGTTTTGCTAGAAATTGCGGTGATCACGGATTTGAGTTGCTGATCATCATTTATATCTTCAAGACCGATTTAAACCGAGTTTATCCCGCGTCAATCTGTCACTCGGTCTTGCTCTTTGTTCGTAGTTCGTTTTTCGAATGATGCCACAAACACACTGTCCCTTCTGAGAGTGATATCATTGCTTCCAGTGGATCAAATGTCATGAAGTTTAGCTTGAAAGTACGGAAGAGCATGTAACTTTCTACCATATATGTCACATATATGCGACGCCATTAGAGTGGGATTCTTTTGGAACACTTCCGTTTTCCATAGAACACATCTTTTATTAACTGCTAAGGTGATGAGAAATTGAAAAATAAGTTAGTTCTCCTCGACCTCAACCATTGTTTACAAATTTCGTATTAACAAGTTAGTTTAAAATATTTTAAAGCTATGCACTTTCAACTTGGTTTCTTTTTTTAGGACGGAACATATTTTAATTAATGACGAAAATGATTATTAAACACCAAGCAGTCATATAAGTACGTTCACAGTACTCTGTTATTACATAGTTTAAATGTTGTATATTTGAACGACTGGGTGTGAATACCCTAATTGTATTTTTTTCTAAATAATAATACTAAAGTTCTACTAGAAATCTCAATATTTCGGCCGCTGAATTTAATTGACGTAATTGTATACCATTATGTAGGTTCCTACCGAGAAGACAAATATATACATACACTAAAACAAATTGCCTTAAAAGCAAAGAGTGCAAAATGCGGCACAAAATTGATATCCGCAGCTGTTTCGTGTCGCAAGCGAAGTAAATTGGCTTCAACTGTATCATGATTCTGGATTTTTTGTTACCCACAGCAAAAACACCAACGGCCTTTTGCTTACAAGAGAAACTTGTACTTTCACCATTTCCACATTTAATTTTTTTTTTTTTTTTTTTTGTTTTATCCATTCTCCATTTTGGTACCAGTTTTACACTGACTTCCTTACCGCATGGCATGTCCGCTTTGAGGATTTCCGGTAATTTTGCGGGCTGACAAAATGCTTTCGCTCAAGTTTGCTATTTGAACTTACGACAAAGACGTGAATGACAACACCAAGGACAACAGCGACAAGGACAACTAGAAGCTGCGGTAAAATGCGCTAAGAATGGAAGCAAAACAACAACAACAAAAAATAAAAAAAATCCGACAGGACAGAGAAGTAGATGTTGTGTCTGAAATGATAATAAGTTAAATGAAAGCTGATAATCTTTGACAGCAAAGTGTCATTTCGACGAGCATGTGCTGAGCAGGATGTTGTTGCTTTCATCATGAAAGTATGTATATACTGGGTCGCAGATACATACATACATATGTATGTACTTAGAGGGTAAAAAAGTCGGAAATCGCCAAAGAAAAACAAAAGTAAGTACAAAACTTTATGTCGCAGGACATCAACGAAAGCAGCACGGAAATGTCTGATGTAAAATAAACATTTGTGCGATTCAACAGCACAGAACAAATCGCTGTCACCAATAAGTGCTGCTACCGCTTTTGTTTTATTTTCCGGCAAAGGATCTCAGCGACAGCATCAGCGATATAAGTTTGTTTTATTATCAGACACTCGAATGCTAATAGATTTCGACACATCTTCGGCAGAGATTTGAAGTGAAGTGAAGGGAAGTGATGTTGTAGGCATGAGGACGTTCGGGCATTTGGGGCGTGAGAGTAGCATAACTTTTGCTGTATTTACACTTTGGAAGCAAATTTGAGATGCGCGCGTTGTGGCGCACTTGAGTGTTGATCATTTGCATTTTGTCGACAGTAATGCCGACAGATGGACAGCTGTTTGTCACTTCTGTTGCTGTCAGCAATGTTTTGCTTGCTGTTCAATGCTCTTTTTGTGCATAACATTTAATTTTTGATTTAATTACTAAAAAGACTGAAAGTCTGAAATTAGTTTAACGATTCCAAGACTCACCTCCAGCAGCATGGTGTCTACCAGTAAAATCTAAATTTAAACTTTTTGTGTAGTTTGAATAAAAGCAGAAAAGTGTCTAGAATAGAATTTGAAACTTAGAATTCATGGAGATCATCAGTAAATATTATGAGAGTTATAAATATTTTATTTTAACTAATGCGAAAGTGTAGCAAATAGAGATAAAGAGAGAAAGAGAGAGGGAGAGAAAGAGAGAGATCAGGTAATAGAAACGTTGTGATTGTGTTGTGACCTTTTTCAAAATAAATAAAGAGCGAAGCGCGAAGAAGTGAACACGATAATACTACTTCTATACATCGCTTGTATGTATGTGTGTATAAACTACATAGAACGTGAGAAAGAGAGAGAGTGAGAGGGGGACATAAAAAGAAAGAGGGCAAGAAATATAAACTTTGTGATTGTCCTGTGATATTTTTCAAAGTAAACAAATGAGACAGAAACAGTGCGAACAAGTGAACACAAAAATACTACTTCTGTACACCACAAGATCTTTGTGTGTATAAACCACATAGAGAGAAAGAGAGGGAAAGAGAGAGCAAAAAATGAAACTTTGTGGGTGTTTTATGAAGTTTCAAAAAGTAAACAAAAGAAAAAACTACGAACAAGTGAAAACGAAAACCCTATCTCTAAACACACCACACCATGGTGAAAATATCTGCAATGCTTAAACACTCATTCAAAAATTTATAATTTGAAGTGAACAACAGCGTTGACGAGCAAAGAGCAAGTGTGAAGAGTATTAAAGCATTGGTTCCACTGAACTAAATGTTTTCCCTGCTCTTCTATCTTTTGGTATTTTGTCACTGTTTGATGTATATATGCTTTCTCTTTAGCATATTTGATGATAGAAACCAAGGTAGATTTATATAAATCAGAGAGCAAAGCTTCCTGCTTCTTCTTTGACCCGCTTGCAGCAGTGAAGTCTTTTCTTTGACAATTTTTGAAACGCTAACAAGCGGAAACGAATGAAGACGTCAGATCCAAGAAAGTAAAACATTTCTTCTCAAAACTGTCCAAAATCAAAACCTGTTTAACACTATAATAAAAGTGACAAACTATTAAACATTTCGAAAAAAAACGTGGTAAATACAATTGCGACCCAAAGTAAGCAGTAGAGCCCTCTATGTATGATACAGTGCTTTGGAAAGATACATGCTTTCCCAACTTTCAGTCAAAAACTTAATGACTTTTGATTCACTGAAAGTTGAGTTACTACTCTTCACCGTGATGTTCTTCGGAATGTCGGCGAACGCTTTTTGGATGACTTCCATGTCCACAAAACGATTTTTAATTTATCTGCAAATGCATTATTCTGAAAAATTAAAGTCACATGGTGAATCTGCGAGTGGTTAATGGTAAAATGTGATTTTGAGTCAAAAAATCAGAAACAAATTTTCAGTCTACATGCAATGAATCTTCTTCGAATCTCATTTCTCAATCATTGCAATAAATTCACTGTAATTTTGAGCGCGATATCTCCACGTGCAGTGGATCAAATTTCATGATGTTTAGCTTTAAAGGTAATGAAAAGCATGAAACTTTAAAATGCACTAGGTCACATATAGTAGGCGCTAATAGAGTTGATTTTACAGTGAGTGAATTTCACCATGTATATCGCTTTAGGTAGTTTATATTTTGTAATTCGGTTGCAATTCATTTGAGAATGTTTAGTAGGTTAATACGGTGTTGCTTGTATCAGTACTTCAATCTAAATAGTTTACAGACTTACCATTAAAAAGTTTAAAGTCGACCTTTACTTCAAACTTCGTACAATTCTCATTTGAAAAAAGTCGACCCTAAATTGTTTATTGTTAGATTATCTATTTAAATGTGGTAAATTTTTAAAGCAACCATTGACGTCATAATATCGTAACTCAAAAAAAACCTGCGCAATTTGTAACTCAAATTCTGGAATCTCAATTTGTTCAATCTCAACATTCCAACAAAAAAAAAAAAAAATAAATGACATTCGTGTATAATATTCCAACCGACTGTAGGAAGCCGTACTTCATAAAATATTCTTATTTGACACACGCACACATATTGCTTCATCTCGCAGCACTCACTGCGAATGCATAATAAATCATTTTTTCACGCTTATGCGGAATTCTGTTCCTTTATTCATTCACAATTCAATACAATTTCAACATGACAAGCATAAAACGAGAAAAAGGGATTATATAACAATAACAAAATGGGGGAAAAATATCCAAAACTAGCATATAGTGTAACATAAGTAGCTACAAACAAGGACATTTGTAAGCTGGACAACCCTAACATAAAAATATGTAAAACATTTCACACAAAATCTATGAAAATCAAGAGAAAACATAAACTTTGGTAGAACCGAAGCTTCAAAACTCTTCACAAGCATTTAACAAATTACTGTGAAGTCTTTTAATGCTCAAGTGATAATTTTATGGCTTCATTTTTCCCCTGGTTAGCCCGAAAAATATTAAAATTTTATCTATAAAAAGCACAAAGTGGGCGGTTCAGCTTTAAGGGGTCATCCTTTAAAAGAGTGCGGGGCACGCCCATTAAAAATGACTATATTTTTATATATTATTGCGTTCATTCGTTTGTATTACTGCTATATTTCACAATGGGCACAACTATAAACAGAGAGACAGTTCCAATAGCGAAGGGCATACAAAATAATACACGTAAACTCCTATCTCTTGATCTCTAGCAGTTTTTATTTTATGTGTGTGTTTGATTCGTTGTGAGGGTGACAATTACGTAAGCCTTTTACGCTAAAAATATTCAATCGATTTTGATAAAAATATAAATTGTATACATCTGCAATACCAACCTTTCAAATGGTATTTTTATTGTAAAAATCGGATGTATATTGTAAGCGTAGCAGCTATCACATTAATTTGATAAGTCAGTGACCTTTCGAATTTCGAATTATATTAGTTATAATTCGAAAATCGTCCCTCAATGTTTGAAATATATTGATTTGAGGGTAGTTCCTCAAGTATTCAGTCTGCATCATTAAATTTGTGTTTGACTGCCATTGAAAGCAGACATGAAAGGCAGACAGATTAACCTTAAACGTAATTCGAATTTGTGTCTGACGCAATATGGTCAAGTTTTTGCGCAGATTCATGATCGTTCATAAAATATGAATCCATTGTTGCGCATCAGCGACCAATCAGTAGATGAAACAATGATTTTCTTGGTCGGATAGACGCAACCTACTGATTTCTGTACGTCTGACTGCCTTTTATGTCTGCGCTCAATAGATGTCTAACACATACTTAATGATACAAATTGCTTCAAATTTGACCATAGTCCATTAACAGATAGACAGAACCAGTGTTGCATTTAAAGTTACTACGCCAAAAATGTATAAATTCACTAACTTATCAAACGGCGCTCGTATATAAATGTTAAGATTTCTTCCATAAGAAGTCACCATATCGAAATTCAAGTTGATACTGACTGTAATGAAAAAGTTTTCATGCTAAATCCGAAAAGAGAGCAGTGGGTTTGTATGAGTGTTACTCCTAAAAGTCGCTCTGGAAATAGAAAGTCACCAGACTCGAATTCAGATCGATATCTTACAAAGTAATGCACAAGTTTTGATTCACACAGATAGGGGACAGAGAGACAAAAAACAGACGGAACAGATGGCTAGTACGAATTTCCTCGTCAAGCTGGTCCAGAACATACGCGTTAAACGATGCTGCCTTTAATGCATAACAAACTCAGTGACAATATTATAATACTATTCACATTTCATGTGTAGAGTATAAAAAATAAATCTGTAAAGCAGCTCCAACTAATCTAAATATCATAATCACTTGAAGCGAACTACAAACTGAAATAAGTTTCAATGATTTCATACATTTATGTAGTTTCATTTCTGATATGTAGCATCAGCAGCGGAAACTGTTGAACGACAAGGATACAAGGACCACAACAGTGCAAGGACAACTACAACAACTACAACAAGTGACATACATATGTTGCCGCTTGAGTTGACAAAATCAAAATACAATTTACATATTTATGTTTGCATTAAAGTAATATGCATAAATTTCTCACAAGCGCTCAAATCAAGTCGAGTTGAGTTCAGTTCACTTCCTGCAACATAAATAAATATTTATAGAAATGTTGGAACGAAAAAATGTTTGCCTGTGGTACCCAAAAAAACATGTCAACAGTTGTAAAAAGTATATATATGTGCATACGTATCCATTTTATGTATAGTGTTACTAAAGTTATATCAGGCGTAAAAAGGCATCACATATATATGTATCTGTATCTATATTGATAACACAATCAGCACAAATGAAAAAAGAAAAAAAAACAAAAATTGTAGTAGTAACTGCTTGTAGCACTCAAATTGAAAACTTGTCAACTTGTTTGTATCCATATCGCATCTATTTATTGGCATCGATGGTCATGTTTGTATATAAGAATTTTTTTGTCATAATTTTCGATATTTTTTCGCTCTATGATTTCAACATGTCATGCTTAAGTGTCCGTGAATATGTCTGTCAATTGGGGAATTACTTCATGTGATTTTGTTTCTAGTTCAAACTTAAATGTTTTAATATAAATGTGTATATATGTACATATCTATGAGATGCTGCCCAGTAGAGCATAAGTTCGAAAATAATATCGTGATCGAAAGTTTTTGAATGCGTTCTGCGGGAAAATCTATCGATAACGACAGTTGCTTATGGCCGTATGACACACGAATACAATCAGGAAATTGTTTTCCCCTTCATTGCTGTTAGAGCAGACCAGAACATAGATAAAGCAAAATTTCTACAGGTGTGAGAGGTTGAAATATAGTTTCATGAAAAAGTGAAAAGAAAATTAAACAGGAAAATAAACAGCCAAAATACCATATTAAACTGAAAATCTATTCGAAAGATATGACAACTCAGGACTCAAAAATGATAAAGTACCAAAAGTTCGACAGAAATAGTGTATTTATCTATATCTTTATGGTGTTTTGGATTATTTTTTCATTCTAATTAATATTTTGTGTAAAGAGTGACCTTACACAAAATATTAATTAGTGCACAATAAAACTAGAAGAAGGTGCAACAATGAATAATGCAAAGACAAGTACTTTGCCCTGTCATGCGCAAATGGTGAATATACTCAATGCTTGCATTTTTTAAATGCTTTCCTTTATTGATTCTGTATATTTTAATAGAAACATAAACAAAACTCAAGTGTGACCTATACGAGTCGGTGTGAAAAATGCTGCTGTATGTATGTAGCTATCCCTTTCGCAAAGTCTCTGTCGTGTTTAAATACCAGAGCAACAAAGAGGAAAACAATTTGCTGATTATTATTCGTGTGACATAAGGCAATTGCGAATATTTTTCGAATAGCGTTTCTTGATAGTTCAGTATACGCCCACTTGTATATGTATGTATATGAAGCGGTTGTCCACTAAAATCCACCAAATCGATTTCAAGCTAATATTGATTTAAATAAAGAATTTTTTTATAAAAAAAAAATAAAGTAGGTGGTGGGTTTGTATGGAGCTACCCCAAAAGTGGGTGGGACACACCCACTAGTCTATCTATGTTAAGCGGCTGTCCATAAAAGACGCCACATCGCATTTCAACCTAATAATAACTTTAATAAAGGAGTTTTTCATACAAAAACACAAAAGTGGGTAGTAGGCTTGTATGGGAGGTACCCCAAAAAATGGGCGGGGCCTAACCATTAATGTGTGTGTGAAGCGTTCGTCCACTAGAAGCTACCATATCAATTATTAAGTTGATATTGACTACAATAAAAAAAATTTTCTTACAAAAGAACAAAAGTGGACGGTTGGTTTGTATGGGGGCTATTCCAAAAAGTGGGCAAGGCGGGTAAATCTTGATACTCTATTAAACTGCAATGGCAAGAAGTCTATGTGCCAATTTTCAACTGGTGCCAAAACAAAAATTTTTTTTTTTTAATAAATACATATGTATATATAAACAAAAAAATAAAAAATTGTTTAGCAACTTTTTTTATATATGTACATATCAGGAGAATCGAAAAGTCCAAATATGAAGGCTCTACCTTCTATAGTCTGCGAGATCTCGTTGTTCAAACATACAGACCGACAGACAGACAGACAGACAGACAGACAGACGCAACCACAGATGCACATTGCTAGATTGACTTAGCTTTCGAGGCCGATCAAGACTATAATATCATGAGTTCTGCAACGCCTCCTTCAGCCTGTTACATATGTACATTTGCACAAACTTAATATACCCTTGGCCTCCAGGGCAGCATATAACAAATATGACAATATATATATATATATATATATATACAATACAATATATAACTTATAACAATACAACAAATGCAGTGGTTAATCATCTGGCAGTTCGTTCTGCAGCCACACTGTAGTGGGCTTTCGTCACTTGCATGAACTACCGTACACAGTAATATGTCTCCTTAAACAACAAAGATCGTTTTGTGATTCCCAGTGACAATATCGCTAACTGCATTCCCAGCTAAACTTTCTTTCTTTTATATATTTTAGTGTGCAACTAAAAAATAATTGTAATAAATTTCTAGTTTTTTTAATGATTTAATTACAACAAAAGTTTTATCAATTTTTAATGCAAAAATAAATAACAAAAACTTAACTCACCGCTTCTCTACACCACTCTCCATTCAACTATACTCTTCTTACGAAGCGAGAGCACTGCACTCTTTCACTCTCTTAAACTTATTTTGCTTCATTATGATTCATAAAAAAAAATAAAAGAAAATCATAAGACGCAATTAACACTCACCAAAAAAAAAACACCAAAAAAAAAAAAAAAAAAAAAAACCAAATGCATTTGCAAAAAAATTCTTTAGCACATTCTTTTTTTTTTGTATTGAAATACAATTTAAATTGCTTTCACTTGATTTGAGACACATTACGCAAATTTTACAACTTAAACACGAGCATATTTATATACATATATTTTTAAATAAATACACTTTTATATTTATAATAATTACACTTAATAAAAACTTTTTTTATTAATTTGTTTCACAATAAGCGCCACTCCTCATTCCAACTCCAAAGTCGACACTCTACTAACTAACGGGCTTCTTCTGACAGAGTGTTTTAGCTAATCTGCAGCATATGTTTCGTTTAATAAGAGCGAAAAAAAGAGTAATAAATTTCAGCAAAGATAGTCAAACATTTACAGTAACAAAAGCAAAAGCGAAAAGCAAAATGCAATTACAGTTAATATCGCTTAAATGCAGCTGCGTAAATGCAGCTGCGTAAATGCAGGCAGAAATTTGTATTAAAACGGTATTTGCAATAAGCAATGCGAACAAAATTTCTCAAAATATACTCGAATTTGTAATGCGTTTTAATGCCTTTGATTGACTAAAATCAAACAACTGGGAATGCGGCAGTTGTGTATTCACGACTACGAAATACTCTGGCTTTCTTGAAACACATAAATAAATTTTGTAAATGTTTGTAAATTAACAACAAAAAAAAAACAAAACAAAAAATGTTTTAATTAGTCGTAAATAAAAAAACTAAACGGAATTTACACTTCTCGCCACTTGAATAGGCCAACCTTCATGTCTAACTCGTCAAAGATTTACAAAATGCATAAGCCTCAAGCCCCAATACAGCTAAGGGTGGGTATTTTTCAACCACCTATATTTCGGACTGCGGTAATTCGATATTATATAATTGAACATTTTCTGAAAGTATGTTTCAAGACCTTTTTAATGGTTTATAGCACGTTTGTAACTCTGTCTGTAACTCGAAAGCGGAATGATAAAATAGCGGTATTTTTGTAGGTTATGTTTGTGCAACTATTCTTCTCCTATCTCTCTCTCTCTCTCTCTCTCTCTCTCTCTCTGTGTTTGTGAACAATTGCAAGTTCTGGAAAAGAGCCGTTATATTTTTTTTTTCACTTTATATTAGCATTAATTGAAACTTCGACAACATTTTTGCGCCACTTGAATTTAAGCTGCATTTAGTTTGAACGTTATTTTTATCCCTTGGCCTCATATTCTTCGTTGATCAAACTTTTTTTTTGTTAATATCAACTTATTAATTAATAAAAAAAAACGCATAATATAGGTCGAGGAAAGCGTTAACCGAGGCCGAAAAGAGTTTAACCAAAACTTACAAGAATATACCTATATTGCCAAAATAGCTAAGAAAACCGAGAGGAGCCGACACGTTATATCCAAATTTTTAAGTAATAAATGTAGATATGGAAAAAACATGCAACACCGAAGGCGGCATTGTAGACCCCACAGATCGAGAACACTATCAAAACGCAATTTTCCATAGTAAGCGTTTTAATACATTACTGTTTGACATAAAGTAATAACAATAATTACAATAATAATATTACATAATATTGTGAAATGGTTGCATCAGTTTATCTGAAAGTTTTTAACGCACTAAAGTAGGCTTCGTATATCCCATAAACATTATATATTCTTGATCAACTCGACGAGACGAGTCGGTTTAGCTATGTACTTCTGTCTGTCTGGATGTTGTTTTTTGTGCACCAATTTTTAAGATATCCAGTTGTTAGTCGCCACATAGACTTCTGTTTATTGCAGTTTAATTGAATACCAAAATGTATATGCCACGCCTACTTTTAGAATAGTCCCTATACTAATTACAGATGCCACCCCCCCCCCTCCCTTTCGACTTTTTGTCTGGAAATATTTTGTATTGCTGCCAATATCACCATAAACTTTAGCATTGTGGCTTCCTATGGAAAGACTCTTCACATAAGAGTATTCATCAATGGGTGTGATCCCTACTTTTTTATTACAGTAAATATGTATCTACTTAAAATTTAATATAGTGGCTTCTTATGAACGAACGCCTCAAAGATAGAGAAAAAGTAGAGAGTGTTCATGAAAAACTTTAACATTACAATCAAAATCAATTTGACATGGTGGATTCATGTGGACGGAAACTTTGCATAATTATCGTTTTTAGGAGTAATCTTCTAGAAACTAATATACCACGTTTAGGATGTTCCACCTGCTAAGTTCACAGCTTGAAACTTCATGTGAATGGTATTTAAACTTCGTTACCACCGAAACTGTCGTTTTTTCTTGCTTTTCTTTCACTTTGTAGATGTCCATGTGCTGGCGATTATGCAGTAGCTTATGAGCCATTGGCTTGCCGATGATGTCCACAAAGCACACAAGTATATAAGAGAATTCGTGATCAGCACGTCGAGGTAAGTCGATGCCATGTCCGTCCGTAAACATATCCGTCTGAGATAAAAGTTCTCTAACTTAGAGCATACTTAAAGAAACTAAACTTGTGATATAGATTCTCTAGGTCAAAGATCGGCAATTAATACAAATAATACAGGGTCTTGTCAAGATGCGTGCAACTACGTATCTACTTCACATATTTCCTTTGTTTTACACGCGCTGTGATTGGCATAAAAAATTTCAAGTAAAAGAGTTGACCATTCATCTATATGAACTTAAGAATTTTGACAAATTACAAATAAAAATTGACAAATTCGTCCGAGACTTAAAAAAAGAGAAAATAATATAGTAAAAACATGGTAAAAAAAAAAATAGAAATTAGATTTAAACTGCTGGAACTAGTGGCTAGAATCGCCTAGGAAAGTCATCTAGTGCTAGTGTTGGGAAAAAAGGTCGGTTTTTTGGGATAACTATTTTGTTTTAAATTTAAAATTTTGTTTTGAACTCGTTAAAAAATTTACTGAAACCTGAAACCTCGTTTATTTATTTTATCTGAAGTATTATTTTTCGTTTCTTTTTTTTGAGCTTTTTTTCACAGAAGACTATCCCCATCTATTGAATTAGGAGCTTCTTGACCTCCTATAGGAATTATTCCATTTAATCCTTTCCAAACATCCAACATCCAACATCAACATCATTTCAACAGCTGAAAACGATTCAGATTTTCATGATTCGATCATAGCTGGTGATGAAACATGATGTTTTAAATATGATACTGAAACTAAGCGACAATCTACAGAATGGAAGTCAAAAAACGAGCAAAAACATAAAAAATTGCGCTTTCAGAAGTCAAGAATCAAAACAATGTTGTCTCTTCCCAAAAATGTAAACTGTAATAAAAGAAACTTTTTACTATGAAATTCCAGCCATATAAGCAGCCGTGATACTGGTGCTAAAGAACATCCCAAAAAGCGAGTTTAAGTAGTATATGGATGAATTGGTTGAGCGTTCCATGCATTGTATTGAGTTAGTTCGGTTATTTTTAGATCACAGCGAGTTTATTTAAAACACAGATGAGTTCAACTGAGTACAGTTGGACTTGGCTTAGGGCTGCCACCATTCTTGGCATCTTAATTAAAAACTCTAAAGACGTATTCTATTGCAATTCCAATTTTAATTGCTCAAAACAACTAAAAACTCATTATTTTCAAGATCAAGTGTGGGTTTAACAAAAAACCAATTTAATTGTCAGCTAACCTTGATTTGCCAACCATATTTTGTTTGCGTTCTCGTTTTATTTTTAAGAACAATTAAAGTTTGCCTTTTGTGATAAACAATAAATGTGTTTCAACGATGAAAAACAACATAAATAGAAATCTCTGCAGGCAAGAAAACCTAGCTTAACAAACATTTTATTGTGACAAAAATAATCAAAAGCATCGAAAATAGGCGTAAAAAATTTGCAAATGTTCAAGATGAATCAAGGCAAAAATGAAGCAGACAGACAAGCCATGACAACAATTTTCTTGTCTACGAGCGGATACAAATAGGAAGGAGATACAAATAAGAAGCAGATACAATAAGTACAAATAGGTATATGTAAGCTGACATTCAATAGATATGTGTGAGCTAACAAATACTTATGTGCAGACCCGTCGAGAGGGGAGACGTAAAGGGGGACCATTTAGCCCGAGTCCAGGGTTTTTTTACAGGCCCGTGTTCAATGGAATCGCATTTTACTCGGATTTTCACTCGGCGGCACTGCTGTTGCGTGTGTGTCTACTCAACACGTCTGCCACAAATACATTTCAGTATGCTATGCATATACAATAGATTCTAACATTGAGCAGCAAATAATTTGCACATACTTGGAGTTTCTATTTTATCTAGACATAAGCGTATATGCTGTGTCGTTTCAAGTATCTTACATGGTACTTCAGAAGCTTGTATCTTAAAAAATAAAAAACAAAATAAAAACGAATAAAAATTTAAATGATGGTAACGACATTTCCGGTTTGTATTCGAAACATCATTAAAAATTCAAGGATAAGTGCTGCGCAAGCAACTTCAATCGCATAGCTGAATTATTAATATGCAAACATTGTAGACATCTTCAAATAAGAATTTATTGCAAATCACGCACATTTCATTTCATTTGAATTCGATTGATTGATTTATTTATGCTGCAAAAGAACGCCCAACGGAAATGCCTACAAAGAAAAAATTGAAATGAAATACGCGCCATTTCTTATTATTATATACCCTATCCTACCTATAAGATAGAGTGGTATATTTAGTTTGTGGAAATATATGTAACAACGTAAGCGTTTAGCAGGCATAGCGGTTTCCATAAAGCCTACATAATCTTCAGCAGCTGCAAAAAATGAATCTATTTTTCCGACCGCTCGTACGTCTCTCTGTCTGTATGACTGGCAAGGTCATACAGAACTATAAAAGATAGAACAAACCACATAAGTATTTAGGCTCTCCTAAGATCCAGTCAAATGCAGTATACAGAATGCCATGCCCACTATAAGTAGCTGCCAACATAAAAACTGGCACCATATTGTGGAATTTTTATACGTACTACTACTTTTTTGTATCTTAAGCCTGAATCTAAGTGCCTGAATCGCACTTCAATCCTGCTTAAATGTGCCTTATAGCTGCAGTTCGCATCATTATCGAAAGTACTTCCTAAACAAAATCTATTTTTCAAATAAAATACTTTCGACCGGATAAAGATAATCTCGTAGTTGTGCATACTCGACTGAAGGTTTAAAAAGGTTGTTTTGTGCTAGAGACTCAGTGCCAAAAATGATGTCGAAAATAAGCTTCAAACAGGTGAACAAAAAAAAACAAGCAACGTGCCTTTTGAATCTGCTATGCGCGCACAAGTGTGCAGAGAGATAGAGTGCTATAAGTTTCAAATTCTCTGATTTTCTGAAACTAGACACTTAAAGTCGAGTAGGCATCATAATAGTTAAAAACTTAAAGATGGTATACAAGCCAAACTCAGGCGGCACAATTGCAGCTCGGTTGAGAAGCAGATTTCGGAACATAACTATTATCCAATGCTATACCATCAACTAACCAGATTCAGAACCTTCTCAGTTCCACTATCAACTCTGCTCCTAGTGACCTGCCTGCCTGCCAATTTCTGAAACTAGACACTTAAAGTCGAGTAGGCATCATAATAGTTAAAAACTTAAAGATGGTATACAAGCCAAACTCAGGCGGCACAATTGCAGCTCGGTTGAGAAGCAGATTTCGGAACATAACTATTATCCAATGCTATACCATCAACTAACCAGATTCAGAACCTTCTCAGTTCCACTATCAACTCTGCTCCTAGTGACCTGCCTGCCTGCCAAGTGATTTAAATGCAAAGAACGGCCGCAACAACACGTCAAAGTCGAAAAGTCCATGGACTGTAGCGCTTCGGCCTATCCATCTTTGGTCCAATCACCAACTATTCTTTTGTGATAGCAAATTTCCGCACATGCGTATCCACAAATTTACGTCTTAGTCACCCAATGATAAAATTTATCTTGTGCTGATTAGAAGACTTTTCACAATTGGCTTACGAACGTGCGCGAGTGTAGAGGTACCGTCAAGTACAGTGATCACAATCTGATCATACGGATATTTCAGTCTAAGTTTAGAAATCATCATTAGACAATAACAGCGAAAACACACTTTGAACCTGGATGGCCTCCGTCCGCGCTCCAAATGTATCAGTCAACCGTTTTTCACGCAACCATAAGCCGATTCGGGAGCATATACAATACAAATAGCGTGCTCTCAAAGTGATTTAAAAAAGGTTGAAGTGGAAGGAAACCATATGTAACACCACATGGACTTTAAATGAGGGCCACAGGCTACTGTTAGACAAGTCTAGTTGTAGGCAAGCCCAGCGCATGACTGCAGTAATCTCCGTCGGACATATAAGGAGATACGAAAGCTTTTTAAAATATCAGAGGACTTCTTGTAGGGCGGTGTAAGCAGAAAGCTGGTACAACTTATGCGGTGTTTACTCAGCGGTAAAATATAAAGTCAGATATATTACCTATTTAGGTACCGTTTTAATATCAGATGAAGACCAATATGCAGAAGTCGGTGACGTCGATATAGAAACCTCAGCCATTCGCAACATCTAGCAGCGACGAAACTCCAGAAGAAGTATCCGCTGATCTGCCTTCTCAAGCGTAAATTATACATGCCTTAAGCAAACTCAGAAACATTAAAGCTGCCGGACTATGCGCCTTATGCTCTATTATTCTCAAGACCTGTATATCCACTATAATCCCCAGATGAATGAAATTAGAAAGAGCTCGTCACTATTCTCAAAAAGCGCGATCCCACTCAGTATAGAAACTGTTGTGAAACAATGCAATCGGACTTGCGTAGATGTTCTATTGAGTTTCAGTCTGTGGAATGGAGGTCCCGTTATAACTAATTTGTTACACACTCCGAACGCGCATTTGATACCATCGAAATAGACAGGATATGTAGTTCACTGAGGAGCTGTGCGGTTTCTGCGAAAATTATCAATCTCATAAAACCTCTATACGAGGAGGTGGCGCCGTCCGTGCAGGGTAAAAGCAACTAAAAACAGATGTGTCCGACAAGTTTGTATACTGTCGTCACTTTTTATTATAGTGTATTATAGTGGTAAGTTCTCCAGTTCATACCGCTGGATCCGCCAATGCTCTGGTCAACAACTATTCCCAATGCTGAACTGTGGCAAGCAATAAACACCGAATCTTTTTATTGATTGATTAGTTTGTATGGCCAGCAGTCGATCCAAGGGACCTCAATTTAGGAATAGATTTGTATGATATTGTGTCTTAGCGTTTGTTTTTATTGCTAATACACAGCGCTCCCATCACAACAACAACTACAAACAGAGAGTCACTAAAATAATAGCGAAGCGCATACAAAGTAAAACAAAGTATCTGCTATCCCTGTCGCTCTTGCAGAGTCTTATAAACTTATAACTGGCTACTCGCATTCCATCGATTAATATTTGTTTGTGTGCCTTTTATTGTTTGAGTGTTAAATCGATTTTGATAAAATATAGATTTGTGCACATCTGCAAGTGAATCCAAATGGTTAAGATTTTGTCAAAATCGGTTGTAGACAGTGAGCATAGAGCCATCACAAACAATTTACCTACCTATTAATAAAACGTTGTAAAAAGACGCAACTGGAATTGAACACGCTCTGCACAGAGAAGACAACAGTACTGCTTTCCAATGGATCCGCACTGTCTGGTAGAAGTCGTTGGAGGGCATTTGTTTGCACCCTATGCTCCAAATTTATTTAAAAAACTAACTTGTACCCGGCGCTTTTCTGCCTCTATACCTGCCCCTGCTTCTCTCTGCCACTTCTTCCCCATATCACTTACCGTACCACCCATTCCACTACTCATATTCCCCTGCCCCCGTTGATCCCTTCGCCTACCACTCTTTACCCTGCACTCATTGCCCTGCCCTTCCCCACAGTCCCCTCACAGTAACATGCATACAACATTTCATCCCTCTATCTCAATTGGTACTCTGCGCGTTGCTCCCTCTATCTTAAATTTTTTGGGCCAGAAATATTCGCGGGCATTCACAGTAGATCGAGTTGCGATTCTAAACCATTCTCGAAACCCCATGAACACACACAATAATTTTCATCAAAATTGGTCCAGCTGTTTAGGAGGAGTTCAGTCACATACACACGTACAGAAGATTTTTATATATATAAGGATACGATGCGAACATTGTATGAAAAGTAGAACATTTTGTATATTTCCATAAGCATCGAATATTTTAGGTTATTAAATAGTTAAACATCTTGAGAATATTTTTAATATCTTTAATATTGATTTGGGGCTGTCAACAAACCAAAGAAGTTTCATATTCAATTTTGTGTAATATTCTTTAAAGACAACAGCAACAAATTCTGAATTATATTGTATTTATGCAAATACATAGTTTTCATTTTATTTAACTTTTCATAAAACTTTCCACAAACTGCCTTACAAAAACTTTGTCAAAAACTAATTTACACAAAGCACTATAAATATAAATAAACAATGTAGTCAAAATAGTTGGAAAAAGGAGAGAAAAAAACTTTGGCAATATAAATGTATTTAATTTTGTTTCTAATAACCAGGCAATCAGACTACTTCATAGATGCAAATACAATATTGTCTGGCGTAGAATAAATATTTGCAGAGGTATCTAACACATGCATGGACATAGCTCCAGCCATTCCAGTTGCAAAACAAATACAAACTAACCGGAAACAAAGTAATTATAAATGCATCAATTTAACCAACTTGACCAAGGCAAATACCGCAGCGGAGTGCACTCGAAGTATGATGAGTACAAACAACGTACGAAAAGAAGGACAACGACAACGAAAATGTTGAATGTTGAATGTTCCAAGGAGAAGACTGAAGTCTGCAATCGTTCATACATCATAGTAGCATATAATAGAATTACTGTTCGCATCAAGAATGCTTGAAAGAGGATAGCTTTAAAACATTTTATTAAATGCAATGAAAACTAAATAAAAAATGCCATATATGAGGCTATGAGAGGATTATTTGTCGATAATTATTTTCCGAAAATGTTAAATGTACGTAAATTCTCAATATTGGCCACATATCCGACGACCTTTTGAAGAACTACTAACAGAATGGCCCGCATAACCGATGTAATGCTTTGCATGCATTGATTTTGAGCATTCTCGTAGACTTCATCTTTCAGACAGTCCTAGCATCCAGAAAACCTAGTTTCGTAAAATTTCTTCACAATATTGTTAACTACAATGATGTGGTGATTCAAATTTTTGGTGTATCGATTTTAGCGTTTTTACCATCGACTTGGAATTTAAGATGCAAAGTTCGTTGGTTTTCGCTACGCCTCACTATTAGCCACCACGCAGTGGCATTCTCCCTCTTTTAGCTTGTACCGCATATCGGATTGTTGAAAGAATTATCGATATACAATTCGATACCCTACCATTGAGACATTGCACTTTATTCAGAACATGTGATTCGCCAATGCCGACATCCTTCAGCGATTTCTTACCTGTGTAAGTGTCAAATTTGTGTAGGTAACCCGTCTGCAGCGTCCTCTTCAAGAAAAGCAATATCTTCCTCATCCAATCCGAATGCACGTTCATCGTCATGCTATCCTCAGCATTCCTCAATTGAATGAGTGCTTCGTCTATGAAGAAAAAACGCGGATTTGTGCGACTCCAAAAGTGAAACGATAACAATATTATGAAAGCGCCAATGAAAAAAGACAAGAAACTCACCAAAATTTTATAAAAATTCGATAGCAATTCGTTTTTTTAATTTCTTGTATATGCCCAGGTGTCAACTACTAGTTTTTCCCTCAAAAATGACGATAACTCGTCGTATTAAACTTGCAAAAATAGTCGCTTTCATTTTTACCGTTGACGACCTTTGGAACATATAGATCCCTCGGATTTTCCCACCTCTGAGGGTTAAACAGAATACACATATGTTATGTTAACTATTAGTGGTATTCCCTCCATTCAGCCATCATTTTAAGCAAAGTAACTACAAAAAAAATAAGACCAAAGCTACTAACTTTTCTGCTACAGATATAGGCAAGCCTATTAAAATAATTTTAAAAATCAAAAGCATCAACCAAATAGTTGATTCTTTTGATTTTTATTTTGTATAAAAATTAAATTGGTAATGGGACCAAACCGATTCGGTCAATGACGTCTACGGAGTTTAATCAAATGAGGGAGTACCCATATTGTTTTCTTTTCAACTGAGTACCATCAAATGAAAAATCTGGCAGAAAAAGTTCTGTACCATTTTTTTTTTTTTTTTTATATAAAGTTTTCGATTTATGTAGCATTTCTTTTGACGAACAGAAGTACTTCATTTTGCATTTCGAGAACTTTTCAAGGCGTTAAAAACTTTTTGGAGTAACTCTCGCTCTAAGAGGTATTAAAGAGTTGACTACAAAAACACACAGAAATAACGTATTTAACCATCTAAATGCGCATTTGTGGTAAACAAGATTTCTCATGCTCATTTTTTATTTAGTTTTTATAGAAAAGTTTACATTGCATTCATTTGCTGTATACGAGTATATGTATCTATGTATCTGCATCTCTCTAGCTCTGTGTATTTTGGTCAGTCTAAACAAATATGCATTAGTATTTGTTCCACTTCATATTTATTGTTGTCTACTGTTGTCGTGTTTGAGTGCGTGTTTGCGTATTTCGAATATCTTCTCTGTAACATGTCCTTTTTTGTACACCACTTCATCTTCTGCTTTTCCATGTAGTATCTGCAAGTTCATCATGTTGACAACAACAACAAAAACTAGATCAACATCATGTTTGTTGATTGTTACACTTGTTGTAGCCTCCATTTTCTATGCTCATTTTTCAACACTGTTCATGCTGCAGCTTGCAATTTTTTCTGCACTTCTTAACATTTTTCTATTTCCACCCATTTTTTTTTTTGTGTACTCACTCCTTTTCTTGTATGACATTTATATAGCAATCACGTACACTAACTTACACACACACACATACACACACATAACAACATCCACATAAACACACAAGAGCATCCACACTATGTACTATTAGTATTCAAACGTCTGGTTTGCGCCTCAACTCATGTCTGCATTTGTGTCAAGCAAATTAAATGAACAATATACATGATATTTAATTTCAGAGCAGCTTGTTTCACTTTTTTCTACTTTTCTTGTACAAAATAAAGTAGATTTTTAATTAATTATAATGCCAATTTTGCTCCATTGTTGCAGCAAGCGACAGAACAATAAAATAACTTTAATGTGAAATATTACGAGTATGTTCAGAATTTAATAAGGATGTTCATAGTCTAGTCATAACGTTGTTTAATTGTAGTATTCAGATTAAACGAAATACGAGTGTGAACTTAGGATAAAGAATTTTAAAAGTAAGATTATGATCAACTTCCGGATACTGTAAGTCGGTAGAATTTGGACTTGTAGCAAAATGAAACCTGAACTTAATTGGTGGACACAGCATCAAAGACGACGTCCGAGCTTTAAATGGCAAGATCAGGTATATGATGAAGCTTCGGATTGCTAGTAACTCCGGCGCGCACTAAACTGTACCGAATGCTGCGCTTTCCTACATGCGGCCTTGACGGATAGACTGTTGTAGAGCCACTTAGTAATATGAAATTGAAAGTGAACTTAGCACATATTACTTTCCTAATGAATTCACTTATTGAACTTATAGTATAAGAAAATTTAGTTCAAATCTCAGTTAGTTGGCTTAAACTTAATGTAACCAAACTCAAAAAACCTTAAAATAACCCAAAAAATACCACATTTTTATAAAGTTTCGAAAAAATAATGTTTCTTGTTGTTGTAACAGCTTGACTTTGGCTGCATTATTTAATGAATGAATTGTGCAAAGTGAGTGATTATCAATGTAAGAGAAAGACAAATCGAAATGTAACCTTAGGTATCAAGTCCCAGGAACGAAGCTACTACGTAATTAAAGATCCGCAGACGGGGCAGACATTTGAACAGATGGTTCATGTTAGTGCTGTTTCCAGTCCGCTCTCTGTAACACTCGAGCATATTGCGCCATCCGGTTGTAAACTGTGTAAGTTTCGTCCTGGTGTTACGAGGGAGAATTTTTTCACGCAAATCAATAGGTGTCGGTCTGCCACCTAATACAATATTGTCCCTGAATGAGTTATTTGACTGCTTAGTTATATCTTTATGCAAATGAGCCCTGCCGAAAGTATAAACATACTCATCTATCTGATATTGAAATACAATTTGAGATATTCTCATTTTATAACTCTTCATCATCATCTCTTAAACGAGTTGGAACAATTCTCGTGAGAGTGAGTGATTCTCGTAAGAGTGGATAATCGCACCTAATAAGAACTGCTTCGAAAGCAACTCATTATGCTGCTGAACGGGTAGAATCATCGCTTCTTCATGTAGGCGGTCTTCATGGTTTATTTGCAAACAACCAGTGGCAGACCTCAGAGCACTATTCTGACTTCTTTGCAGGCATTGTCATTGAGTCTTACTATGGTAAGGAGTCCAGACAGGAGCAGTATAGTTTAGGACAGATCGTCCAAAAGCTTTATAGGTGGTAATTATTCTCTCTTTGGGTTTTCGCTCCGGACCGATCCATTATGTCACAACACTGAAAAGAGCACAATATATGCAATATATACCGAATAAAAATGTAAACAAAAGCTGAGGTCTAGTAACATTCGATATTCGACTCTACAACTACGCGACAGAGCTATGTGAACAGCCTTATTACTTTGCAATGTTTTTAATGTCTTGTAATTTACTAAGTGGATGCATGGTGACTGCCTATATTGGAGGCCTACATTGGAAGCAGTCACCCTACATCAGGATTGTTACATAATAAGGATATATCGATATTTTTAAACTATTTTCAATACGATACTATCGATACTATATTCTTAGCACCTGTTCTATCAAATAGAGTTGTTTTTGTTTTGTTTGATATATAGATATTTATATTTTCATTTTCCATCACTATTAAAATGCTACTTTATCCTGCAAATTCATTAGTTAAGATACTCGTGAAATACTTGGCAATGAAATTTAATTGAAATTCATTAAAAATTAATTTTGCGACTCGCGAAAACGTTACCTTGCTAGAAAATCAAAAGATGTCAGTGGTGAACACTCACAAGGCTTTGGTGTGAACTCCATTGCATCGAGAATCAGCGAAGAGCGCCCTTATCACTGTATACAAAGAAAGAAGAACATACATAAATATTTATACATCATAGCACCAACAATATCAACAAAGACAGACCCACTTTATACTATTAGTTATTTTTGGGAACGTCAATCAGTAAACGTAGAAAATTGTTATCAAACGATGGTTCACAAAGAAAACAATTAAATTAGCTGTGAACTATGTGCATCCACGCACTTGTAGTTCATAACTAGTTCAAACAGACGTCATAGTATCGGGTGTACAAATTAGTTTTGAGGCATTAATTTTGTTTCAGAAAAATTGGTACAATATATTTTATTCAAAGTAATATGCATAGTTATCCCTATCTCGCAGACAGCATACGGATTCCGCTTTGAAAAAGTTCCTAGACTTTTGAGGCGATCAATGAATCGTCCAATTTTTGGCATCTAAGAAATGAAGTGCTGCTCGGCCAGGCCATGGGTCATCAACCGGAACAAGGGCAATGTCAGTTGAAAACGGCGGGTGGGATATGACATCGCATTGCAGCGCCTCAAAAGTTTCCTTGGCAACTGTTGCCACCTGTGGAAGAGCGTTGTTGTGCTGAAATATAACTTTGTTATATATGTTTGCATATTGGGAGAGTTTGAGCATCAAGTTGTTGGAAACGTTCCTCAGTGATGGTTTCGTTAGAGTGTAGTAGCTCATAGTAGATCCCACCAATTGCACAGCATTAGCTTCTGGCCATGAATATTCCGTTTGTCCGTTGCTGCTGATGCATGGCTAGGACTAACCCACGATGTTTTACCTTTGGAGCAGTGGTTCGCATTTGAAAAACAGTGCCCTTGGCTTTTGTTCATACGGAACTCAATTTCCTTGTTTTTTATCCATACCGTTTTACTTGAGACGGTTTGAAATCGTTTGTTAAGTAATTCCCAAGGTTTCAGTGAGCGCTTCTTGAGTTTAGCATAAATGTTGGTGCAATAACGCTTCCAGCTCAGAGTCTTCAAATTTTACTGGCCTCCCTCCGTTCCCTACCACTGTTGTCAAAATAAGCACTCTTATTGATAGAGCATGTTCCCCATATGCTTCCATTATCTGCACTTTTCTATAAATTGAAGCAAAAATGCAGAGCTTTCGATAATTTCAATTAATTCTGAATTTCATTGAAAAATCATATTCTCCGATGAATGATTGAAAATCCTCGAATCGTTCATGAATCGTTATTGCATCAACAAAGGGAATCACAGTTTAGTTTTGATGATCGAGCCTTATTTGGTTAAAAATGAGAAAAGAGCATGCGTTACCATGAATGGCTAACATCAAATTTCATGAAATCGATGGGGACGACTGTTACTTTCAAGAACACGGCACAGGTTGCCATACAGCTTGCGTCACAATGGATTTATTGCACCAAAATTTCGATTATGATGTGCTGGTTTATTACGAAATATGGGTGAAAAAAAAGGTAAGAAAAAAATGGTAACACTTATCCAAAAAAAAACTCGCAAGATTTGAATTTTGAAGATAGATTAGTTGGAAAAAGATAAAGCCTTGAACATTCTCAACATTTTTAACGAAACCACTAACCACCAAAAAGTTAGAGACTGTCTAATCTGCATTAAACCCGTAAGCACCATTTCAGTGAAAAGCAGAAGCAAATAATTCTGTATGAAATCATGACGACAACTCAGAAAAGTAATAATGAAGTTCGATTTCTAGCGCGTGAAATATGGTAAAGCCGTCGACATCGGTCGTCCTTTTTACGACTTTCACAGTTTAAGTAAAGTGAAAAAAGTATAATTATTCCATTTCACACATAGAACCACTGAAATTTAACATTTCATATTTTAAGGACTTCTACTCAAATCTAGGCAATGTTATCTTAAATTCTTAAATTTTGTGGCTTTAAAGTTGTATTATTTTCTTTTTTTTTTGCATTTATTATACAACGAAGTTCTATTCAATCGATTAGCATATCAAAGCCCAAAAGGTGGCTCAATCAATGCAGCTTAAAGTAATTCAAATTTTCACACACACACACACACACCTATGTAAATAAATACAAAAGCCATGCATTATAAAGAGTAAAATCACCACATACTACTATTTTTTTATATATTTTCTATATATGTATGTATCTATGTGCAGACCTATACAAAATCTGAACATAAAATATACGCAGACAATCAATTTTCCCAAAAAAAAAAAAAAAAAATGCTTTTTTTTGTTCACCGCAGCGCTTTAAGCGCAAATGGCCACAGCGGCCGTATGCGAAAATCTCTACACCGCAACGATTTAATGATTTTCATCGAAATGTATCTATAGAATGCTGCGCATATAAACTGCCCAAATATGAGTCACGCCTATGAATGTTGTTCTTGTTGCGCTTGTGGCATGGTTAAATCGCTGTCAGCTGTGTCAGTGAAAGGGCAAAATGCGTAGTGTGAAAGGCGAAAGAGAAGTCACTGACTATGTCAGTCATTCTATTTGTCTGTCTGTCTGTCTGTCTGTCTGTCAGTCGCTTATACTACGCGCACAAATGCTCCCAAAGGTTCAATAAACACAACTTACTAATGTCTGTGATTTATGTGTACGTGAGGGTCGAAAAAAATACATGCGAAACGTTTACTTAAGTGCAACCGAAACTTCAATACGCTTTCAATAGTCATCTAGATATAAACGGGGTATATAGCTTATATATCTTGTCACACAAAGACTCCATATCGGATGACAGACTGATGTTGCATGCAACAAATAAAGTAGGCGATTAAGGAACTACATCCCATTCCAATAAAGTTATAACACTTGTACATTAAAATCATACATTTCAAAATTGATTGTAAAAAAAAAAGTTTTTCATATACCCATAAGATGTCTGCATATCAAACTTTATTATTATTAAACACGTTTTTTTTTTTTTTAAACCATAAGTTAAAGCTTTCGAGTATGTTCTGCGTGCCACGCCCATTCATCCAAATTAGCTCTAACCAAGCATCCACAACTCATTACGAGTAACTTAATATTACCAGAGTTAGGAATTGCTCACGAAATGAGCAGTTCCCCTAGTGAGCTGTAAGCTTGCTGGCAACTCCTGAGCTACAAGTTTTCAGTAAGTAAACAATAAGCAAATCAGTGAGCTGTGTGTTATGTGTTATGTGTTTATGCTCATGAGCATTCTAAGAACTTGAGCTGTCCACTGCTCACAACAAGCAGCTCATGTACTGCTCGCGAGATCACACTCAACTGGGAGCACTTTGTATTATAAGTTTTTCGTAGGTACATCCTAGAAGTATACAAAAAAAAATGGCGCATTCTAAATTGAAGATTACAATCCATGATTTTGAACAAAAACTACTTAAAGTTTCAAGTACAATTCATACTCAATTATTCTTAAATCAATTAAAAAATGTGATAGAAATCAAGCACAGAAGTTCTTAAGATAAGAATAAAATTCTTGAAATCAGTATAAAAATCTAATTTAAGAACAAACCTGTATATAGTCAAGTAGAATAGTCTCAGAATAAACAATAAGTCAATTTTGGCTTTCAGTTTCAGTTTTTTTATATCAATATCTGCACTCAACTAATTCGGCTTTCCCATGGTAGAATAATATAAGGTGCTGCCAATGTTTTTGTTTTTGCGGCGATAGACAATGAGAAAAGCAACTTCTTTTGATTTGACAAATCAATGCGTTGGGTGACTGTTAGCCGAAGTAGCTGAAATGGTGAGACTGTGTTTTTGGTCATGGTTCGCTTCCTACTTAAAAATAAAATAAATTAAAACTTTCTATAAAAAATAGAAATAGAAAATAAAAAAAAATAAAAATAAAAATATAAAGAAAACAAATTAAATCACAAAAAACCCAACAAGTAAAATCAAATCAATTTTGTATTCAATTCCAACCCATTTTCCTTTTAAATCAATGCAGGTTCTTCTTTAAGTAGGCCTATTTTCGACTTAAAGTCTAAACTACTCGAGAAGAAAACTAAATTTACGAATTTTGGTATTGAAAAAACCGTTCTTGGACGTGATTTGTGAAAACCCGTACTGGTCATACTTTGGCTACTACAACAGATCAATTGAATTACGTAATATTCTATCTTTTTTATCAGTGTACCCGTTTGTGAATAACACTGTTTAAGCATCTCTTTTGAAATCTTTCTTTATGCTATGCAATCTCTGCTAGAGAGAATGGTTAAAATTCCAAAACTATCCTGGGTTATATGTTTTGAGCTCGCTGATTACTAATCTTATATCAAAACTTCCGTAAACAAAACGGCGAACCCAAAATGATGGAAAATATATATGATAGAAAAAGTCATTCAAACTCTTTGAAACTCGAAATGTTTAGGGTCGATTAATTATTATAGTAAAATCAGATATACAAAATGACGCATTCAATATGGATAATAATTTTTGGAAAGGAAATTCTATCGTTTCAATACTTAGAAGGAATATAATTATATTCATACTGAGTTATAGGACTGTTGTAGATTTTGTTGTAGTAGTTTTGAAAGTTTTTTGGTCCAAAATCGGTTAGCTTTAACATTTTGCATTGAATTTAGTTTAATTTTTGTTTCGGAGATACAGCCCATAGTGTAAAAAGTTGCGGTTTTTGGAGCAACCCGTGTTTCCTCGGAAACTTTCACTACTACGTCTTAGGATCTTAAGATTTTTTAGCTCTCAAATGTAATTTAATTTTGTATATGGCTACATAATTTGAATATTTGCTAGTTTTGGAGATACAGATCAAAATATGAAAATCCTCCGGTTTTTTGGCCAAAAAACCAATTAAATTTTTGTTTGGAGACATCCGCTAACATAGCGAAACGATTATCGCTACTGAATTCAGCGTACCCAAATTAAGTAAAATAAACCTATCTTACGAACTCCTAGCAAGCCGACTGCAACAGTTTAATTATTCACTAATATTATTTGATGTTGCAGCGTATGAAATGAAAACCAGTATTATTAAATTTGAGTTCAGCATTGTAGTCGAAGAATAAAATGAGAGGCTGGCATCTCATCCAAACAACCAAGCTAGGTGACTAGGTATCGCAGCCCTAAGAACTCAAGAAGACTCAAACGCCAACATTCTCAAGACCTGCTGGACTGGATCTTGACTTAAATATTTCTAAAGCAGAACCATCGTTTATAGTCACAAACTACAAAATTTACCTCCCTCCTATACTCTGTATTGAACCTATGTAACTTCTATAGCTGTAGATTAAGTTGCCTAGAAGGTATGCAAGACACTAATCGTCACGACTGTCACACGTTTTTGACGAATTTTTTTACAAATCTACTTACAAAACTTACGAAAAAAAATTGCGGATTCTAAACGGCGGACATACAAATCGACTCAGCACACCGAACATCATAGATATTTATGATCTCCGACGTTTCCTTTCTAGTGTTACAAACGTTGTAACAAAATTAATTATACTACAATTCAAACAATATGTGAAGCGTATAAAAACTTGCTGAGCAGCTTATATGGCGGCGTTTACTTAATATTGATTGCTGACTTGCTGACTTGTTAATACCTTTAGCTATAGAAGGATTCTTTTGCTTGTTAGAAAATTGCAATTTAATAGCAATTTTTCTGTTTTTTTCTGTTTTTTTTTTGGCAATTTAATAGCACCGCAAATTCGCACATTCTTTATAACATTTCTCACGCTAACACTTTATCTGTATCTTCTCTTTGCAGCGCTATCAAAATAATGCGCAATCTACTCTCGCATGCCATGAATAAATCTCAAGTGAAACGCTGTCAGTTCACGTTGTACAAAACAAAAAAAAAAAACCAGAATACTATGCAACTTAAAATGCGAATAACGTAAAAAGCGCATATCTCTTCACACAGCAGGCGTACAAAGGAGGAGGTAAAGGATATATGGCCTGCAACTGCAAGCAATAGAAATAGAGAACTGTCATGCGAGAAGACAAAACGATTTTGAATAAGACTTGCACAAAAAAAAAAAAAAGGAACACACACACAAAAACAAAAAGGGTAAACCATCTAACGACGAGAAAGACACATCCATAAAGATTTATGTCTGTATGCTGTCAGTGTCTGTTCTCCAGTGTAACGAATGTAACCCTAATCGTGTACTAGGTCCTTTTTGTATAAGCTCGCATATAATTGACATTCGATTGCCTTGCGAACTAGCTGTCGAATTTACGCGTTGCTATGTCAGCAACGGAAACAACGACGCCGCCATTTTTGCTGCACGTCAACGGAAGCCGGAAACGGAAACGTGCATAAACGTTAATCACATCAACTATAACCAAACCGTATAAACGCGCGCACAGACATGTATGCAAGACATGCTTAGATCTGTCTGAGACAATTTGAGCACTGCACCGCACCAAAAATTCAAATATGCACAAAAAATATTTTTAAAATAAAAGCATAACATTTTTTCACCTGTCATTGTCGGGGGTGGTGTTGGTGCTGGTGCTGGTGCTGGTGCTGGAGTCGTCTTCATCGTTGTCCCAGCCTTTTACACGTTCCACAAAAAACACTCATGTTCGCTTGTACACGCATACGTAACTCAAGCAAAACGTGACACATGGCTATGTACTATTATGCTAGTAAAATATCGGCTATCGCCTGCGGGACACGTTGCAAGCAAACTGTATTGCAAAAATCTCGCGGTCAACGTGATCGCGATAAATTCAACAATCATCACCATCACCAAGAACACTCAAATCAACATTCGCTGCACAGTCATGCATTCGATGATGATGATGATGATGATGTCGAAGCCGGTGATGGTCGAGGTGGTGCCATTTTCTCAGTTGATGCGCATAATTGCACAGCGGAAACATCGATGGCATCAATGGCTTCGTCCACCTCTGCACTGCCGGATGGTATACGTTTTCGTCGGCGTCATAGTGAACAGTTGGATGCTTACGACATCGAATTGGGGTTTCAGCAAATTGAGGTAAGTTGCCTGCAATTTGAGTTTGTGTAAAAGGAGAATGTGGTTTTTGTAGCAGAAGAGATTTCTGTTTGATTAATTTAAATTACTTATGTGGGAGAATAATATTGAAAGCAATTTTTAGTTGCCTTAGAGTTGCGCAATGTGAATTAAGCTATTTATTCGTGTAGTAGTTACACTCCCAATGGAAATATTCTGACACGGTGACAATTTGTGTTGCTTTTGCAGTAGTGTCAAATATTGGATTGATAATCGTCGTCAAAATTCGAGTTGAACTAGCAGAATGCGTCTCCACGGTTCACCGTTGACATATGCATTAAATGACTCTGGGATTGAGTTTAAGGGCCGCCCCACCAAAAAATGTCCTGGCGTCAGTACTTTCAATTCGTTGGAATCCGACGACAGTGGACACAAAGGCCTAGAGTTCATACGGGCCTAAACTTGCGTAACAGCTGTTGCAAGTTCCTCATAGAAAAGCGCAATCCCGTTTATATGTTGGACTAACATGCGCTTACCACAGTCAACACAACTTCGAACCATCTCGCGCGCCAACTGTCTGTAAAGTACTTTCTTTAAAAATCTTATATAGTTTCAAATGAAACAATATATCCTAAAGAATAAGCATATTCAAAAAGTATCTGTGCGCATTCATATTATGCCAAAACACAAATTCGGAATTTAGAATTTTAAGTTTGAAACAAATTTTATTTATTGATTGATCAAAGACATCTACTTTGCCTCAAAATCTACAAATTTCATTCATAAAACTAATTTTTGTTTTAAATGAAACTTAGAAATTTTGAATCAAAAGAGATTTCTGAGTCGCATCGTTAAACATACTCTAAAATGAAATCGGCTGATGTAAACTATCCTATGCTCAAAACGGTTCTGACCAGTTTACCTTGTTCTGCCTGTTTGCATTGAATTTCTGTTTTTTGAAAAATCTTAATATAACGACTATATAAGAAGTTGATGTTACTGCAACTCCAGACAAATTAGTACGAGGTAAAATAAAAACGAGAATAAACGTTGAGTTCGGTTGTACCGAAGTTTTAATACTGATTCAAACTGTGAACTAAGCAGGTGTAAAAAAAATATTTGTAAAATCTGACAACCTAAATGTGGAATGTAAGTTTGTAGGAGCCTACCCCTAAAAGAGGGTGTGTTACAATTATGCGAAGCGTCCGGCCATATGAAGCCACCTAATTAAATTTTAAGGTAATAAGAAAGTTTTCATACAAAATTACAAAATTGAGCGTTAAGTTTCTATGGGGGTACTCTTTAAAGTAGGCGTGACAAGCCTCTTGATATTTAATATGTGAAGCATCCTTACATAAAAACCCGTTTTTAATCGATATTGATTACAATACAAACGGTTTCCATACAAAAAAGGATGGGGCTACCTCAAAGAGTGGGGGATCACACCCATTGATATATATGTGAAGAGTCCTTTCATACGAAGCCAACATGCCAAATTTTAAGGTGATATTGACAGCAATACAAAATTGTTCATACAAAAAGTCGAAAGCGGTGAAGTGATTTGTATTGGGGCCACGCTAAAAAGTGGGCGTGGCATGTACATTTTGATGCTCTATTAAACTGCAATAAAAACAAGAAAAAAAATAAACTTCGGTTGAGCTGGAGCTCTAATATCCGTTCACACGAAATTAAAAATTGTATTGTAAAATATAAACTTGTTGTGGTTTAAATAGGAGCTACCCCAAAAAGTGGCCGGTACACGACCACTAGTAGATGCGTATCAAGAAGTTTTTCACACAAAAAGTCAAATGTAAACAGCAGGTTTTTGTGGGGTGTACCCCAAAAAGTGGATATTCCCACCCATTAATGTAAAGCGTCCGTCTATTAGAAGCTACCATATCAAATATTGATATTGACTACAATAAAAAAGTTTTTCATACAAAAAGAGAAAATTAATTCGATACCGTAAAAATTGGTCCCCAAAAATGCGCAACAACATACAGACAGACAGTCGGACAGACGGATATAGCTAGAACGACTCGATTCGTTGAGCTGATCATGAGTATAAACACTTTATGGGGTGTACGATGCCTCTTTTAATGCGTTGCAAACTTTAAGACAAACTGATAATACCATTTCATACTACGTTGTAGTGGCACGAGCGAGTTAATAATCCTCAATGAAGACGAAGAAATCTATAATTGTACAACATATTGTACACAACAAGAAAGAACGCTGCAGTCGAGTGCGCTTGAATTCAATATAATCTGTAGTTTGTCTAAGGCTCTTTATTTAAACCAGATATTTTTATATGGGGGGTTTATTCCAACATCATTCTATATGGGATATTTTAATGTAGTTGACAGAAGATGCACCATATTTAGCATCTTTGGCTTAGCAACATGATGTTTTTTTTTTTTTGCTATCAGATGACGTTACACGAGTTTTTACATTACAAACGTCACCGCAATCAAACTACAATAAAAAGGAAATGGTTTGAATGCTTCGTTTTTACATCAAGTTGAAAATGGAAAACCAAATTGTTCATTTCCGGCATGTTTTGCTTTTTTACTTCCACAAAGCGAAGAACGCAAGGAAGACCTGTGAAAAATTGTGCAACCTTTTAAAGAGACAATGCCCTATAAAAGCAGCAACAGAGATCGTTTACTAAATTTCGTGCTAGTTGTATTGATGTCAATGACGTTTTACGCACTGGAAGGCTCATTGAACTTGATGACGACCACATAAAGGAACTTTTTGAAACAAACCCATACTACTCGTCACATCGCAGAGGCACTGATCTTTCCTCATTCGACCACAATCACCTCCGTAGACTGGGATTCATCAGTAAGCTCGACATATGAGTTCCCATGAACTCAAAAAAGCCATCTCACCAACCGAATCAATAATGCCGATTCTTATTTCAATAGCAAAAAACAAACGACCCCATTGAAAGCGCCTCGTGACCGGCGATGAAAAATGGAGTGATTACAACAATCTATAATATCACACAAATAAAATTGGAGTGTCTGTTTGTAATATTAAAATAACCGCTTTTTACTAAATGCATATGGATGTATACACGCGGTACATATACCAAAATAATTTTTTTTTAAATTTTTGTCTGTCTGTTTGTTCCGGCTAAACTCTGAAACGGCTGGACCGATTTTGACAGGACTTTCACTGGCAGCTGATGTAATAATGTAGCTGATGTAATAATGAGTAACTTAGGCTACTTTTATTTTAGAAATTTTATTTATTTTTATCAATATAAATCTATATATAAAATGGAAGTATGTACATATGTATGTATGTTCCCTATAAACTCCTAAACCGCTAAACTGATTTTGACAAAATTTTGTGTCAATATTCAAAATAGTCCCGTGCGTGATCCTGTGAAATTTCGTGGCGATTGAATAAATTTTTTAAAATTTTTCTAATTTTAATAGAATTGGTGGTATATGAGCATGTGGAAGGTGGGGAGGACCACACAATTTCACATAAGCGCTAGCAAGCGAACTAGTTGTTGTTCTACTCAACGCTAGATGTCGAACCAGATGGTCATGAGCTAAAGCGGTCAATGATCATGAGTTGGTGTTCTTAAAATTTTATTACTACTTTATTATATTTAAAATTTATTTATTAAAATTGAAGTATGTATGTTCGTTCCCTTTAGACTCCGAAACCGCTTAACCGATTTTGATCAAATTTTGTGTCAATATTCAAAATAGTCGCGTGGGTGATTCTGTTTTGTGGCGATAAACAGAAAATTTTTTTCGATTTTTCTAATTTTAATCGAATTGGAGGTAGTGTAAAGGAGCATGTGGAAGGTGGGGAAGGGGGAAGGGGTGGCAGGGGGAAGGAGTGACAGGAGAACTTAAGTTCTCAAAGTTATGCTCTCAATAGGGTGGAACCACAAGGGTATGGTGTTTTTCTAGCTCCTACCGCGGAACCAGACCATTGATTCTGCTGCCAAAAGAACTCATCAACCGCAAAGGCGTCCAATGCTAGACCACGCACAAATTTGGTGACTTCGCTAAAGTTGCTACAGCTTGGATGGAAAGTTTTTCACAAGTCTCCTTTATTGTCGGACCTTGCTCCTTTGTTTCGTTACTTGCAAAGCTACTTGAATGGTAGGTCTTTAGATTCTAATGAGGCCACCAAAGAGCATCTTTCTACTTACATACGATATATATTTTATAAAAGTTGCTACGCCTGCGTTTGTCTGTTACATACATTTTCAGAAACATTATATACCATTTTAACATATGGTATAAAAATAAGATTTTGTATGTACGTTGATTAGGAATTTGAAAACTTGCCGACTAATTTTAAGGAAATTTGTATGGAGTATAATTGGACGAGAGAAGATAATCATATGCTATATTAGGAGTCGCTACGCATGAAAAAGGTACATCAGTTAATATATCGGCACTGCATCTCTTCCTGACACTTTACGAGAAGTTAGTCCACCGAATCACCTTGCAACGTGCTTCCTAGCCGATTCAAAGGTGCCAACTGTTCCCCAGGAACCCTACTGTCTGTCGCATATATCTATATTGATAGCGTGCCTGAAAAGTTCCATGAAAGACATCAATTTAGAACAGCTGATAAAGTCAAAAAGTCTTTCATCAAAGAGCTTAAGAAAATTTCAGAGGAATGACTTCCCTGCAGAACTAGAACCAGATTAGCTTAATCGAGGTAAAATGTTTTCGACACATACTACTTTCAATTTGAGTTTTCTACTACATGAGCTTGTTAACTTCAAGTACCTAAAATTCATATAGTATGAGTTATAATTAACTGCATTTATATGTTTCAAGATACAACCTCCAACTTAGCTAACATCACATTAGCTAATCTCTTAAGATTCATCAAAGAAACACAGTTCAAAGCATCTATATCTAAATATGAAACGATGTACAAACGCTCAGAGTGCGTTGCTTAGCCACACTCAAAGTGGGTGTTTCTGTTTACAGCACGTACTGTGACCTTTCACATTTAAAGCTTCAAATGACCTTCTCAGCCCCAGAACTAACCAGCAGAGTAGTACAAAAAAAAAAAAAAAATTAAATTACCTTGAAACAGTCTACACCACAAGCAAATGCCAAAGTAAATTTATTTAATGTGTCCGCACTAGACCACACAACCAGAGTATAAAAACCAAAGAACCCCAACCACATGAAGTAGACGAGGGTTGTCTTTTATATTGTGCACTTAATATATTTTTGTTTTTTTAAATATTCTCCCTTAAGACCAATACATTTTTGCATGAGTTTGAGCCAATTTTCGATGCACTTTTGCCACTCAGAGGTAGTATCTTTAAAATAAGCTGATTAAAGGCATCAATAGTTGCTTCAGGCATCGAAAAACGTTGACCTTTTTTATGTGCGGTAAGAAAAATAAGTCATTGGATACCAATTCACGTCTTCAAAGCTCATCAATGCGATGTTTTCAGTGCTCAAAGTCCTGCTATTGTCAACCGATGTGTGAGAGCTGCCACTATCGTAGTAGATGTGGTTGGTTTTCCTCAACTCTCAGAAAACTTCTGGCAATCAAATGGTTGTGTATCATTCAGAATTCAACGTCCTACGTTGCTCTAATAGAACAGTTGTGACGTGTTCAGTTTTCTCGAAATAAACAGGCGACCTTTTGCCTTGAATTGCTTCGTCCGTGAACACCTTTTATTGGATTTGGCTAGCCTTGCAACACCCATACAGTCGATTGCTGTTTTGTTTCGGGCTCATATGCATAGATTCATTATATGTCACATATTGCGATATCATAGATGTTTTGAACCACCGCGGCTTTATTTCTTCAACACTTATTTGCATCAATCCATACGAAGCTTTTTGGGTGATTATCAAAATAGGCGGAATCTAGTGCGAACAAATGATTATTAAAGCACAAGTATGTCATAATCTCACGGTATGTTACATGTCGATCTTGCAATATCAATTCACGCACAGCATCGATTGATTGTGCCAAGAACATTCTCGATGGAACTTGTTATACCAGCATTTCACAGCGGCAAAGGATGGAGCTTCGTCGGCAAGAGTGCAAATAGGATTATCGAGGCATTCTCGCATTCAATGGCGTAGCAACACATTTTGTAGCTTGGGGACGGATTTTTCCTCAGGGCCTTCCGCCCTTACATACTGAGGAACAAAAAGAAAAGGTCTACAAAATTGTTCACAAGCATTCCACAAATGTACGGTGGTAGAGATTTAAAAACAATCTTTCATTTTTCAGAACACGAATCTGGTGGTCGAATGAAAATAAATGAGGATTTGAACGAAATTTTCTGATATTATTACATTAAATTCAAATTATTTTCTACATGTAGTATTTAGAGAGACCTTTCAAATCTTAATCAAATAGTTTTTAAGTCTAGTCAAGTCGATGCTAAGAGTCTGGACACATACGCGTGTCTACTCGTACAGAAGTCTGTTCAATGACTCTGAGTTATGGACACAGCTTAGAGCTTAGTTGGTACGGAGTTCAGCAGTAAAACGGGCAACATGACTTCCAAACCCAACTTCGCACCTACAGAAATTTCACTGGGATCGGGAGACAGGCACAGAGGTCTGGCCCGGCGAGCAATGCAAATATTTGCAGATGGCTAGAAAATGAAGTCAGGAGTTTGAACGATGGTATACTGTACAAAGCCCGATGTGAGGCTCTCATATAAACTACCTGATTCCAGGCAGAAGTATTCGTAATAAGGAAAGCAAAAGAAGTAGCCCAACAGATGCACATCTGCAGAATAGTCCTAGCAAGCAGGGATGCAGTTGATGCTCTCATCATCTCACAGAAAAATTTGCACTTCTTCTGGATTTCCAGCCTCCGGTTCATAGTTGGTACGGTATGAAATGGCAGAAAGTCTAGCAGAAAAAGGCGTCCATCGCCAGAAGCAACAGCGATGTAACTAAGGATCATATTGGTTTATGTCTGACTTCTATCAACGGGTCAGCCGGCGTAACATAACCTAAGCTATTCCAATGGAAGAGATTTCCTCTTTTTCTTTTTTATACATAGTTTTTTTGTTTGTTTTGTTTTTAGCACTGTGTTACATATTGAGCATAAAAAAAACGCGGCTGTGGCAGCCCTTAGGCAGGGGCCGGGGCTGACCAAACCTTACGACGCCATTGCTTATCTATCTTGAAAATCTATACCGAAAGCCATAATAAATCATCGTACAAAAATCTTCACAAGTTAATTCCATTTATTAAACACAAAGATTTTTTCAAGTGACTGTACACAACACAAATAGTGCTCGTACATCAAAATGTGCCACGTACATTTATGCTAAAAAATCACAAACTTTTCAATGGAATTGTCAACTATTACCTAACAACACTTAGTGTTGCCAAGGCGCACAATATGCAAGACAACCCACGTATCGGGGAGTTCGGGATGACACAGCAACAGCATTATATGTGCAATAAAGCACTCAAAATGACTTTTTAATGGCGCAAAATGTAATTATTGACTTGCACTTAATTGTGTCACATTAAAAATGTTTAATAAATAAATTTTTGATGGCAGCTGATTACAAAGTACGTAACGCGTTTGTAGGCGAATAAAAATGTAAGCTTATTAATGTTGATGACGTTAATGAATAAATGACATGATAAAATAATAAAGTTTATTTTATAGAAGCTTAAAGTTTATGCACTAAAAATTTAGTAAAACTTTTATTTTATATATAAGTCGTTTTTAAATTGTGGTTATTTTGCAGCACAATTTTAATATGCAAAGCCACTCTGGCCTGCTCTGTGGTCTTCCACAAGATTTTCAATTTGATAGCAAAAAAAAAAACGGAAAAAAGAAATAATAATTCTAAATGCATATTCCCATACAAACTGAGCACTGCACATGGCAAACGAGCTTTACGTATACAAAGTTATCTCTCATTTCCGGCTTGTAGGCACAGCAGAGATTGGTAGCATTTTAATTGCATATAAAAACTACGACGACTTTTATGTACCAAGATACCCAGTGGAGTTGTTATTGATAGTGTAGTTAGATGCTAGTACATATATAGACAAGTGTAGTCTATATGTACTGACATGTGTAAAGTTCAAAGTAAAGCCTCCACACAAAATCAAAAGGGTTTTTTAATAGGAACATAACAATTTTATATCTATATATAAATAGGCCAGTACTAAAACTTCACACACTTTTTAACCCCTTTAAGATGAAACATATTTGCAGGTTGTGAAAAGGAGTAGAGATAAATACATTTTTTTTTTCTAAAATATTGCGTCTAAGTTAGGTAAAAACCAGGTAACGCCTTCTGCCAATCACAAAGATCTAAGCTCTCTAATTCTCTCAGCTATCTCAATTTGTTAAAAAATTACAACAAAAAAGTTAAAGTGAGTGACGCCATAGAAATAAGCAACAGTCGGACTTGCCAATATGTTGGCTAGCATCAGTTGACTTCATGTGTTGTTGGTAAAATTTTTAGAGAAGCTGAAAAATCAATATTTCTTCGACCATGTTGTCGAGCTTGTTGATGAAGTGCTTATATGGGCCAACCGTAGGTTGAGCCCAACATATTGGGCATACTTAACGCTCTCAGCATTTGTAAATGGTATTGAACTGTTTTGTATTGTCGCTATAAATGGTTGAATTTAAACAAAATACTCAAAAATTGTTATATTGGGCTGATATTTATTCCACGTGCAGTATACATGTTACATTTAAGTATGTAAATCGATCTCGTTCACTTGACCAAAGCGAGCACATTTGCAGCGATCGATTCTTTGGAGCCAATTTCCAGCACTTTCTAGCACTCTTACACCGAAGCTTTTTGGCTATTTGGCATAAACTAACGACTGAATATAACCCCATAAAAAAGAATCCAACGGACTTAAATCGCATGTGCGAGGTGACCATTCGGCCGGACCATTTCTAGAGAACACACTATTCTCGAACTTCCGCACTGTATTGAAACATCAATTTTTTGCCGTGTATTATTTGTCAACATCTTGTTGGAACCACATATCACTGATATCAAGCCCATCCAATTCTGACTACAAATAGTCTTACAATATGCCACAAACTTCATTGACCGTAACACAGCAATAATTTTTATCGAAGAAAAAAATATGATCCAATCACACCTCCGACATAAAATCCACACCGCACTGTCATTTTTTGTGAATGCAATGGAGTCGTTTGTGGGTATATTTCTGCCCAATAGTAGAGCAAAAAAATGCATCGCTGAAGATGATTTTACGATGAAAGTCAAGATTTTCTTCAAACTTTTGTAGAAGCCAATCGGAGAAGTTTCAGCGTTTCAAACGATCAAAAGGCTTCAGTTCTTCAATTAGATTGATCTTGAAAGGATATAGTTTAACATTTTTATGCAAAATTCACTCCAATGTGGTTCTATATATTTTCAATTCCTGTGAGAGGCGTACAATCGATGGATTTGGCACATTTTGAACTGAAGCATTTACGAATGCCATATTTTTGGTACTTTGACTGGAGCATAGTCTCACTGACATCCAAAAGTGAAGAACTAAAATTTGTACACTATATCACGCACAGCCCGTCTGGTGAAACGATTATCACGACATTGAATTGAACACAGAATCTCGGTAGTAATTTTTCATAATTTCCAAACACTGCTCGTTCACGAACTTCACCATGATAAAAATGTAAACCTTGACTGACATTTTGAGTTTGACGTTTAAAATACAAAATTGTTATGTCCCTATTGAAAAACCCTTTATATACATCCGTTCTATTTACTCGTTTTCCATACCGGAAATAAAAGGCTCTCAATTTAAACAGGAAATAACAAAAAAATGCCTCTCAACTTTGTAGCATAAGCTCGAGTACGAGTCTATATATACACAAAGTTAAACTAATTTAGTGGTTCTCTGCGCTGTCTCGCACATGAAATATAATTATAATCAACAAAATTTGTGTTCTGTTTATTTGCTAACAGTAGCAGAAATTCATTTAGCAAATAATTATAAAATTGTTTAAATAGTTTTGTAAAAATATTTGCATTCATTCATATATATATATACGTATATTCACTCACTCTAAATATTCGCATACTCACAGCTTTCGACTGCCAAATCAACAAAATCAACCACATTCACCGGATACGGCATCGGCAGCGCAAATATGGCGAATGCTGGCACAGCACTGTGCAACAGGGACGACGTTGTACAATATGATATACCAAAGAATACATTCAAACGCAGTCTATGCGATGTCAATTTTGAGGTAAGTTCGCGTTTATATTATATTTATACAATACAATATAGCATTTGAATTAATTATACGAACATATTTTCAAAATGTCAATATTTGTTTGTTTGATTATTCCATTTGTTTCTGTTGAAATGCAAACGACATACATGAGTATTAGTTGTAAACAAAAATGTTCTCAAAATGACAATTTTTGTACGAATATTGTGCAAACTTTAATTACATCATTGTTTAAAATTGAGGTTCGTGTGGCGATAACTTTAATGAAATTATTTACATCAAATAATAAAGGTATTCACAGCTAATTGATTAACAGCTTAATTGATGAAAAAATGATAAGAACAGTAATTTCAAACAAGAAAATGTATTATTTTTAATAGACTACAGGGTTTGGCGTTCGAAGTGTTACCAACTTTACGCTGCTGTAGCAATCAAACGGCTAATGACAGTCTGTTATGCTGTTTACAAGCCTATTGAAGCATTACGTTTTACGTCGCATTTAAAAAAAGTTATCGAAATTCAAACGCGCCAGTATTATTGCTTTGCATTTGGCTGGAAAATCCAAGAAAATCCATAAAACCAGCTATTGTTAATGAGCTACGACATGTACGTGTAAACAAAATGTTTATGTAGCGGACCATTATGTAGCATCAAAAAACGCCATGGAGGAGGACATCCAAAAACAGCAACATCGACAGAATTGGTTAGAAAGGTGAAGGCCAGAATTCAACGTAATCCACGACAAAGCGCAGTTCAATTGGCAAAAAAAAAACTCAATGGTCTGCTCGCAGCATGGGGCGCATAATCAAAAATTAACTACGATTTAATCCCTATAATATACAAAAAGTACAAGATTTAACACTTGCACAGAAGACAGTTCGCCTAGTAGGAGCAACGGTGTTAAAACACTTCAACGTTAGGGGCGAGCTTGAAACTATGGTAATTTCTGATGCAAACATTTTTACGTTTAAGCAATATGTAAACTAACAAAACGATCGGATATGGTTTAAGTGCAAATCAAAAGACAATTGACAATATTATAGCATTTTTAATTTGTAACACTTCGAGCGCCGACCCCTGTATAAATAATTCTAAAGAAATATAATTGTATTTACCACGTACACTACATGTTGTAATACCTCATTAACATTTGCTCATTTTGCCTCTTTCTTGCTTTATGGCAATTAAGTTAAGCTCTCTGTCTTTGCATATGTACGCAGTATGTGATATTGGTAGAGCGCCCTTGGCAGTTCTCTCCTAGTTGCTCATTATACCATTTTCACATAGTATGAAATGGTATTATCAGTCTGTCTGAAAGTTTGTAACGCATTATCATCATTGTCATCGTAGAACCCATAAAGTATATATATTCTTGATCAGCTCGACTAGGCGAGTCGATCTAGCCATGTCCGTCTGTCTGTCTGTATGTTGTTGCGCATTTTTTGATCACCAATTTTTATGCTATCCAGTTGAAATTTTGCACATACTCTCCTTTTTATTGCAGTTTATTTGCAGTTTAATAGAGTACTAAGCCGCCACGCCCACTGTTTGGGGTAGCCCCCATACAAACCTACTGACCAGTTTTCACTTTTTGTATGAAAACTTCTTTATTAAAGTCAATATTGTTTGAAATGCGATATGGTGCCTTTTTATAGACAGCCGCTTAACATTCATAGACTAATGGGAGTGGCCCGCCCATTTAAATTAATATTAGCTTAAATTCGATTTGGTGGATTTTAGTGGACAACCGCTTCATGTATATGAAATGGGCATGTCCCGCCCACTTTCTGAGGTAGTCCCATATAAACCCACATATCACTTTTTTTATTTTTTCATGGAAAACGTCAATATCAACTTTAAACTCGATATGGCGGCATCATACACATCTACTACATCTACTACATCGCTTCATATACTTCTACTGGTGGACGTGTACCGCCCACTTATTGGGGTAGCCCCTATTTAAACCCTCAGTTCTATTTCCAATGATTCAAAATTTTGTAGCGGTAAATTTTATATCTGGAACCGAATAAAAAAGCATTTTGGACCATTTTAAAGTAATAAATTTTCCTGGATAAGCTTGGAATAAAATCAATCTGCTGTTATTAATTGGATACAATTTTTTTAAATCAGTAGTCCAATTTCAAAACAATTGTTATTAAAATAATTGCTTTAATTCAAACATGTTCGATGAAACAAAATAAATTGAAAGTGTTTTTGTATGGGAGCTACACCTTTTTGTTTAAAATGCTTCGAGTAGAATCAGTTTTAGAGCGTTAATCAGTAATAGTTAAGCTTCTTTATGAATTCAACAGAGACTTTTAGTTACTTCATGATGGACATTAGGGTGTCCCAGGCTATAAGAGCAAATTTTTTTTTTTGCGAATGGAATTACGCAAAACACTAATTTTTTTCCATTTGGCCTTAATGACTTAAATAATAAACATTATGGTGGTCGGATAACGATAACCCATGCTGACTTGATGTCAAACTTTAGAATGATAAGTTAGTATGGAAGCCATAGAGAGGTTTTAGAACTTAATACGTATTTCAGTAAATGAAACACTGTTTTACCCGTATATAATACTGGGTGCCTCAAAAGGAAGTTCACATTTGATTTGCTGATTGCGTGAACTCAACTATTCCGAGGGGCGCGAGGGGTATGTCAATCGGTACCCTAGCTTTTGGGAATTTAGTCGCTATGGAGCGTTTCTCGGGAGCGTGCGTTGTGCGTACGTGAGTTTTACAAAAACGGTAATTCAGCGACTGTAGCGCTTAGAAAATTCTGCAGTATTCGAAATGTTCGTCATTTAAATGATGCACCAAGCCCTCGACTCATTGGAAAATGGGTCGAGAAGTTTGAAGAGACCGCTTCGACGCTGGAAAAATCAAACTACGGGCGTTCAAGGTCTTCGAGAACGTTCGAAAACGTAGACAGTGTTACTCAGTATGTTCGTGACATCCCGGACCTTTCGATTCGGAAGCGTGCTGTTGCTTTAAACGTGCATAGTTCATCATTGGTCCACACGTCCAACAGGTCTCTACCACGAGTTCATGAAATTTATCCGATTTAACCCCTATGGACTTATTTACTTATTTAATTGTGTCCGTGAACGCAACGGTTTACACTTGGACAATATCATATTTAAGAAATAAATTCCCAAAGTGTGTATTTTAATATGTAATAAACATTTTTTCAATAAACTACTTACTTTTTTTTATTGATTTTTTAAATGTGAACTTTCTTTTGAGACACTTTGTATTTATAAAGTATTTATCATTAAATTTTCTTTTTAAGGTTTGCTTTTTGCAGTCCGGATAGACCTCTCTGTGTTCTTGTACGCAACGTAATTTGTGAAAATACGTACACTTTGTATATTGTTAACTACACTTTGTATATGTATGCATCGCTTGTCTCATTATAATATACAAGCAGGCGCACGCAGTTTAAGTAGTACAGTAGTTAGTTGCAAAGAGACAGTTGAATAAAGCAGACGTTTGAGTTTAAGCACAATTATTCGCGTTATTATTAGGGCTCACTTCCACATTGCGATAACCCCTCCCGAATCATTAGTAATAAAAATTGCTTTTGTTCCTCCTTCACAGTAATTAAGCCTTACATTAACTTAACCGCTCTTTCAGCCGTATCGTTACCTGCTCTTAGTGCCAGCACCTTTTTCTTAGCATGTTGAAACGAGGTATTATTCGACCATAAAGCAGGACACTCGTTGAGGAAACTGTCATCAATTTTGAGTTGTTTGAATACGGCCTTGCTTATGATTGAAACAAAATCATCAATGCTTTTCTCTGAAATTGAAATAGATAGAAATAAGTTATCTAAGCAAAGTGATAAAAGCAAACAAATATTTTTACTAGTTCTACTAGCCGAAAATTGGGCCACATAGTTTACCGTGGGCTGATGAGTTTTCTTTGTCTAAGTTAGCAACCCTTTTTACTTTTGTTTTCTGATCTACATTATCATCAAATATAGACAAGACAGATACCTCATCTATTAAATACCATAAATGCTGGCGAACTTCTGTAATGCTGCTTTTGAGATGCTTTTGTCGATTCTTTCGTAAGCCTTCATGGTCTTCAAAAAGCATAAATCCAAGACCTTACGTAGGATGTCACGATAAACAGGCACACGTCTAATAGGGCTACCTTGTCCTTGTTTGAAATTCTACATTGATAACTAAGTTAAGTTAATTTTATTGAATAAATTACTCACGCCATCCATCGAGCTTGGTGCATGGCACCTGGAGGCCGAATCTTCAATTTCTTCTCTCTATCTCCGCTCTATTATTGAAAGCTCTATTATTTCACGATAGTCATCTCTAGCAATCGTTTTAGTTAATTCAGATCGGCAAAAGTGTAGCAGTTCGTTAATTTCATAGACATTTAGGCATGCTAGCTTTTCTGTATAGCTCTGTATTCTCTCGGAATCAAAATTTTTCCAGTTTTCTCGAAACTTTTGAAACAGTGGAATGTCAGGGCTCGTAGTGATTGGGCTAATTTTGGCTTCAAACACGCCTTTTAATACCAACTCATAGACGTGATGGCGGCAAGCAAAAACGAGCATTTATCTATTCATTTTCTGTTCGAGAAGCACACAGACACCATCAGTACGACCTGTATTGGAAGCAGTAGTAACACAACAGATAAACTGCACTTTATCTTCAAGATTCTAATCAATCAATCATAGCGTTCCAAACTGCCTGTGCCTGTTCGCTTTCTGAAGAGTTCTCTAATATTGGCACAGTGTTGAGTTGTTCTATGTATGATCGTACGAAATAACTATCGGTAGACTTTCTTCTTTAGATTTTCGTGCATCTAAAGCTGGTAAGAGTTTACCATCCCATCCATTGGACATATAATCACAGTCCAAAGAATTTTGTCATTACGACTATATGGATCTGAAGAATCTCTGTGTCTTCTTTATTTCGTGTATAAATTAACACCAATTTTAAACACACATTCACATATTTTTGACATGGTATTCTACGCAATGTTAATTAAATTTTCATTGACATTTTAGTTCGTATATAAATTAAATTGCAACTATATTGTTAATTTTAATATATTACATTTCTAAGCACATTCCTTAAACTACTCTACTATTATTATATTTCAGAGCTCGGTTCTTGGTTCCGGTGGCATTATGTATATAAATGGTAGAATAGTTTCTGGTCCAATGGAATCGCTCATTGAGGTACTGGTGCCGAAGAACATTATCGATTTAGATAAGGTAAGCGAAAAACAAAAGAACATATTTCAAAAGATATATTTGTACAAGAAAACAAAACAAATTCCAAATTGCTAAAACCAATTTGCGGCAGTTTGACAGTTCAATGGTAGTAAAAAATCAAAAATCAAAAATCAAAAATAAAAAACCAAAAATCATATTTATTTCCATGTGAAAATCCGCACAAAACATTTCGAATCAAATATTGCATTTCTTTGCCGTTGTGCAACACTAAAAATGAAAATCGCCTAACGTGACAAAAATCGCTACTAAGCCCTGGCTGTCATGGACAGCAGCAACTAAAAGCAAAAAATTTTAGCTATAAAATAGAAATAAATCTAAAAACAAATAAAAATTCTTTATATTCGTTGTAAGCGACTATAGAATAGCCTGCTCAGTGTCATAATTGGTCAACTGAATAAAAAAGAACAGAGGTTTCATAACAGAAATTGTTTTAAATAGTGCCAACTAAGAAAATATGTTGAATATTACTTGATAGTAGTTCAGAAATTTTACAATTTATTTTAAGTTTTTTATTAAATTGCAATATTTTTAACTGGAAATTATAAAAAACTTATAAATGAGTGACTGAATTGTATGGAGGCTATTTCTTATAATAGTCTAATCTGGACCTAAGTAGTACATTATATTAGAATTGACCTGAGGTACACCACATATTGCATTTCTAGCTTAAATAACAACAAAAATTAAAAAATTCATAAAAAAAAAACTCATAAATGCGGGGCATGTTTGTATGAGAGCTACCCTTTAAGTGGATCTATATGGACCTATGTAAGATTTTTTATTAGGATTGACCTAAGGTACACCAAATTTTACCGTTTCTCGTTTAATTAACAACAGAAACAAATGAAATGTGGGCTGATTTAAATTGGAGCTACCCCTTATAGTGGTCCGATTTGGTTCTGTGTGGCATATTTTATTAGGATTGACCTGAGCTACATCCAAATTAATGTTTCTAGCTTAATTAGCAAGAAAAACCAAAAAAAAAAAACAAATGCATGCAAAAACTCACAAGTAGAGGGGACAAATTTGTCTTGGGCTATGCCTTTTAGTCTTTCTATATGTACCTATGTTGGATTTTTTTATTCGGATTGACACCAATTCTGGCTTTTCTAGCTTAATTAAAAACAAAAACAAGAAAGAATTCTGCAATCGAGTGTGCAGGACTGCAGCTTGTACCTTCTATAAGAGTGCCGCTATTTATATATCTAGCCTCGGCAACACTAAGTGTTGCTAGATGCATTCAACGTCTCCATTGAAAAGTTTGACAAACGTACTCAGAACGTTTTGATGTACGAGCAAAATCTGTGTTGTTTAGTGTAGCTTTAAAAAAATCATTATGGAATTAACATTTTAGTGCGATAATTTTTCATAATTTTCAACCGTGAAGAAGATCTGTTCGTGTTGGATTCCGCATAATCTGACAAGCGTTCAAAAAAGTGCTCGTGTCGATTGGTGCAAATAAATGTTGCAAAAATACGACCGTGGTACATCAAACACTGGGTATAACATCTATAGAGTCGACGAATCAAAGATCTATGCTCGAAACGAAACAACAATCGATTGTTTGAGTGTTCCAAGTGAAGCCAAATTCAACAAAAGTGGTTGGCCCGCGAAGCACTTCGTAGCAAATGGTTGGTGAAGTGACTACAACGGCATTCAAGACGATCAATTTTTTATGGTATATAACCATTTGTGTGCCACAAGTCTTCAAAGAAATAAAGAAAATGAACCACCAACGAAAAATCAGTCTGCATCACCACAATGCTAGCTCTCACACATCGCGTCACACCAGCGAATTTTTGAGAACTCAAAACATCAGTCCTGATTTAGCACCCAATAACTTCGTTTTGTTCCCGAACATCAAACAAAAACTAGATGGGCATTGGTTTTTTACAACAGAAAGTGCGGTTGGTGCGTTCAAAACGCATGTATTGGAGCTAACTCATTTGGAGTGGAAAAAGTGCTTGCTCGTAATTCGGTCTGCAGACATGCGCTATGCTGTGCGGACGATAAGTAAGTGTTTTAGGTAGACATATTAGTCGAAACGACTAACAATCCGCTTTGTGTGACTTTTTTCTATTGTTCACACAAGTAAAAATATATTTTATTTTTGATTTTATTGTCTCTACAAACTACTTCAGGTCGACAACAACCACTTTAAAACACTATTCAGATGACTACTTCGCATTTCAGACAAATGCATACAGATAAGGAATGTCTGGAATATATTTATTGTCGCAACTGTCGCAACAATTTGGCCGCGGCTTCTATGTGACGATTGATGAACAGCTTTTGGCTTTTGTTTATACGCAATTAGTCAGCCAAATGTGGAATTAAGGTTGTTATGGTGTGCGATAAAGGAGCGAATGATATGTTGAATGCCATGGCATATTTAGTAAAAGGAACTCACTCCACAAACTTACCTATTGCAGAATATTTTGTAAAGAAACTTACCAAAGCAATTTTGCGGAACAAACCGAAACAACCATGGATAATTGGCTTACATATGTGAAACAGGCGAAAAATCTTTTAAAGCATCCATTATATACATTAACATTGGTTGTTAACTTATACGCAAATAAAAAAAGAATACCAAACAAACTGGCTAACATAAAGGGAAGAGGAATTGGAACTTTTATGTTTTGCTACGATAAGTAGCTTACTTTGCTCTCCTATATTATATTTTATTTGTTCATGCGATGAGCAAGGTGAAGTCAACCAGGTCTCTAGGAAACCAAGAATGACTGAGTTTTATAATAAAACCAAAGTTGGTATCGACGCTTTATATCAAATGAGCTATATTCCACAAACGAAAACTTTAAAAAAACAATATGTAATTTTTTTAATTATAAAAAATATAGAATGACAAAGTCATAAAGTCAAAGTGCATAAAAATAGTTACTTTATAGAAACATGTAGGCAAATTTTAATATATATTTTTGAAATTTGAGCCGTGCGAACAATTAAAACTAACTACAAAAACATAAATTTCAATTTCTGAAAAAACTAATGCAATAAAAATATTTTGTATTGCTAAATTATTGTACAAGGCTAATGTATAAGTTGATCTCAAAGGAAGTGCCAAAAATGGATTACGGCTCTGTTATTTTATTTTATTGAATTTGACTAAAAGAGAATGATTTTATCTTAATTGAATATCTTCAAATAAACACTAATAAAACTACACATAAACAGTTTCCTTCAAATTTTGTGTAAATTTATCAGATTCACTTATTCATAGTTGATGTTAGACGATTCGACGAACAAACCTAGCAAGCGGTACCTATATAACGACTCCCTTCTAGGGCTAGTTAGACGTAAGGAGAAGTATTAAACTGGACTTTAGTACAAAAGTTACATCAACGTATTGTCCTGTGATTTTTGAAAACTAGTACATAAAACCCTATAACTAGCCCCATTTTTTGTGGACTTTTCTACATAGCTACTCAAACATTTGATCAGAGCATGTCGGATAACTAAAATTTTGCGAAACATAATATACCCTTCACAAATTCACTTTTGCAGCGCAGCACAATGCGAACAATTAAAACTAACTACAAAAACATAAATTTCAATTTCTGAAAAAACTAATGCAATAAAAATATTTTTGCAGCAGCAAATACTTTTTTATATCTTCTTTTTACGCCAAATAATAATGGGTAAAAATATTTTTCGCAATTTTGCTGGTATTGTTATGGCTTTAATCGAATCGTATCTGGCCTTGAGCACAAAAAGATTATGCACAGCAGCAAATAATTTAAAATCAACACTAGAACCGAATGAAATTTTTATTGATTTGAAAGAAAAAAATGATAAAAACAAACAAAAACTTATACAACTAATATCTAACAATAAACAATAAAATAGCTTACGAAAAACTTTGATTACCATGCGGTAATTAATTTCTTTTCAACATAAAATAAGTGCAATCCAAGTGTAATTCAATTAGACAATATATTTTGAACTACAATAATAAATCTTGGCATACAGAGCAAAAACACAAAGTCAACAAAAAAAAAAAAAAAAAACCATTTATGCAAATTGAAAGTGCTGATTTGAGTTTGAAATGTATATAAATCTGAAACCAGCAGACAGAAATCAGTTTAAAGTCTTGAAATGTTGCCAAATAAAATCTGGCAGAATGTGAAAACCACAGCAATTCAACAGCAACTTGGTTTGCGGGGATGATAATATTATGTAGCAAAAGGAATTTTTGGCAAGCAGAAAAACTACAAAGGATCCGAGTGAAATATGTGGCAGAATGCCTGCAGATATACAACATATTTTAGCACTATTTGACACCACAGAGCGACCACAAAAGGCAGCACACAAGTGCGAAAATAATTAATTTCTAACTAACAAATCCCAAGATTAGCGCTAATTTGATAGCGGTCTCAACCATATATACTACATACATATATACACTCATACATTGAGATACATTTAAGCTTTGGCAAAGTGAAAGAGCAAATACTCGTAGCCCTCGAGCACTAAGATATACTATACGTACACATATAGAGTACATAAAACTAATTGCTGTGCTTTCCATATACGGAGGGTATGTGCATCTGTGTATCTCAGAACCAACTATAAAAGTGTAGTTGTATCTGTGCTGCTTGTTTTTCCAGCTCATACAATTTACTTTTATTGTTGAATTGGTTCTGGCTCATGTTATATGTAGATACGAGATACTTTTGTAGTATAGTACTCGTTGCTGTTGTTGTTGTTGCTGTTGCTGTTTGCTATTGCTAAGTTGTTCTAATATCCTATTCTATATCTTTTACAGGAATTTATTTTCTCGTTTTTATTATCATCACGTTTATTTTTGCGTCCCCATGAGCTGCTCGGTAAACTATTAGCCGCGGTACCTGATAGCGCATGCTTAGAATCGTTAGTAGCCCTCTTGGCCGAGTGGACGAATAAATTTCCATACGATTATCGTGATGAGCGCATGATGAATCATGTTAAACATATCGTTGCCAGGTAAGTGAGTTAATTAAATGTTTAATATATTTTAACTGGTATCGCTTAAGCTTGTCCATATACAAACTAGTAGTATTCAGAAAGTATCGAGACCCATATTTTGGTCTAAATATTCTCTGAATGTTTAAGTTATTCACACATAGTCGTTTAAAAATGTCCTGTGTACGTTTTTTTGACATGGCTTAGTGCTCTGATTAGTCTGAGGTTGTATGTTTGTTGAGTTTGCTGTCACGTTTAGTAGATATTTATTCAGTATTGAGGAAAATTTCAAAGCAAACATTGTTAAGTTTGAACGTCTGACTGTGGTTTTAGTTCCGTTTTCAATGTTTCGCCCTAAGAAGTACCAAAATGATTAATTTGTAAGTTTTTTAAAACACCTCAAAGTAAGTTTCTCAGAAGAAATTTGTAAACAAGCGTAGAGAACAATGAGATTGCTTACTTTTTCCAAGTAAATACTGTTGTTCATTAGGCCAACGTAGAGCGATCAACTCTCAAAGATAACTAACCAATTGCTTGCCAGAAGTTTGCGAAGAATTAAGAAAAGCCAATCGTTCACCACGACTGAGCATTGGAAACAATGAACTGATGGCTCACCTCAGAGTCCTGACTTGGAACGCAATGACTTTTGTTCCCTCACAACAAAAATAAGTTGCTAGGTCAACATTTTTCGACACCTGATTAGATTGGTTGAAGCCTTTAAACAGCTAGTTACCCACTTCTGAGTGGCAAAAGTGTAAAGATCTTAATGGAGAATATTTTGAGAAACACTAAATTTCTAATAATAAGGGCTGTTTTTTACGTTATTACGGTACACAATATAGAAGTCAACCCTGCGCTAATCTTGTTGTGTTCGTCCGACTATATGTGGTATATAATTTATATAGCCTTTACAAAAAATATTTGTAACAGAGTTTATTGGGTTTTTGAACTGTCACAAAGCATCAGTCATAAATATATTTATATTCTTGATCAGCTGTACGAGTCGATCTAGCCATGTCTGTATGAGAGAAATTTTACAGAGATTGGATAGGGATCAGCATTAACGATTGTTGTGATCAATCGCAACGGACCCATCTGCTCAACTGCGCGTTCCGCCCAACGCAATTGAGTCTTGTGTATCAATGGAAGCGTCCAATTGAGGTAGCCTCGTTCCTGGATGTTGAGTTAGGTTTATTATCTTTCTGTTATATTACTTATTACTATGCACAATATGAACATATATAATTAATTCTACTAGTGTTCACCCTGTGGTTGAAATTCACCCATTATAGCGACAATACAAAACCGTTTAGTAACATTTGATAATGCTGAGAGCGTTAAGTATGACCAACTTGAAGGGCTCAACGAAAGGCTGGACCGTATAAATGTATACACTCTCTTTTCTGTTTCTTTGATGCTGAGAGCGTTAAGTATGACCAACATGTTGGGCTCAACACGTTGAGCCACGCGCTCTGTTGCTTATTTCTATTGCATCACTGGCTTTGACTTTTTTATTGTAATTTTTTAACAAATTGAGAGAACTGAGAGAGGGAAAGAACTCTGCTCTGGCCTTTGTGATTGGCCGAGGGCGTTACCAATTTTTACCTATTTTAGAAACAATACTTTAGAAAAAAAAGTAACATTAGTCCTAATCCTCTTCACAACCTGTCGAAAAGAAATCAAGCGAACATATTTGGTTTAAGGGGGTTAAAAACAGTGTGAAAGCTTTGCACTTGCCTATTTATATAAAGATATATAATTATATATGGTACAGCCTGGTACAGCCCAAACAAAGCTTTTATAATAACAACAAATGCAAAACATTCAATGGAAAGAACATTTGTGTATCGTTAGCTCAGGTTTCTATTGGGATAAACTTCGTTTGATCAACCACTAGACATTTATAAAAGAGAAAATATTTTATAAATGCAATGAAACTAAACCCGATCTAATTGATTGAACAAATGCCTTCGCCAAAATTTGTATTTAACTTTTCTGTGTACCAACTTTGCTGGTCTGAGTATGCCCTATATAGAACAGTGTGGGTCATTGAAACTTTCGGCACCCGCCAGTGCAGTTTTATATTCAAAACAAATTAACAATTATGAAAATTCAACGTGCGGCACATTTTTCCACTAACTGTGAAGTAAACAATCAAAATTTTGCTATTTATGCCATTTATGCCATTGCAAACCCTCAAGGAACTCACGAGGAAACAATCCATGACCAACGAGTCAGAGTGGTAATTTGTGCGGAAACACTCATCCGACCGTTCTTATTCGAATGTGACGCTGGAGAAACGATTATCTTCAATGAAGATCGACATCGAAAGATGGCACTGAATTTTTTATGCCAATTCATGGCACTGAAAAGATCTGGCTGATAATGGCATGGAAAACTTTTGGCTGCAACAGGTCGGCGTCACAGCTCACACAGCCCGAGTCACTAAAGCCCTTATTGCGGACATTAAATTAAACTTTTGACTGGCCAACGACATTCCCCAATTTGACGTCTCCACACTTATTCCTGTGGAATTTTTTTAAGTCGAAAGTTTATGTCAGCAAGACACGGATTCTGGATTCTTTGAAAGACTATATTCGAAAGGAAATGTTCGCTATTTATAGCGAAACACTTCCAAAGTGATGGAAAATGACGAACAACGAGTAAATTGTGGCGCAATCGGTCTAGCGGCGACCATTTACGAAATATCCTATACAAAAAAGAATCAGTACAAATTTGCTGAGTTCAAAATAAACAAATAACACAAGTTTATAAGACTTTGGTTAGAAACAAACGAATTCTCATCCCTTGTTTTGAAAAAAGAATCTTTTAAAAGTGACTTCAAAGAAGTAGTTATATTTCCGGTTTAAGTTTGTTGTTATAATCTTCCTTACAGTAGTACAAAGAGCAACGACTACAAGCAAATTGGTGCCAAACTCTTAGAGAACTACCACAAAATGGATATAACTAGATATTAATTTTCTTCATTCCCGTCTTGATTTCTTCCCGGACAACTTAAACGAAACTAACGATGAGCAGGGAGAACAATTACATCCAGACTTGCAATTAACCGAGACAAATTAGAAACTTGTTTGAGATGAAGCGATGCTGAGCGATTAGTCTTATACGTGAGACGCACCAAAAATGTATAAAAGCTAGAGTTTCAGTGAACATAATTTGTAATTTTTAAGTATTTTGCCAAATAAAGACATGTTTTTCATTGTAGAAATGCTAGAATTGCCTACTTTATTTGTCAGATAAAACCTAACCTTTTTTACTAAAATGTGATTAACTACTATTTTTGTTCACTGGGGTTTTTTTTTAAGCTCAATACTGTGATCGATATAAATTTTTGATACCGAAATTGTAAATTATTACTGATATGGCAAACAAACAAAAAACAGTCTTCCCAAATCAACATGAATTACTAAAATCACATATTTGTAAGGTGAAAGTCCACATATGTTTATTTTTCTTTGGTTTTTTCTGACGGAAATGTAAAAGGTCACACTCTTTGTCACTTCTTTTTTATATAAAGTATTTTTCGTAGCAAAAATTGATGTTATCTGAGTACTCGAAGAAAAACCGTTCGTGCCAAACATTTTTAATTGTTGTTTGATATTGTTGTTTTATATGAACTTTTCTCGGTATCAAAAGTTTTCATCGATCTCAGTATTGAACTTAAACCGTAACATTTTTTTAGACATATTTTTCATTCGATCCATAACAGCGCAATGGTTAAAAAAAATTAGTTTTGAATTACTTAAATAACAATTATTTCTTCAGAAATTAAAAAGCATCATACCTAGCCTCAGAATTCGAGCTAACAATTTGATGATAAACAATTTAATTGATATATCTTGTTAGCTATAAAAACATGCATCGTTTTTAATGAACATTCTATCTTTAAAATTTTTCACCATCTTGCATACAGATGTTCCAAATCACATTTAGAAGCTGTAGTTTCCGAAATACTGAGTGCCTTGTTAAAACGTTTGACTGATTTAGAGAGACATGAAGCAGATTTGCGTGCTTGTCAGACTAATAACGATAAGGTATGTATACATATGAGATTCGATGTTTATGTAGATATAGCTTCCGGTGTGGCAACTCAATGTTGCTTGTTAAATCAATGCAACTCTTTCAATAGCTGTCTCCATTACTCTACCATTAAAATTTTACTGCTTTCTCTTATTCTTGCTCTACTCTACTCCACTCTACACTGACTTGATTGCCAATTATATATACAACATGCATCATGCAGCTCGATTCAATCAAAGCTCTAGACTGCCCAACGGCAACACAATACGCACAAATTTTATGCCGTCTCGAAAAGAAATTGGCCAAGCATATTGGTCCAGAGGAGTTTTTGCAATGCAGCAGCCAAGTGCTCATGGACAAACAGGTGAGTTGTGTACTGATGTTATAACTATTGGGTGTTTGAATTAGTTTGTGTGTTTCCTAAGAGATGGCGTGACTAGCGGATTTTCAATTTTACACTTTCTAAAATATGTGAATGATTTGTATTTGCTCAGTTAAAACTGCAAGGAATGATTTGGGCAGCCAAAAAATTTCGAATATGAAAAATAGGAGTCATGAGAATCCATGTCAAATGCTTCAAGAATTAGCTGAACCGTCTCAAAGCCATGGCATGAAATGATTGAAGAACTGGAAAAGCGTGTACCATGCGAATTGAAACCAACAGCCGTGGAATGACATTTTTTCACCTACAACTGCTTGAACGACGAAAAAGGAAGGAATTTTTGCATCGAATTGTGACTAGTTACGAAAATTCCAAACGCCAAAAATCATAGGTTAAGCACGGCCAACTATTAACATCAACTTTGAAGCCAAATAACCATGGATCAGCTGGGTGTACTTAACTATATGTCAATCAGACCTAATGAAACCATCACTGGGAATAGCTGCCAATAACAATTGATGCGTTTAAACCAAGTATTGAAGAAAAAACGGTCTCAATTCGTGCAGAGGAAACGCTAAAATAGAAAATACTACACCATCAGCTGTATTCATATTGTAGACATTGCTTCTTTCGATTACCAAATCGGATCAAATAAGTTTAGCCTGGTACCAAAAATTGAATTCTTGGATTGCTTCAAATGACGAGTCGTTCTTCCGACGTGGAATCCGTATGCTACGAGTATGATGGAGAAACCATTTTTGCGACGAATTAATTCTGATACCCAATATATAAATTCACTTATATACCATATATAACTCAAAAATATATACATACATATGTAAATACATACATGCATAAATTATCAACTGAATTCGTGCATTGCGCATACACCGTGTTGTATAATTTAAATTCATTTCGCGATGCACATTGATGAAGCACTTGAAAGGCACACACGAAATGAATATTCTCCATATATGTACGAGTATCAACTTACTATTTATCTTTACATTTCGCAGAAAAAATGGGACCAACCCTCAGCAGCTGGCGGACCACCTGGTGCACAAGATCCAAAAAAGACATGTAATTTGGAAACGTATCTGGACTGGTCGGCACGTTTGCGTCTCTTCGTTTGCAATGAGATACTGCAAGTAAGTTGTCATATATATATATATATATATATATATATATATATATATATATATATATATATATATATATATATATATATATATATATATATATATATATATATATATATATATATATATATATATATATATAGTATGTAGTTGTAACCAAATATACTTATGTATCTGCCTACATATGTATACCAAATAGTATCTACATACTCGTATCGGCAATCGTGCATGAAAATCAGTCGACATGTCCTGCAGGAATGCCAGAAATCAACGTTCTCTGCACGCTAGTCGTGTACATTTCTAGCTTGACTTTGCTTGTCCTGTTTGAATCCTTTGCACTATATCCACCGAGCGTCGACAAAGTAGACAAACAGCTCAAGTTAGCTTGCCTCGATGTTTATTTATGTAAGGGTATATCCACATGTGTGTATCTGTATCTATTTAGGCATGCTGTACGCTGTCTGTCTCTGTAGGGCTTAATTCTGTCAGTTGGACTGTTTGCATAAATAATACGCAAATTAAATCTACACGACTTTACATCTCATTTCAGTTTGCCCAAACATTTTGAAGTCAATTTGATGTTCAAAATCGCTTAGTTTATCTATTGCAACACCGTAAAACAACTGCGCAGACTTAAACAAAATTAGCAGTTCGAATGCAGCAGATATTCATTTTGTACAACGAAGAACACTGGTTGACAAAACGGAAACAAGTTTCTGTACAGTTCGCTAAACTAGAAAATCACACTGACAAATTGTTTTATTGGATATGTTTCCGAGATACTAACCATCAGTGAAACAGTTGATCGTAGATGGTCCAGTACCAGGGCTGAACTCCTCCCAGGTCAGATCGACTGACGAACTGAGAAGCGTCTGCCGAAACGCAGTTCAGTGGACAAACAATCTGAAATGTTGCAGATTTCGATGCCACGCATGACTTTAAGAATACTAGAGTGAACCAGTTCTCTTAGCGTCCAACTGATTACAGTCTGAAGTATCAAGGCCTATGTTGCTTCTGAGGATTGAAAAAAAATCTACAGCGGAGATAGACCGATGATCACTTCCATTGCGGCAGTGGAACATGTTCGCATGGCACCCGACATGCTCAGGCAAGTAAGCCGTTGCAGTTTGTCGCACTGCTTTATTGCACAAGTTTGCAGCAGCTTACGACACCATACAAGGATGTCGTATGTTACTATAGGTCTCACCATTGAAGTATATGTAGATCATCTTTGACGAGAGGCCCCACGTTTGGCCAAACATTCTTTTGCATGTCCATAAGGCCAGTGTTGCCCAGTTGAGGACATTTTTGAGGTATGTATTCCAATTCAGTCTTTTGTCTAGGATGAGCACCAAGAACGCCTTTTGTGGATTAATCCTTTTCCCTCCTTGGCACACCAGTTCATAACAATCCGAAGAATATTATGTCCGAGACAGTATGCCCAAATCTCCCTGAGACCAGAATCGCCAGGTCATCAATATATCCAATGATGTTGTATGCTTGTAAACTGAGCTCGCATAGGAGTTAGGAACCAAAGAAGGGAAGAGAGGACTCCTCCTTGAGGACACCCCTTGATCACCGTAATACTGACAGTCACAGGACCAAGAGAAGATTTGTCACGTTGATTTAACCTGGCCTCAACCCATGCAATGGTGAGGTTATCTATACCCCTCTGCTCAAGTGCTCGAGTGCTGGAGCCATAGCCCGTATTATCAAAAGCACCATCAACGTCAAGAACAGCATCTAGCGTTATTTCTTTTGATCGAAAGGTTCTTTTGATTTTACCGAATAGGTTGTGAAAAGCGCCTACCTTTGATTTACCCTTCATATATGGCGAATTAACATTCATGAAGGGGGTATGAACTGTTAATTGATTGGCTAATGTGGCAGTCAATAAGACGTTCAATTGTCTTGAGAAGGAAGGAAGTAAAACCAATAGGTCTGTAAGATTTGGCCAGTTCTATGGCCGTATAATAATACGTAAGAAAAATTTAGTGGAAAAAATTGAAAACAAAAAACATTTTAAGCTTTTTTACCTTTAAAAATGTGAATTTTAAGGATATATAGCCGTATTGTTAGAATTGACATCAAATACTTCAACGACTGTCAATTTGGTCTAAGCACTAAGCCCGCCAATTTATCTGTTAATTCAGATTGTTACCGTTTCATGGATTTCATGGTAATTTTTTGAAAATTTTTTCCAGTGGATTTTATTTTAGCCGGTTTTCTTTACCAAACCTCATTTCACTGCGTTAATTAGTTGATGAGATATAACGAATTTAGTTTGTCTCTAATACCTATGCGAGGCGATAGTGTAAAAACAATTCAAGAATAGCGAAAAATCCCACTAGGTTCACATCCAACACATGAAATGGTCAAGAGGTTGGTTGAGTACTTTACACTTGACAAAGTTGAAGTCAGTGAACAGTCATCCGAAAACTTACAGACAGCATTAATAATCTAATCTCAAACAGAAACACTACAGAATAACATTGGATCAGAACTAAAAACCAATTTTCAACTCAAGCTCCATCTAGAGGGCAACACAATATCTTATCCCCAATACAATACGTACTCCTACGTTTTTCTTAACTGAACCCATTATTTAAATAAACAAATGAGTTTTCCGAACAACGAATTCATTCTGAATAAATCAGTTGGCATAGTAACCCTTGATAACGAAGCCGCGCATGATAGAGTCTGTTCCACAAACTAGTAAGAGGCAATATAGCAGCGTACCTTGCCAAAATAATTCTTAGCTTTTTATACGACAGAGACTTTCAAGCATCCATGGATGGCACTGAAACCGAAACCGAATACAAGTTGATTTGTGCTAGCGTTCCTCACCACTAAAATATGCTAAAACTCGTCTTATATAGCACTTATTTTGGAAAATTGCACGACATAAATATTCGCTGATTATACAGCTTTATAATGCTCAGTTGCAACATGCAATGATATTCAAAACGAATTTCAGATCGCACTTATCTCCCAACTTAGTTATTTTAGCCATTGGTTCATGAAAAAGAAGCTGTGTTTTTCACCAAATACCGATGCCTTAAACTTCACCTTAATAATAAGCTCGCTTGTGTATTCTATATCCGATTATATTTTCACTGTTATCGAAAAATAGCACTTTTGAGCTGCTGCAACAGTTTACAAATAGCAGTTATTTTTGAAAACTGCTATTTGGTAGTATACAAAAATAGCTCTGATTTTAACATTAACGAAATGACGTTTCGCATTGCCCGTACGAACACTAAAAACGTTAACTTCGGTTGAACCGAAGCTCTAATACCATTCACACGAAATTTTGAATGGTATTGTAAAACATAAAAGTGGTGTTTTAAATAGGGACTTAAAAGTGGGCGGTACACGCCCACTAATAGATGTGTATAAAGCGATAGAGTAGATGTCTAAGATGCCGCCATATCGAATTTCAAGTTGATATTGACGTTTTCTTACCAATTCATAAAAGTGAGCTCTGGGTTTATATGGGACTACCTCAAAAAGTTTGTGGGACACGCCCATTTGTATATGTATACGAATCGGTTGCAAACTTAAAGTCACCAAATCGAATTTCAAGCTAATATTGATTTAAATGAAGATTTTTTTCATAAAAAACACAAAATTGCAGGGTTTGTAATGGTGGCTACCACAAAAAGTGGGCGGGCCACGCCCTTTAGTCTATGTATGTTAAGCGGATGACCATAAAATGGCCCCACATTGCATTTCAACGTAATACTGACTTTAATAAAGAAGTTTTCATACAAAAAGTCAAAACTGGGCAGTAGGTTTGTATGGGTGCGGGTCTCACCCATTAATATTTACGTCAAGCATTCGTCCACTAAAATTCACCAGATCAATTATTAAGCTGATATTAACTACAATAAAAAAGTTTTTCATACAAAAAGTCAAAAGTGGGCGGTGGGTTTGTATGAGGGCTACCCCAAAAAGTGTGCGTTGCGGGTCAATCTTGATACTCCATTAAACTGCAATGAAAATAAGTGTAGGTGCAAAATATCAATTGGATAGCATGAAAATTTGTCCACAAAAAATGCGCAACAACATACAGACAGACAGACAGACAGACCGACGGGCAGACAGACGGACATGGCTAGATCGACTCGCCTCGTCGAGCTGATCAAGAATATATATACTTTAGGGGTCTACGATGCCTCCTTTAATGCGTTACAAACTTTCTGACATACTGATAATACCATTTCACACTATCGGAGGTGTCACAGAAATCTCTTTCTCCCCAATTCCGTTTGAAATCACCTACCTTTTGCTTGGTGAAATTGTTAATTGCATATATAAACTCTTCAAATCATACGATAAAACCTTGTTTTGTGCTAGTTTAATGTATTTTCTTCGTAAATGTGTCTTATGATTTAAACATTTAGCACATTTTATTATTTAACAGGTCGATTTACGCAACAACAACGAATGACAACTGGTCTGTACACTAAAAACTGTTTTCTATAAAATCTCGGAGATTTCTGTGACACCTACGAAATTTTTTAGAAAAATTCAAATCACCAGACGAATTTTTGTCTAGAGATTTCTGTGATACCTCCGTATGAGTGAATGGTATAAAAAGTAGCCAATTCTGTACACTAATGCTTGGCACTGTTCGCATTAACAGAAAATTACTAAATGTATAATATGAAAGAGCAATATGAAATGCGTTTAGCTCTTTAAATCGCAGTAACAACGTAAAATAGCAGTTATTAAGAAATAGCTATAGCAGTTTTCACTGTTATCAAAACATAGTAATACTGCTTATCACTAGTGTGCAGTTTAACTTTTTAATGAAAAAACTGTTTGATAAAATCTACCCTCACATTTTGAAGTTGAAGTCCGTATATGCAACAGAATCTTCTCAACTGAGCCTTTGCAAAACTTCAAGAGACATTTAGTGTAAGAAACTGTTCGGATCACCTTAGCTAGGCGTGTGCGTAATTACTAGACAATACTCGAATACCCAACCTATTTTTACTGTACTAAATCATACAATTTTGTTCTCAAAAAAGAGTTGGGTATGGAGAAACCCTACCATATGAAAATTTCCTATCATAGCCAGAATCCAGTCAAAAGTGACACTATTTGGAATTATAACGGAACATTTCTGGTGGGCAGTTATACAAGAAAATATAATATCTTACTTAAAATATAAAAGTAGTTCCGAAAAGTGTACTTCCATATATCAAAATTCCGTTGCTACACATTACATTAGACAACTATTTAACAGTTTGTTATACATATAAGTTCCAACATCATCACACATCCTTACCGCTTCTTTACTTAAATAATACTTAATAATTTCAACTCTTGTCATTCACAGTGCAGCGGTATACGAGATCGCAGTAAAACCGTCGAACTCTGGAGCGGAGTGGCGCAATATTGTCTGCTTGTTGGCAACTATAATAGTGCGACAGCGATACTTGAGTCCTTAGAATCGCCGCCAATAGCAAGGCTGAAAATTACGGTAAGCGACAATGCAGTAAAATGAAATAAAAACAAATTTTAGCATAATTTCACACGCAGACTAAATAAGAACACAGACGCCATTCCAGAGAAGTAGGAAAACCAAGACAAAGCCAAACATGTTGCGGCATAAATATGCGCAAATAAATGCTAAAATTAAATTGACTGAAATTTTATTGACAAAGTACGTGTGAAGCAAACAAATTAGAATATTTCCAAGTTTACATAGGAGCGAATGCGTTGGCGGCGACGCTTTTGGCGGAAATGTGCCACAAAAAGTCCGGAAATTAATTTACCAATGAAAATTTTAAACAAAGTTAGAAAGAAAGTTGTTTTAAGTTTTAAAGACAACAATGCGATTCAGGCTTTAATTTCACAGAAGTTCTAGTTAAACACTACAAGACGATTACATTCAGTTAAAGCTTTCAATAGTTGTCTCTAAATTTTCACGACGACTATTCTCTAAGTGCCGCAGCACTTTCAACGACAATGGCATGTCGCTTCTGCGAAAATTTACTTGTCTCAGCTGAAATGCTGCAACCGAGAAGGATTTAAAGGTGCAAATAGCTGCAGCCGTACTGGAATGCAATGGAAGCCGTAGTCGTAGTCGTAGTCTAAAGCAGCCAAAAGTAAAGCTGCTTGGGTCTTTAAAATACCAAAAGTTATCGTAAACGAATTTGTTATCTCGCAGAAACATGACAACGAGCTAAAATAATAATTTCAAACGGCAGACTTGCAGTGTAGCAAGGACATCACAGCAAAGGGTATTTATTTTAAAGTGATAGATCTTTTAAAATATTAAATTTTCAAACTAAGTGTTTTTTTATTTTTGACAGCAGTTTGAAGTTTATGAACAGTAGTGTTCGAACACATCTAAAGGATTTTAACCTTTAAAAATTTTGACAATTGAGTTTATTCGCCAATTGAACTTCGCTTTGTCGTAGATTACGTTGAATTCTGTTCTTGCTGTTTTTAGTTGTCCACCTCCGTTACGTTTTTTTGATACTATCAGTATCATTGTAAATTGTAATCCAATACACAAACATTTTGTTCACACATAAATGACGTAGCTCATTAACAATGGCTAGTTGGGATTTCCCAGCCAAATACAAGGCAATAACACAGTTCCTTTTGAATTCCATATCGATGAATTTTTTCAACTACGACGTAAAACGATTTGCTTCCGTAGGCTTGGAAACAACATAGCACACTGACGCTTGACAAAAAAAAAGGAGCGAGCTGTCATTAGCCGTTTGATTGCTAAAGCAACGTACAGTTGCTAATACTTCGAGCATCGACTCTTGTATATAAGCTATTTACAAGTAAAGATATCGGTGGAGTAATCGCAAGAGAAGTACTAGAAAATTAAATGCAAAACAAGCAAATATGGACATCATATGATTACTCCATAAACTTGGGACCCAAATGAATTTAAATGTCATCATTCAGCTACATATCTCAAAAAAATAAGTCAACGCAAACGGTCGTAGCTAGATCGACTATCAAGCTGATCAATAATATATATATCGTTAGACATATCGTTAGACATTTCAAGAACTGCCATTGGTATTTGTGATATGCGGTATTTGGTAATGTTAGCTTACCATTTCTCAATCGTAGCCTTATCAATCGTTGGCTTATCAATATAGACTTTGAACTTTACGTAGTACCAAAGCGTTATATTACCTGTTTATCAAAGTATTCTCCCATTAATACTATGGTTTCACGGGATGTGTGGCAAGTTGAGCCGCACAGTTACGTTTCAGCCGGACTCATTTTTGAAGATATATGAACTGATGATTTCATCAACATATAAACTACACCCAACCGTTGTCTTCGCTGGATGTAATGGCGATAAAATTTAAACTTCTTTTTTAAAAACAACCTCTAATTGAATCACCCTCTACATTAACTGACCAGGAATTTGGAGAGTATATATGTTCAAGTTTGGTGGCTCTACCTTTTCTAGACTCCAAAAGCTCCGTTCATATAAACAGAGAAACAGACAGACAACTATTTCAGTTTGAGCTTTGATGCTGATCAAGAATATATATAAGAGTACATAAGTTTTTTTTTTTATTGTTACACACATTTGCACAAACTTAAAATATCGTTTTACCTTACGAGTTTATTTAATGTGCCCGCGGAGGAAACTGTAGCCGTTGTAGGGGAAAGAGTGGCGTAAATTCCGAAATTGTAAGTTCACAGATGTAAATAAAGAAATGGAACATATCAAATTCTCACTTAAATTATAATACGTTGATTGTTGCCTCTTAGCAAATCAATTGAGCTACAATTTTTGAATAATAATTAAGATCAACTTTGTGCTAATCAGAAACAGCACAAAGTTGATCTTCATTTTTATTCAAAAATTGTATCTCAATTGATTTGTTAAGAGGCAACAATCAGCGCATTATAATTTAAGTGAGAATTTGATATATTCCATTTCTTTATTTATATCTATCTATCTATGTAATTTAAAGTTTAGACAATGGTACATTAACATATTAATGTAGCGTATTCCGCATTGTTCGTCTCTTTTTTGTTTCTTTCAGTTCCTTTGCTAGAGTTGATGTAAAAGACCAATAAAAATACTTTTATAACTGTGCATTATTTAATGCAAATACATTGCTCTCTTTCTGAACGGTTCTGATTTTGAGCAGGGCTATTCAAAACGATAGCATTCAAAGCATACCTGTATGTATCCGTTGAACTACGCTTTTCCCATGACAATCCTGTATTATTGATATACATTGGATACTTATAAAACAAAAGGTAAAATTTTGACCACTGGGAGAACTCTAATATACAAAATTAAAAGTATGTTAGTTATATCCAGCCAAACCATCCAAAGGGATTCTGTAAAGTATGGTCGTAATCGTTGGTGATGCTATATGCACCAATTATTACACATACTCAGATTAAAGTATGCCTTGACTTGCCTCAAAAAATCTGTTTGTCATATTTTCTTAGGCTACTTTGAGATATAGCTTGTTGGACGCAAATCAAGACATACAATTAAAAAATTATTATGAACACTGCGAATTGACAGTAAAATTGGCGGGATGGTTGCTCCAGTTGATATATTTGATGCAAATGGATGAGATTCTGTATACATGTAAAAAATATGATCCGCACGAAAAATGGGCGATGCCACGTTCAAGATTGAGAAAACCAAAATAGAGCGCCGCAGCGCTCGAGTTATATACTAGAATTGTTATATACGAGCATGTAAAGAGTACAGGGAAAAATAAGTTCAACTGGAGTAACCATAGGGGCGTAGCTACATACATTGAGTACGCTAGTTCTTAAAAATGAAAGAAGATTTTTAATTTTAATTCAAACTTTATATTATTTGTTTTTATATTCTACAGCTCTCTTTCAAAAACAAACAAAAAAAACACCCTTTATTTCGTAGCATCCAGAAATACACAAAAATGGCAGCAACTGATAGGATATGGCATAAGAAGAAAGGGCTAGGATAACGCTAAGTCGTGCGAAATTCAGCCAAACACACATTTATAATATATATATATATATATATATATATATATATATATATATATATATATATATATATATATATATATATATATATATATATATATAAATATATATATATATATAGAAAAAAATATATATATATATATATATATATATATATATATATATATATATATATATATATATATATATATATATATATATATATATATATATATATATATATATATATATATATATATATATATATTCTAGTATAACTCTCTACATAGAGTCCTGGCATGCAGCTGTAAGAGTGCAGTAGACATGCAGCACTTAAAGTCAGCACGAAATGCAGGCAGGCACGCAGCATCAGCATCAGCAGGCGAAGCTTTATTGAGTCAGCCAAAATTCATAGCATACCCGTACTAAGGAAATATGGGGTGCTTTGGTATTTTGCCTAATGTATGGCGTTATGTTAATGGCAGCCAAAATGTATATTAACATTATATATTTACACACACACACACACACACACACACGCATACTCACACTGACTTCGAATGTCCTAATGCATTTGGCATAATAGAGACTTAAGATTTACTAGTTATTGGAACTGAGTAGCTTTCGGTTTGGCGCTTCAGTGCACTTGCATCTTGTGGTCGTGAAATATTCCGCAGAGTTAATGGAAATTTGAAAAGCGGTTTGTTGCGCTATGAGTTTTGGTAGTAAACATTGCGTTATTAAGTTTAACCTAAAGGAAACTATTCACAAAATATGAAATGGAAATACTACAAGATTGACAAGAGAAAATTAAATTCAAACTATTTGCAGGCGAGAAGTTGCACTCATTCATAAAATCTTCAAATAAAAAGTTGAAGCTTAAGAGAACACTTTCGTTGCAACTTCAAAGTATATTTGCCGCAATGTCCTTTGTAAATTTCATAACTGGGAGAAACAAATTGTGTTTAAGCTGCGGTGCAATTTATTTTCGTCGTCTATAGGGTCTGCCAATAAGCATTACTGACTTTTTGAATTCAATAAGAAGAGTTATTTATTTAGTTGTGTATATAAAAAAACAATCCATCTGAAAAGAAAATTTCTGAAACTCTTTAATAATGCTCTCATCATGTTCAGTTTAGTTTATTCGGACAAATGATCTAATAAGGCAACATAAAAGTATCTGCAAATTACAACGTTGCAGATATGTCAACTAAAAACTCTTAATTTGGTAGACAAACGTTAGTGTTGCAAAGACCATTCACACAAGAAGCAAAAATGAAGTAAACTTTCTGCAGCCTCTAGCACTTGGTGTATGATGGCTTACACATGCCTTCTGATAAAAAAATATTCGGATTTTCTCATTTAAACGAACTTCGCTTAAGATATTGTGAAATAAATTCTTTCTCGTGGTTGATTAATATTATTATAAGACATTAATATTATTATTAGAGAGATCTATTGTTTTGTCCTTCTTACTTAGCTGTCCAGCTCTAGTCCTCGTGGTTAATACATTCTGTCAGATTGTTTGTGCGAAATAACTAAGTAAAGAAGCTAGTGTTTGGTCCACTTTGCGAATATTAAAATTTTGTTTACGAAGTTTATCTAAAATTTTGTGTTGCCAAGAAAATATCCTGTGCTGAAGCCTTTTTAAACTTTGAAGAAAGTCAACGTGCAATGCAAAAAACACAGGCATACGAGTGGTACACAAAGAGTTCAATTCAGGACGAAGTATGGTTGATGATTTGTCTCGTTCTAGAGATGAACTCTTCGACATCCCAAAAGAATAATTCATTAGTTATATTTTTTTAATAGTCCAATCTGAACATATTCAGGATATTTTATTAGAATTTATGAAAAATCAGAATTTAGGCCGCACACGACCCGTTATGAAACCACATGAATCTCTTTTGAGACTGCGAACCCGATCCTTTTACAACCATCGGAAAGATTTTACACACTACACTAAATTTTTTTACCTCTAACTTCAAAGTTTCAGATATGCCATTTAGGACGTAGTTCCCCAGGTACCAGAATCTTCTATTGGACAGTTTTTGACATAGAAGATGATGGACGGTTCGGATTGACTTCTTATCCGGTCGAATCTGGGTCGTTGTACCAGGTCTTGCAAGTTCATCTGCTATACAGTTACCCTCAATATAGCTGTAACCTGGCACCCAAACGAAGCGGATACGGTTCAGTCTTCTTCTCATTAAGAAATTTGCGGCACTCAGTGATGGTTCTTGAACGATTTAGACAGGATTCCAGCGCTTTGATAGCTGTTTGGATGTCTGAGTATAGGTAGACTTATTTCCCACTTACCCTAGACGATTCATTGTCTCCCGGATGGCAGCGACTTCCGCTTGATAAATGCTATAGTAATCAGGTAGTCTAAAAGATGCATTGATACCTATTTCTGGGATGTATACGCCACCACTGACTCTGTTTTCAAGTTTCGAGCAGTCTCTGAAGATTCTCAATGATTTTTCTATTTCTTTTTCCTGTTGCTGCCCCTGCCAATTTTATCGAGAAGTAATGCGAACATCGAAACTCTTATTGAAGTCCAGTATCCGTATACAATAATCTCTACATCCAGATAGGTCTTTATCTGTGCCGCGTTGAGTGTTGAGTGCCCCCTTGTAAAGTTCTTTCAATAACCACATTCTATAAGCCTGATACAAAAACTCAAAAACTGGGGGGCAGGTTTGTATTTAAGTGTACTGACCTGGGCCTATATAGAATATTGAATAACGATTGACGTAAGATACACCAAATTTGACATTTCTAGCATAATAAACAACAAAACCCACAAAAAATGTATACCAAAAGTTAACAATGGCGGTCAGGTTTGCACGTGTGATATTCCTTAAAGCGTGCATGGCATGTTTATTTAATATTGCGATACATAGTTGTGTAAAGAAAACATAATAATAAATAATTCAAATAACAAGAATCTTCTCCACAGCAATTGACAGACCCTTCTACTTTCCAAACCACAATCAATTCCACTTCGAAAGTCCTTGCATTACATCGACTTGTCAGCTCTATTTTCCACAGCTCTACCTCTATTCATGGCGAACTTTCCTGCTGCCTTACAATTTTTTTCATGCTTGTTTACAAAATGTCACCCTTAACTTACACTCTTTCACTTTTCAAGTTGATTTTGCATTTTGTAAACGCATTTACTGCATTTTCCAGTAGAAAATATCCAATAACAAGCATAAATGTTGTTCGAAAAGTTGTTTCCGTGAAAAATAAGTGCACCAAAAAAAACTATACTACACCTTATAGACTAACCCAATAACATAAAGTTCAATGAGTTTTTCGTCGCTGGTTTTTCACTTCATTGTTGATGGTTCTTTTACTTGTTTATTTTCTCGTTTCATTTTTTTTTTTTTTTTGTATACACCACAATTCCGACAATTTTCAATGCCAGTAGTCATTGCATTTGATTTGATTGTCCTGCGTCCTGTGATTGTTTTTTTTTTTCTTTATTTTTATGTTGGCTGCGGGCAACAGCAGCATTCACTTGGCTTTGAAATCAGTGCACAACAAAAAATATAGGAAAAAAAATGAGCGAAAAGAATGAAAACCGAATTTGTGAATATTATTTTTATGATCTCTTTTTAATTGGAATCTTGTCTAGCATGCTTATTTGAAGTCCATTAAGAGCTTGTTTATAATTTGATGTACTTACGCAAATGCTCATTTCTGTAATACTGTTGAGTAAAAGTGTTGAGAATTAAGTGTAGTGGAATCAAATTAAAGGAAGATTGGAATCAGAGTGAAGAAACTCAACGGAGTGCATCCTTGAACGGACGTCAATTACTTTTGTGTTATTTTTAATTTAAAAATTGTAAAAAAAAATGAAATCAAAGCGTAGCGGTTGTATTTAACTGTGTATAAGTTTAACGAAACTGGATCTACTGAGTCACTGCGGCTACTCGAGGTTAAAATTCTATGAGGATGATTCAAAAACGAAATGATACATAAATTGGTTATTCGAACCATTCCGGTAGAAATTCTTAAAATGGCATCGGAAATATGGCCACAAGAGTCATGCTAATACAGGACAGTCGCTGTGAGCGTATCTTGGAAAAACTTTTCATAGATGAGTCTATTGTATTAAAATATTCTGTTTGTTCATAATGCTTAAAGAATAGGTCTAGAAAACATAAATCACAAACATATCCAATCGGTTGATTACGTTTCCGCCAACTGACTACTTTTGCACCACATTGAATAAAAGTTTATTTACCAAGCGTGTTGAGCACATTGAAGATCACTGTGTAAAAATGTGAGCAGACAGAGTAACATTAAAACATTAATATTGAAAATATTATAAAATTGTTTTTTACTTAATGCAAAATGAAGCATCCATTGGCTTTGCTGAACTTTTGGAGGTGTCGTGATGCTGAATCCACTAATGATCGGAGATATTCAGTCGGAATCTCACTCCAAATGGAAGTCACTTCGCAAATGGTTTCTTCTCTGGTTTGGTTAGTGACACAAGTCACTTTCATTCTATATACTTGTATTTTCACACGCTTCCAAAACCGTTAAAATCCGGGTTTGAAGCTGACAAATCCAACGTAATGATTTTAATCCCTGAGTAAATTTACTATTCACACAGAGTTTGAATAGCATTATCAGTTTGGCTGAAAGGAGGCATCGTAGAGCCCATAGAACGAATTGATCTAGACATATCCGTCAGTACTAATTTTTATACTAACCAGTTGAAAATTTGCACATACACTTGTTTTTATTGCAGTTTAATAGAGTATCAAGATTGACCCGCCACGCCCACTTTTTGGGGTAGCTGCCCACTTTTGTATTTTTCTATGAAAATCTTCTTTGTTAAAGTCAACATTAGATTGAAATGCAATTTAGTGGATAGCTCCTTCATATACATATACAAATAGGCGTTTCCCGCCCACTTTTGAGGCACTCTCATACAAACCCACGGTTCATTTAAACACAATTCATGCTTCGATGAATTGTATTTAAATGAGGTTTTATCGGTCCCAAGAACGTTTCGCCAACTCTGTACCGGCTTGAGAATATGTGTCTTACCGCCAGCTAAGCGTTTGACTTTGTTTTGCCTTGGCACTTACGGAATCTCACTTGCTAAGTAACTCTTCAAATTTATTTCTCGCAAGCGCTGCCGAAGCATCCGTTTACTAATTGAAAACTTGAGCTTTAATTGAACGTCTGCTTTAAATTTGCGTAAAATACTTCAGTCTTCATTGGAAGTGGTTTTTCGCTTTGCGTTAAATTTTATACACCATTTTGATTTTTGAATTAGTTTATTTGATAATAAAGTGTTTGACGCGATAAATTTAATTCTTTAGCTATATACAGGGTGTGTCAAAAAAAAGTTCACATTTAAAAAATCGATCAAAAAAAAAAGTAAGTAGTTTATTGAAAAAGTGTTTATTAAATATTAAAATACACACTTTGGGAATTTATTTCTTAAAAATGATATTGTTCAAATGCAAACCGTTGCATTCACGGCATTCATTTAATCGAGCACTCAAATTTCCTATGACGGCTCGGCAGGTATTCTCCATTATGGCTGCCATTTTGTGAAGAATATTTTCTTTTAATTGTGCCAGGGAAGTCGGTTTGTTGTCGTATACTTTAGATTTGTCGTAACCCCACAGAAAAAAGTCCATAGGGGTTAAATCGGGACTTAGTGAATGTCAATTTATGTCAATTCTCCTGGAGATCAATTTGCCAGGAAAAATTTCATGAACTCGTGGTAGAGCCCTGTTCTTTGGTTATAACCAGGAAAGTTTTGCAGTTCAGAAACAAAGAAGTCGTCAAACATCTCCACATAACGCTCTACTCACTGTAAGTGTGCGTCCCCTTTCATCTTCCAAAAAGTAAGGGCCGATAATTTCTCGCGCCGACATCGCAGCCCATACGGTCACTTTAGGCGAATGTAGGGGTTTCTGATGTTTGGGTTTTGGATTGGTTGCACTCCAGTAGCGGCAATATTGCTTGTTTACATGTTCATTAAAATGGAAATGAGCTTCATCCGAAAACAAGATGTTGGTAGACGTTGGAAAACGCTCAACCATCTGGTTTATGAATTCACGCCTCTGCCCAGCATCCTGAGGCTTCAATTCTTGCACCAACTGAAGTTTGTAGGGGTACAGCTTTAAATCTTTGTGTAAAATGCGGAACAATGATGATACACGTTTAATGCAACAGCACGCTTCCGAATCGAAAGGTCCGGGTTGTTACGAACAGACTGAGTAACACTGTCTACGTTTTCGAATGTTTTCGAAGACCTTGGACGGCCGGAGTTTGATTTTTCCAGCGTTGAACCGGTCTCTTCTAACTTCTCGACCCATTTTCCAATGAGGGCTTGGGGCATCATTTAAATGACGAACATGTCGAATACTGAAGAATTTTCTACGCGCTACAGTCGCTGAGTTACCGTTTTTGTAAAACTCACGTACGCAGAACGCACGCTCCGCACGCTCCCGAGGAACGCTTCATAGCGACTAAATTCCCAAAAGCTAGGCTACCGATTGACATACCCCCGCGCCCCACGGAATAGTTGCGTTCACGCAATCAGCAAATCAAATGTGAACTTTCTTTTGAGGCACCCTGTATATATAGTTCTTTGATATCGTCATTGAGCTTTGCGACTACTGAGGCTCTTATAATAACAGTTAAGTCAGCCGTTTTACCCATTATTGCGGGTCGGTTTACCTTCACTTGCAAAAACACATGCGAAACTAAAATTAGGTGCTTGTCAAAAGAAATGTGCCTAACCAAAAATCGCTTTCTGCTCTAATTTTTATCAACAAAATACGTGTGCATAAAATTATGGACTAAATCCTTAAGCAAAAATGTATCGTTATCTTAATCTGTTCAACAAAACATAAGCCTATAGTCAAAAGTAAGATTTGTCAAACTAATTGTGCCTATGACTGTATGTTTTTCAAGACGATTTGAAATTTCAACTGAATGGTATTAGAGTTTCGGTTCAATATAAGTTACTGTTGTTTCTTATAGACTTCGCTCTGGTGAACTCGAAAATAGTATTAAAAAAAACTATTGAATTTTAGTCTCCAACATGTCGTTCAAGCAGATGGACAGATGCACATGTCCATATCGACTTAACTATCGATGCTGAGCAATAATATAGTATATATACTTTATACTTTATAAGGATGATTCTGCCTGTTACATACATATATCCAATGGGTATAAAAATGCGAAACATTATCCAGGCAGACGTACAGTCTAGAGCGACTCGTCTTGTCCAACTGATCAACAAGAACAACATACTATGTAGATACTTTGTGGGATATTCGATGGTTCATTCATTGCGTTACTTTTTCACAATTGCAACTCACAAAATTTCTGAAACGAAAGCTTTCTGTGACGAAGGATTTATATTTTTTATTTGTATTGCTGGTATTTATTGTAAAATCTAATTGGGCGTTCGTCATGTTGCGATAAAGTATTGTATTTTCGAATAAAAATGTATTTTATAGATAAAATGCTGCATATTTTACTGAGTTTTAAGTATATATGCAAAAACTCTTCAAAATCCAACCAAATACAATAGATACATGAAATTCAACTTTTAAGCTACAAATATTTTACACTTCACAGCTTCTATACTCCTTCAAAACAAAAATACAAACAGACAAAAAAAAAAAACTTTGAATATTTTTCACCGAATAACAAATTTCCACAAATTACTTATCACAACAGCAACGGATTTATTTATTGTTCCATGCAACTTCAAGCGATAAATTTACACAAAAGTTCTGAAAAATAGGAAGCAACTAAAGCAAGACAACAACAACAACAAAACTATCTCCGTTGTAGCATATCTCAAAGCTACATACACACACAACATCTTTCTATCTCAGATACATATATATATACATGTATGTATGACGCTCTAACACGGCCTCAAGTGTGCATAACACCGACCACTGTCCATCGAACTTTTGACTACTTCGACTACAAATAGTGAAAAACAAAATTCGCGCAAAACTGTGATTTACAATTTTGGTTTTGTTGGCCAAAAAGAAGTCAAGTGTATGGTAAGGATACCAATTGTGGTCCCTTGGTCTCTACGTCTGTCTGTCTGTCTGTCTGTCTGTCTGTCTGTCTGTATGTCTGTCTGAATACAAAAATATGGTGGAAAATAGCGCCACATGTTTCAAACAATAGCAAGAACAACAACGTCAACCGGAAAGGCAAGATATCACATTTTGTGTGGGCGTAACCTTGCCTATATGTGGCAGCCTTTGACTCGTACAGCTTCTGGGTCACATAAGCGAAAAACAACACAACATCGTGGTTATTTTTCAAATCTCATAGCTTGTGGTTGTTTTATTTTTTTATAAACTATCCGTAGCGTTTTCCTCATACATATCGTATGCATTTGCTGCTACTGAGACGGTTGCGTTGGTGGTGACAATGGCGACGTCCAGCTGAAATGGCTGCTGATAGTTTCGGTTCATGCGAAATTATTTAAGAGTACGAGGTTAAATACACGAGGTTTGTTAAATAAAGAAGCAAATAATTCACTGCTTTGGAATCAAGCTTCGTTTTACATAGTTAGTTCGAATTTTTGTCCCATAAATTACTTTTGATTTACAGCTCTATTGCGTATTTGAAATTCCCTCTCAGTACTGACCTGAACCTCATCTGATCACCTAATCTGTTATTGGAGCGATGAAATGGCAGTGAAGCGTTAAGGCTCCAGAATAGAGATATATGAATATATTCTAGCGTAGCAACGCTGTAGTTCGGAAAGGTGAGTTTAGATGTTTTACAAGTATTTATCGCATCTGTTGTTTGCTTAACGAATCGATCTTAATGCGATCCGTAGCTTACAAGTCGTTATTGGTACCCCTGATATGACCTTCACGGGAATATCGGCAGTGGTAGCCACTCTGGCCAGCTTATCTGCTTCACAATTATTCTCCATGTTTCGACACACAGATGACGTATGTAGAGTACGTACTGCTGCCCCACCTCATTAAGTGACTTGCGACACTCGGTTGTAGTTTTTGTATTGCTGATGAATGAGTCAAGCGTTTTGGGTGCTACTTTCTATCCGAGAAAATGTATACCTACTTTTGGTTGCATGGGTGAAACCTGAGAAAATCTGTAGTCCCTTCGATCGCTAACACTTTTGCTTAATAAACGCTACAATTATCGGGTACTCCTCAAGTCCGCGGAGAAGATACCTTCACCGACTCGCCCGTCTAGCTTTGAGCCATCAGTGAAGATATTGATGGGATAATCTTTATAATGTACTAGGTTGTCCCATTGAGACATCATATTCTATATTGAAGTTTCCAAACGGGATAGTTGAAGAGTATTTTTGCGAGCCCGAAAAAAAGGTTTATTATACTAATTTAAGAAATCTTTATCAAAACCTCATATGGTGTAGTGAGAGTAAGAAAGAGAAAGAGAAGAAGCATCAGATTTAGCAGAAAACAACAACAACAGGATCATGCGCATGCAATTTGAATTCCATCTCGCTCTTGCTCTCTCTCTCTCTCTCTCTCTCTCTCTCTCTCTCTCTCTCTCTCTCTCTCTCTCTCTCTCTCTCTCGCTCTCCATGTGTGTCTTTCAATGCACAGTTCTCGGAGTAAACAAGTCGCTGACACAAAAATTAGAACATCTTTCTCGTTTTGCTTCATCTCGATCATGTTCACTCATCGAAAAACGAAAGAGAAAAGGGACCACACACATAACGATCACATAATGCCAAAATTGCATATCAATGCCAAAAGTGAGACGAAACGTTCACGGAAACTCGAAGTCACTATAATTTTCGACCCTTATTCTGCGTTCACCCTTATTCAGTCAACATGGTTAATTTTACACACACAGCATAACATTTAAACGTGATGAAGATGGATCGCGTAGGGCGTTTCCACCGGCCAACATGCTTCACATTCTCAACATTCTCCAAATTCTCAGTGAATGTTGAGAATGTAATGTATGTTGCCTGCACATATTCCCAAGAGTGCATATTCACAACATTCTCAAACAATTTTTCTATTTGTCCCGAACGAATTACATGTTTTTCGCTGAATTAACCGATTTACACAAACGGCTGATATTTAAATAAAGCGAAAGTTAATTTGCCAATCACATGTTAACGACAACGAACATTTGCCATTTGGAAAGAGAAAATAAATAGAAAAAGCGTAAAATGCGCAAAAAGCTTCGCTCTATCTTTGTGCCCGTAAAACCTCAGCTATTTTTTTTTTTTTTTTTTTTTTTATTCAAACAAACCTCGCATATAAAGCGAGCAACGATGCCTTGCGTCGTATTCGTACTGTTTCCAGCAAAATGTTTGAAGCATTTAATTAAAAGTTTGTAATTAGTAAATGGATTTCTCACCATTAAGTGGTTTTACGCGTTTTTGTGGTTTCACATCGACAGCAGAAGATATTTTCCTATTTTTGTTTGAGTATTCTTTTTAGCTAAAAAGTTTCGAAAAAAAGTTGTTCATTAAATTTTGGCAAAAGCGAAAAGTGTTAAAATTGAAAAGTAAAGAAAACAGTAGATACGAATTTACTAAGGTACTTGTAAGTTTGCATTTTGATGATTTACGTTTTCAAAATCCAACATAAATTGCACAAAAAGTAATGAGTAATAGCAATAGCTGCAATCCAATTATCTCTTGAAACTTTGAATTATTCAAATAGATCTTACTTTTTTTACCAAGCATTTCTCTTACTACTCTGTTGTCAATTTGTAACCTGAAAAAAAAAAAAGATGTACATACATCAAACAAAAATTGAGATATGAAAAACTAAACTAGAACAAATAAAAATATGAAGTAAGCAAAGCAAAGAAAATGAAAACAAAAAAATATTCGTTGTTACTGAAGCTTCTATACCCTTCATAAATGCTGCTCATAAATATAAAACTATTATAGTACAAGTGTTCACAAGCGACAAAAAACAGACTCAAAATTCGCTCATTTATCATGCAGTAGCTTTTGCAATGTTTTAAGTTTTATAATTTTCTCATGTATCGCATCAGAACTTGCTTAAATTGATGTGGGAGCAGCCCTAAGGTACCCGCTTTCTTCGAAATTGGTACACGTGATAAAGAATTATGCCTGAACATACCTACACACAAAAAAGTTTCCGAGAAATTGAGAAACTAACCCTTTTTTTGAAGTCGATTAAGACGAAATGGAGTTTTATAAGATACAATTTTTTAAGAGTTATCTTATAGATTAAAAGAATCTAATGTATACGTAGTACCCAATTGATGCCATTGTCGTAAAGAGATTGAGTAAGATACCCATACTGAGTTTATTCGAGAGAGATAATTATAATTTTCAACTAACGCATTTTGAAATTCATGTAAACTGATTTTATTTTCGTAGATTATTTGTACTCAATTTTTTAAAGTTTCTCTAATCACTAATTTTTATAAATTCGTTGGACATTCAGAATTATGTCTCTCGCATAAACTCAGTTGTCTAACAATCGTACTCCACACTATGTTAATCCTAATAAGAAAGATAGATAACAGTCGATGAAAAAATATTCTCCAGTAGCTTTGACTGATCTACTTGTACATAGAAGGAACCTATATTATCAATAACTCCTGCTAGTTATAACCGCAGTGGTGACTAAACTCAAGGTCGTCCTTTAATACTCTTCATAACTCAACTGTTCACAGAAGGATCATTATATTCAGCCTAACAGCATCGTTTCAGAATTTGACAGTATAATCTCTTGCGTAATCAGAAAATGGATGTGTTGAACGGAAACAGCAGATGAAATATTCAATTCTTTACATCTGTGCAGAGAGCTAATTTATTTAGCGTAGATAAGATCTATTGAGATGTTTCACAGATGAGCCATGTCATGTTTCTTCCAGGGTCTCGAAATAGTTTCTCTAGTTTTCGTGCTGTTGTTGAATCGTGGTTTTAGATCTGTATTCTTTAGCTGCCAGATATTTTTATCTATCTAACGGCATATATGTGACTGTCTAGGATTGCAAACTGACTGAGATGCATCCTTCTCCCAAAGGCGCCGAACAAAATTTTTTAGTTTGAAATTTATTCAACCACACTTGTTTGAGTTTCTGTGCAAGGAAAATATAGGAAAACCAAAAGAAAAATCACAGGTGGTACTCAGAGATCAGAGACCAAAATCATAATGTTTGCGCCTTCCACCATCCTACAAGAATTGCTATTTAAAGAATTCCAACTATCAACAGTCCCATCTTCTGTTAAGCTATCATTTTTGGAGTCCCAGCCGATATACCGAAAACTATTAAATAAGAAAATGATATATTTTTTATCACTGAATCAAAACTAAACGGTTCAGTTGTAAGATAGGCGTAGGTAAGGAACCTGAGCAAAAGTATAGTTAAGCAATAATACCGAAAAATTTGCCTACCGTGTACCAAAATAGTATTAGGGTATATTTGGTTTCTTCAAATGTATGTAGCAAGCAAAGGAGGCGTGGCAGACCCTATAAAGTATACATATTCTTAAAAAACATCGGAAGACGGATCGATATAGGCATGATCGTCTGTTTGAACGAACAGATGTCGGAGGCTATAAAAGATAGGGACTTGAAATTTGGATATACAGAATCTCCTTTCCCGCTCCAGATTATTATTAAATGAATATGTCAACCCCACTTTAAGGGGTAGCTCCCGAACAAACCTGACCTCCATTTTATAGTTTGTGTTGACCCCATACAAACTTGCCCACAAAATTTTAATTTTTGTATGAAAGTTTTTCTTTTGTTTGTTCTTAATTAGACTAGAAATACCAAATATTTCATATTCTATGTCAATGTTTGAAAAAAAAACGCAGATGTAAAGATCGGATCATTTTAAGGGGTAGCTCCATACAAATTTTTGAGTTTTTGTGTGAAGATTTTTTGTTTTATTTTGAATAATTTTGTATCTAATATAATAAAATATCCTGCATATGTCCAAGAACACTCGTTTTTCATGTTTACGCTAAAAAGCGAGGTACGCAAGGTGCGTTCCAAAGTAGGGCTTTTGGAATAGGACATTTTCTGGTAACTAAGTCACATAATAAGGTGGCGCCACTAGAAAGTGTATTTTTTCAATGTTCTTTAAAACTCACCTTGTAATAACAGAATAGGCTATGAATCCTTTCAATAGCTCTATTTATCCACAGATCTCTTATCTTGCTTCATATATATCTAGTTTGTATACCAAGGATCCTAAAAAGACTAAAGCTGACTAGGTCGCCCGTCTCTCGAGGTAGTTTCGTTGGGAGTTTTGTTGGTTACATATAATGCGAAAGAGAGTCGTACTTGCAACAATTCAACAAATATAGCACGATTGGAGGAGGAATGATTTTATGTTTAGAATAAAATATAAATACATATGATACAAATAGCGCCTTTTATGAGGAACATGATATAGGTAGCAAAAATTTGTAATGTGCAGCTAGCGAACTGATGAGAACTCGTAGCTGAGTTTGAAAAACAGAAACTTATTATTATGGTTCTCTTTTCTAATTGATAAAAAATACCTCAAATATATTTTAATGTAAAAATGTCCTTGATCGAGTTAGAATTCATAAGATAATATTTGTTTACTACATACGTGCTTCTCACTGTTACAAACATAGCAACAATCTGATTATACCCTTTTCCACAATATGTACAAAGTATACAGAAATGTTGAAGCATACATGGAACTGTATAAATTTCACACACCGTAGTCTAGAATAAATTTGTGCCACAAAACAAATCGAAAACAAAAATTTCTACCATACATTTTTCTAACAAAATACGAATATGCAGGTAAAATACTGCACTGTAAACAAATGCAACCAGTTTTAAATTGAAAAATATGAAATCCAAATATTGAATATCAATTGGAATGCAAAGAGACACAATAGCTAATATGTATAGAAAAATATAGTAAAATAATACGCTCTACATTGAAATGAAATGCAATTTTGGATAGAAAAACACCTGATATTCAAATATATATTTATGTTCCTGTACTTTAAACTATAAATTGCTAATTAAAATTGCAAACAATATAAAGAAATTTGTCGCATAATATAGCGATTTTATTTAATCTTCATGCAAAGATTTATAAGTGATGTTCAATTTAAGATTCAGTTCAGAAGACGTATAGAGACAGACGGACGGAAAGACGTACGGAGAAATGCGCTGTCATGTACGCCACTTGGGTTGGCATAAAATATTGATTGGCATTTGGTATCTCTGCTTGATTCATGACCTGTTCCAACAAATGAGCAAGCGAAGTAAGAGCATGAAGTACGGAATGGAAAATAAATGAAGTGCTGCCATGAGAGAGTGAGCAAACAATGCGAAGTGGGGTCAAGTTTGTAAGGAATGGAAAAAATTTTAAAGCATAGTTGAAGTTTTATAGAAAAACAAATTACTTTAATGGAAATACTTTTTTATAATTTTTTATTTTATAAAATTTTTCTAAAAGTTTTTGAATATGCTAAAGCTAAGAGATGGATAGAACAGTGATTTTGTGAACGGTGTTTGTAATTTGAAAAACACCATGATTATAAACTGTGTGTGATTGATTACAGTGATTTTTATCAAAACTGTGTCGCAACAAATATTAGTCTGCTCATACTGAAACAATTAAGCCGATTTTATTTTATATTGAATTTATTAGTTCTTGGCATAACCGGCTGAATGCATATTAAGAATAGATTAAGCTTTTTGAATTTTCAAAATAAATTGTACGTCGGAGATACCACTTATTAAATCAGTTCTATGAAATGTATTTTACTACGTTTTCAATTCATATTTACTAACTTCGGAAAGCGGTTTTTCCAAAATGTAAACAGTGTCCATTGGCAGCAATAGCATAAGAGCATTCAATTACACGTCAAGTTTTCGAGAAAATAGGTATTGAAACATCTAAAAACAGCGTTTTTGGCAGTTTTTGAAAAATCGTGGGGCAAAATCCTGATCGCTATTATCAGAAATTAATGTTTTAATTAATTAATTAAAACAAGCCCTTTCAAATAGTCTCTGAGGCTATTTAATCGCATGAATCGCATGAGCGGGGGGGGGGGTTGTTGGTGGAGGGAAAAATGAAAGAAATGGTGTAACAGTCCTGCAAACTCCAATTTTTTTGGGTGCGAATAAGATAGTACCTAGTATTTCCGAATGATTTTTTCATGCTGAACACGAATCTTCAAAAAAACTTTCCATCACGTCACGTTTTCGAGAAAAAAGTGATTCGCCATATTGGATCCGCCATTTTGAATTTTTAAAATGTAACTGCATATTCGTAATCAACGACCCCCAAAACCCCCTAGTAAGAAGTTTTAAGCGATTACAATCAAATTTTAAAGAAATACCTTTCTGTTTTCATTTTTTCCTGCACCCTTTGACAAAAAACAGAAGATATCGGATTTAAATGGTGTTGTAGAATCAGATCGGATTGGTATTTTTTCGAACACAGCCAAATCCGATGTTCGAATCAGCTGTTCTGTCATTTGGTGAAAAATTAAATATTTGTTTGGAAGCAAAATGAGTGCCGGAGTTGCATTTATGTTATTGCAGGAAGAACACAACGAAAGATTGAAACGGAAGATTTTAAGGGACCGCAGCAACGGATCCACTAGAGATTTCAGAGCTTGAGTGAGTGCGATTTAATCTTAAACATTTATGCTCTAAACTCTATTTGTGTGACCGTATTTTACAGGTTTATAGACCAATATCGATTTAACAAAGAAGCGTTTATAATAGTATTGGAAAGTGTGAAAGAACATTTACAACACGGTTCCATTCCTCCCCACGATTTCGCTGTTAAATGAGAACACTTCATTATCATCCAGAAAAAGTTGCGAGAATCGTAAACGTTTGTTGTGCACTACACAATATATGCAGAAATTTCAACATAACATGCACGGAGGAACAAGGATTCTTGCAGTCTAATAACATTCCAGAAGAAATCAACTTACCACCCACTAATTCATCTTTACAAAGCGAAGGAAACAGATTAAGGGATGAAATCGCAAACGCTTTGTAAAATCAACGTTACTTAAATGAAAACAAAAAAAAATATTTTATTCAATTGGCTAGTACAAAAATAAATTAAAAAATTCTAAGTCAGTTCTTTTTTATAATACACTAAGGCATTTTTTAGGAAAATGTTGTTTGTTACCACAGCAAGTGGTAGGTGTTTTCGTGATACATCATACGCTTCACTTATTTGATCCGTTTTGCAGGTCAAATTTGAAAAGTTCCAATTCAACTTCTTTCTTCTTTAGGTAATTTTATTCTTTCAAAGTAGCTAAAAGCAGCTTGCTGACCTCGACCATTTTTCACTCGCCACCCTTTTCAATGGCTCCTTAGACGCGTCTGTGACTGCTTGCGTTTTCTTTATTTATTTTTATAAGCTCGTCCATTTTATCGTTCAGTTCAAGCTTTCTATCATTATCCTCATCAAGGAACTCATGCAAACGCTGCGATGTGATTTTGGTTTTCATTCGTTTTGGAGTAGTGCAAATCGGAGGTGAATTAGCGCTCCTTTTAGATGATGTTGCAGCAATCACATCGCCTTTAACTTCTTCTTCTTGAACAACATCTGCTTCTTCATCTTGTGTTTGGTCCATGCCACACGCAATACCTTGCCTGAAAACTGATGGCGTTATGCTGCATATGCGAGCAACAGTTTCCTCTTCTTGGGTCAGTTCGAAGCTGGAAACGTGCACGTGTCTCGGCTTTGTTGTGTGATAATTTCTTTTTAACTTCGTGTTTCCATTCGGTCCAGCTCTTTTTCCAGTCATTGACATTCTTTTGTGGTGGACCCACGCCATTTAACGACTCCATTAGTTCCTTCCAAAGAGACTCCACCAAAGGTTTGTCCCGCTTTGTGAAACCCTTAGCGATGTCTTTATTTTGATCAATAAATTCGAATAGTATGGAGTTTTGGGCTTTGTTTTTGTGCTTCCCCCTTTTTAAAAACAAAAACGAACAAATTAAAGGTCTTTCAATAATATTAATGGGTAAAAATTTCTTACATTTCAATTCTTTCCGATTCGAACATAAAACCGATAAAATAAATCGGAATGTGTGAAACCTAGCAAACATTTTTGTCGGTTTCATTTCCGATTCCGATAGCAATCGGATTTTGCAACGCCCCTAATTAATTATGTATAATATGTACTTCAGTAACGAAATGAAAAATTTGCGCGTCGGAGATGGTGGTCGAAGGTGAAGAAAAATAATATTTCTAATTTCTAATTTCTAATTTCCAATGAGTCTATAAAGTCCGGTAACAAACTACGCATATTTCTCGATAAAAAGCTCACACTAATTTACCATATTTAGTCTACGGTTGATAAAGTTAATAAAACAATTTGTACGAGTATACTCGAACCGCTTATAAGCAAGCAAGCTCAAATTGTTAATATTCAACAAACTCCTTTTAGTGATAATAATATTTGTACCTATCATGATGTATGACTCACTAGTGTGTCACAAACCCATATAAAAAGGCTACAAATAGTCCAAAATATATTATTTAAATTTGTTTTAAATGTACTCTACACCTTCATGAAATCACTAAATCACTCATACTACCAGTGTCTTGTATGCGTGTATCATTCCCCCCTAAAGTTCTACCCATTAGAATTTTAGTGCGTTATATACAAATGCAAATACAAATATCTGTTAATCCAGCATTAAATTATCCTCAGCCTCTATGCCTATGTTTAGTTGCCTCCAGAAATATGTTTCCAGTTTAAAGTTTAAAGCTTACGTATTTAGAGATGCACTGATACAAGTATGTACTCGATACGTATCGATACTTTTTCTCCAATAAATGAGTACTTTGTGGATCGATACTCATATCTCAATATTAAAAATAACTCATAACTCAATATTAAAAATGTCGATATTCTAATTCGGTATCTAAAAGCACTCATCTGTACAAAAAACTCTGTAAAGAGGAGCTAGTTAAGTACAGCTCTATATCCATATTATTTTTTATATTTTTTTCTTCATTGGTCCATGGAGATTGACACCAAACCAGTAAGTCTTCTATGATATTGTATATAATTCAGGTATAAAAACATCTCGAAAAATGTGATGCAACAAACTGAAATTCCCGTTCCTCACATTTTTAATGGATAATGAATTCAGTATTCCTAAGTGTATATATTTGATACAAGTAGATAATATATACAAGTAAAGTATCGATCCCAAGTGTGTGTTATTAGTACAAATATCGATACATCTAGACAACCCTACACACTTCGGGCTTCAAAGCTCGATTAAACATTTCAAAGTTCTCTTTGATTGGTGGAACCAAGTTGTATTTATAAATATCCCTTTGGTGGAACATTGTACAAATCATTCTAAAAATTCTCTATGCAAATTTTTAAACTTAGACCACTATGCACTCAGCGTTTAAACCACTGCCACTAGACTTGAAGTTTATTTACAACGCTCATATATATTTATTTTTTTCTTATTCTTCTTTTTCTATTCATGCTCCTTGCATTACACTTTACTGTTGAAATCAAGTATAAAATCAAGTATTTATATAGACAGAAAAAGGAAGCAAAAATGTATGCATAGAATCCATGCATCTAAGTCAGTACACCATGTCCTTCAATGGTATTGTCAACAAAACTACTGAACATAAACGAAATAAAAACGAAGCAAGGAATGAATGAATGTATAAAAGCTATTTAAGGTTCAATGATTTTGTGCTTAAAGTGAATCAACAGAAAAAAAGTAGTTAGTTGGAGCTAGTTAAAGAAAATGAACTTCAAATAAAATATAGTTATTTTAACATAAAATAAAAATTAGCTAAATTTTATGAAACAACGAAAAGCAATCCTAGGAATATTGAGTAGTAATAAAACAGCAAAGGAATAAACTGTGTTAAAAAAAAAAAATAAACAAAGTAATAAAAAGTCAATGCCAAAACAAAACAGGACATATTTAGCTATTGAGAGGATGCATAGAAAAGTTCGATAAGTTGAAGAAGTTTAAATTTTTGGAATTCGTAGAAACCATCGAACAGATTTTTCGCAGTGAAGTATTTGAGCTACACCAAATTTAGTCTTAACAGGAACAAAATTCGTATTGTGGGAAACACATTTAGAACGACCTGCACGAGGTTCGTCTTCTGAAGATAAACTTTCTATTTTAATTGCATAATCTTTTATCCATGGGCATCTCTAGAAACTAAACTTCGTTAGAAAGCACAAGGTTGGTGATTCATATAAATACGAGGATTACCTTGTATATTGTGCGCCTTTCACCTTTCGCCATTGCAATTCTTGTTAGATACCAGCTGACATTTCCATTGGAAAAGTTGACATTTTTTAGCATAAAAGTACGCAGAACATTCTGAGCCTTATTTTGTACAACATAAATTATTTTGGATAAAAAATGGAATCAACTAGACTTTTTGCGATGAAGTGCTATCAAAAATAACTGTTTATGACTGGTTTGCTTTAAAGCGAATATAAAGAGGTTCGTCCAAAGTCAACCTTTGTACCAGGAAAATCCATACATTGCGTAAACTGAAGAGACACTACCATTATGTGACATACCGTGAGATTGAGCCATCCTTGGGAATAAATGAGACCAGCATAAATTTGATATTACATGAATATTTGACACGTTGGATACCGCATAATTTGACAAAATACAGCCACAGTGGTTCAAAACTCGCCCATGACATCGTAACAAGTGACGATTTCTATGCATATGAGCCCGAAACAAAACGCCAATCAACTTTATGGGCCTTCCGAGACGAGCTAAAACCAAAGAAGGTCGGCTATTTTTCGAAAAAAAACGGGCCAAGTTGCAACTCTTCCACTAGAGCAAAGTAAGACAGTCAATCTGAATGTTACACCATCATTTCTTTGCCAGAAGTTTGCAGAGAATTGAGGGAAACCAATTGCCGAAGACGTATCGAGACATTGCGAGTTCACAAAAGAGAAATTTCGAGCACTTGAAACATTGAATTTATAAATCATTCGCTTTACAACTCTGACTTGGCACCCAATGACTTCTTTTTGTTTCTGCACATCAAAAATCGACATATTCAATATTTCACACCGCCTCAAGAAGCTCTTGACAACAGCGCGTTTTGGAGGTACCCACTTTTGAGTGGCCAAATTGTTTCGAAAATTGGTACAAACGCTTGCAAAAGAGTTTTGATCTTCATGAAGCGTATTTTGAAAAACAATAAAGCCATTTTCAATGATCGCTGACTGTTTTTCCATTATTAGACGCATAATATGAAAGAGCTCGCATCCGTCTTCGGCGTTTTGATTTTCTCAATTCTTCGAAAACTTCTGGCAAGCAAATGGTTATGTACCATTCACAATTGACCATCCCATATTGCTTCATTGGAACAGTAGCGACTTGCAAGTTATTCAAAAAAAAAGGCGACCATTTGTTTTTAAGTGCTACATCTACCAATAACTTGTATTGGATTTGGCTCCTCTTGGAACACTCATACAGTCAAATGCTGTTTTGTGTCGGTCTCATGTGCATGAATCCATAATTCGTTACGTATTACGATCTCGCAGACGTATTTTCAACCATCGCGGCTGTATTTCTTTCTATGCGAATATCAAATTATGTGGGAACAAATCTTTTTGACGGTTAAATGTGCATGTATTATCGAATGTATTGTGATCCTGCTAAGTATGCGGTCTGTATTATATCACGGTCTGTCTTATTAGTTCATGCACAGCACCGTTGTTTTCAGCGACAATGGACATTTTTGGACGATTTTCTCAATTCAGAATACTAGTAAATAACCGCACGAAAATTGTATCGAGTTGATTCCTGTTTTTGGCCGAATTGAAATTTTCAAATCACTGTAAACACTACAAATAGTGCTCGTACATCGAAGCGTTCTGCGTACTTTTGTGTTAAAAAACATCGAACGTCATATATCATCTAACAAAACTTAGTGTTGCCAAGGCGCACAATATACAAGTCATCACTCGTTTAAGGTGAAACTTAAAAACAGCAAAAAAAAATGTTAACACTATTTTTGCAAAATCATAAATTTGGAACATATTCGTAGATTTTAGTCGCATGTATCTTATTTTCTTTGTAAAACTCTGTTCTTTACGCAAAAAAAAATATAAAACTGGCAAAGCTTAAACGAATTGTTTATGTAAGCTTTTCTCGAAGGTCATCATGGGACTATATCAATGGTCAAAGTACACCACTTGTTACTAACCTAGTATTATTAAGTTAGTAATTTCTTAACTTCATATTTACTGAACTTCTCCAAATTTCTTGGAAAATAACTCTTAAACTATAAACTAAAGACCAAATTTTTTTTTGATATCTGTGAAATACGTATCGAATATCCTCAATTTACCGAACTTTTGTTAGCACACACGTACATGTTTATTAGTTTCGGTTATGCTGTAAACATTTATGCTGAAATGACGCACAAAATACTCTTACTAAAATCAAATAATTTGCTTTAATATTTCTTTTACGGATTGTCCATTTGTCAATATACGCAGTGGAGCAAATTACAAGTAACATGTCAGCAATTGGATTGTATGCAGCGTCATGCCGAAGGACATGGAGATTTGTGGCAGAAACAGGCAATCGTCTTAAACGAGAATCATCATCAGCAACAACAACATGAACAGCAACAGCAGAAACTTCAACAGCAGCATCATCAACAACAACAACAACAACAACAGCTAAAGACTGATATGCCTGTGGTATTATTATCGACGACATCATCTATAGCATCAACATCATCGCCGACACCTTCATCATCGACAATGACAACAACGGCAACAGTCAATACAGCATCAACAACAACGCCTGGCAATGATATAATAACCCCACCCCCAAGCCAACCACCACCACCGCCGCCCACATCTGCCTCAGCAGCAACATCTCTAGCGACGACAGCACACCACCGCACAATGGTTGTGGGTGTAGATGTATGTGCGACCACTTCCGGCTTAATTGCAATGGAGAATATAACAACAGGAAGTGGAGCCACAATGGCAACACCGACAACAGTAGCCGGGGCGGATGTTGCTCTAACCGCTGGCAACAAAAAATTCTCAACTGCAACATCATCCTCAACAGCAACAGCAGCTGCAACAAAACCTAATGATTGGGTTGTAATTCCGGTGTTTGCGGATATTGTTAAATTAGCATTGGCTGGACGTGAGCATTGTCTGCAACGGTGAGTACTAACTAAAATACCCGGCTTTACTCGGATTCTAAAAACTATTTTGATTATTCAACTTAAATTTATGAAATTCCAAACAGCTAATTTGATGGTGTTTTACTTTAAGCAAACTAAGCAAGTGTTATTTTATAACGGGTGCGCCATCTATATTTTCGGTATTTCAATATTGAGTAACTCTGACATTTTTCAACCGATTTCGACAAATTAGTAAGATTTATTTAGGATATTCTTTACCATTTATTTCAAATTAGTTCTTGAATAAAATTTCGACTAAATGACTGCCTCCATTCGATACGCAAAAAGCTACTCTATTTCAGGAATTCTGACGAACATTGACAAGCGTTATAGCAGCTATTTCGGCTCCCATGTTAGCTTTAAGTGCGTGAATAGTTTTCGGTTTGCTGGCATAAACTTTACTTTTTAAATAAACTTACAGAAAAAAGTCTGGTGGAAATAAAATCGGAGAACGGGTAGATCATTGCAACACAAGGTGACTCAAGAGCTTGCATTGCACGAATTGCAACGTAGCGGCAGCGGTGTCACAAATATAAGTTTTCCCTCATTTGCGGACGCACAAAGTGGGACAACATCCAATGATACCGTGCGCCGTCGACGGTTTCTCCAACTTTGAAAAAAATTGTCCCATGATGGTTTTCGAGCACGTTCCGGCCTAAACAGTGACTTTCTCATCGTGCAGTGGTGTTTCGTGAATGTCGTGTGTTAATACCTGGTGTGTTAACTACGCCAGATAGGATAAAAAGAACTTCGTCCATCATCAAAATGCTTTCCCAAAAATTAGGCTCAGCATCGGTCATTCTTGCGACGGAATTTTCATATAGCAAGCGACGCGGTTTGTCCACTGGCAACAATCGTTGAATAAATTGCACTTTGTGTAGGAAGAAATGAAGATCTTGCTTCATAATCCTCCTTAGTCTCGTTTTACTCACGTTTAACTTCTGAGATTCGGGAACAGTGAAAAGAGAAAGGTGGCACGCGCACTTCCCTGGGGTACTCCAATTGATGATAGCCCTATCCAGACTTGGACCCTAATCTAATGACTCGCCAAGAAGGATCGGATTAGGAAAAATTTGGGTAAGGGCAACCCATTCTTGACTCTTGCTATTTGACCGGGTTACCATAATCGATCAAAAGATTGAGCGACATTCACAAATACAGCATTACAGTTCATTTTCCGCTCAAAGGACGAACAGACGGACAGACAGACGGACGGACGGACGGATGAAATATCGAGTCATAATATCGCGCTCACGAATGTATGTACTTTATGCGGTCTACGTTACTTCCTTCACTGTAACATACAATTTAACAGCTCAACAAACCCAATATACACTTTTGCACATATATCTTTTAAAAAGGAAGAGGAATTTAGACTTCTTGTACAGATGGAACCTCCTATACATCCAAATAGTCCATGTACAAAGTTTCATTATGATCGGTTGGAAAAAAAAGCGTTGCAACGTGTGTCCCAACAAGAGTAAACTATTCAAATTTTGTGCCTTTTTTCTGTCCAAGTGGTAACTCTAAGATTTGACAACTGTCAGCAAAGAATGTTCCGAATCTTAAAAATGGAGTACTAAATCTTATTTCAAAAATGGGGAAAGTTACGCTGAGACCGCTCGCAAACAAATTATATTTACCAATGAGGCGCATTTTTAACTGGATGGGTGCATCAATAAACAAAATTGTTGAATTTGGGGCTCAGAAAATCCACACGTGATCCATGAGAAACAAATGCATCTGCAACGAGCAACTATCTGGTGAGGCTTCTGATCAAGCGGCTTGATTGGGCCTTACTACATGCGGTTTCAGCATAACGCCATCATCTGCCACACCGCGCATGAAACAATCGATTTATTAGAGCAACGATTTCCTAACCGAAACATCTGCCAAAATTCTGATATCAACTGGCCAGCAAAATTGTGCTATTTCACACCGTGCGATATCTTTCTTTGGATTTTTGTGAAATCTCAGGTGTTTGTGAATAAACCACAAACATTGGCTGAGCTATTGACCGAGCTCGTGCAACGTGTCATCGGTGAGATGTATCCACATTTTTTTCATTATGTCATAGAAAATTTCATGAAAAAACTAAGGGTCTGCATTTAGAGTTGCGGGGGCCTTTCGCTGGATACTTTTTTTTTCCATAGTCGGAACACGTCTACATTACAATGCACTAAAAATATCAGCAGTCGCTGCAAAAATATGCATTCACTGCTATATAAAGCACAATCAAATGCCCACGTACAGACACGCTTGTATGTATATATATATATATATATATATATATATATATATATACATATATATATATATATATATATATATATATATATATATATATATATATATAGAGAGAGAGAGAGAGAGAGAGAGAGAGAGAGAGAGATATATATATATATATATATATATATATATATATATATATATATATATATATATATATATATATATATATATATATATATATATATATATATATATATATATATATATATATATATATATATATATATATATATATATATATAGAGAGAGAGAGAGAGATATATATATATATATATATATATATATATATATATATATATATATATATATATATATATATATATATATAGAGAGAGAGAGAGAGAGAGAGAGAGAGAGAGAGAGAGAGAGAGAGAGAGAGAGAGAGAGAGAGAGAGAGAGAGAGAGAGAGAGAGAGAGAGAGATAGAGAGAGAGAGAGAGAGAGAGAGAGAGAGAGATATATATATATATATATATATATATATATATATATATATAGATAGATAGATATATAATTACATACATATGTCCATATTCAAATTACTAATATTGAGTTGTGATGCTTTTGATTATTAGTGGTATGTAGTACAATACAATACAAAACCTTCAGCAGCTATTAATTATCTCTGCATATTGAGTGGCTGCATGCAGGGTACGCTGCATATACGTGTTCTTTGTTTTGCAATAATTAATATCACGCATACGCCGTGTTCGCTGCATTGTTAACTCGAGCGCTCAGCACTTTCCGTTCATGCCATGAATTAATTAAATAGCGCAAGCGCAGCACGCCCGCCCGTATTTATATTCAAACCGATACTTCGCACAGCCTTTAATTAACCGCAAAATGGTTAAATTAAAAAGCTTTCGATTTATTTACCACAAAGTGTTATACAAAAAATATTAAAATTTATTTAATTTAATAAGCGCAAATTAATCTAATAAATAAGCAAATCGATGTTTAAATTTGATTTTGGGTTTCACCTCCAAATAAAAAAATACTAATTGTATTAGCTTATATAGTTGAGTATCAGATACTTTAAATTTCATATGCTGCGGTCTACTGATTTCATAAATAATTTATATAAGAAAATTTTGAACCTATTTCCATTTATAAATTTATAATTAAATGGATAAACTGTATGATTGATATAAATTTTATACGAAAACTATTGTCAGGCAACTTATACAGTCACTTTCTAAGTATGTAAAAATGCATGTTTTGCTTGCATCCCAAAACAGCCAACTTTCATTTCGAATAATGACCAAACACGCCTTGCGTCCACTTCTATTTATTTCTTTATTTATTTATTTTAAATTGCAACTACTTATATGAAACAGTGGGCAGTGATCCAAGCGGTGACTCTCTTGAGGAACACCAGAAAGAACAACAATAGTTTTAGACAAACAATTCTTAAATAATAATTTTTATGTTGTACCGCATAAGTCTAAATCAAGCCAAGTAAAAAGAGAAGTAGAAATTCTGTTGATTTTAATTTATATAAAAAATATGTTTGTGCCACACACTATCAAAAATGTTACTGAAGGCTTCACTGGGGATTAGCATCCCGTTTCAAAACCATTATTTAAAAGAGCAGAAAATTCTAAAAATTATTTTATAAAGGATTTGCCTCTAACGAAACCATGTTGGATACGACTGAAAACAGACATTCACAACTGTTGCAAATGCTCATTAATGATTTTTTCAAAGAGTTTTGGAATAGCGCTCAGCTTAGCAATACCTCTATAATACGATATATCCGACTTGCTGCCCTTTTGATTAATGAAAGATTCCTTCTAAACAATGAAAATTTGCATACCTTTGTGAATAGGTTAAAAAGATTTGATAAGGGAATGCAAATGGAGGTAAAGCACAGGGAATTATTATCATAACAATTTTCGTAATATGGTAAACGAAAACTTTTCACAATTGTAACTAACCCAGTATGACAAATTAACGAAGCTGTTGCCATGACTTTACATTTTTGATTTTCGAAAATCCGCCATAAGTTCTATTTATAAAATTGATTTTTGAAAATCAAATCTAATTCGTGAAATGTGTATCCAGGTGTTTTGTTTTTTAGAGGTAGCATTTTCTGACAGGGATTAAGCGTTCATAAATTGGTCAGAGCTGGCAAACGCTATTGTCGGTTGTGTTCAGTTTGGATTGCCATTTTATCATGAATAGACTAACTCTCGAACAAAGCTTGCAAATTGGGCCAAATTTATTTTGAAAATCGTGGTTTAGTACGGAAATGTTACCGTGCACTGCGTCCATTTTATGGTCGACACAATCATCCATCCGAGCGGCTAATTCGATTACCTGATACAGCCACTTGAGCTACTGGTGATGCTACCTGTTCACCAACATAATGTGCTGCTTTCGAAGCAGTTCTTATTAGGTGCATACAGGAGCAATCATCCAAACCATGGTACCCTCACGAGAATAGCCCCTATCCGAATAAGAAAGATATTATAACCTACAAAACAAGTATTGATCGTTTTATTCCTGAGAGTAGCATAGAGAGGAGTATGATTATATGTAATTCAGGGATGGCTCAATTGCATAAATATGCAATTAAACAGTCAGTAAGCTCTTATAGGGACAATGTAGTATTAGGTGAAAGATCACCACCTATTAATTAAAGTGAAAAACGCCTCCCTGGTAGCACCAGGACTAAACTTGCACAGTTGTTCTCCGGATGGAGAAATATGCTCGATTGCTACAGGGAACAGATTGGGATAAGCAATAATTGCTGCCCCGAATGCGGTCAGTCACTGCACGAAACAACACATCTGCCCGTCCCATCCGACTCAATTGAATCCTTTAGACCTCTGGTTACGACCAATAGTAGTAGCTTGCTTCCTGGGACTTGACACCTAGGGTTACATTTCGGTCTATCTTTCGCTAGCATCCAAAATCGCTTTGCACAATACAATCCATTCATAATATAATATATTGTATATATATATATATATATATATATATATATATATATATATATATATATATATATATATATATATATATATATATATATATATATATATATATATATATATATATATATATATTTATATATATTTCCTGATACAGCACAAACCAAGCTGTTACAACAACTAATTCGATTAACTATGCAAACACGTCGTGCTCTTTCTGATGTAGAGAGTCCTGTAGAAGACCCAAATGAATCGATCCGTCTGGAGATTATTTCGAATAACGCATTTGGATTATTTTATTTACTCCAACTAGAAACTTTAACAGTATTAATAAAGTTTCACACCAGAAATCTGACACCGGTTTTGTAATCTAGCTGAAATATTGCCACACTAATTGGACCAAGTAGATCCAAATATTGTACTTGCAAACCATGAGCCAGAATAATAAGAACATTGTACCCATTTTGATGTTCTAAGTGTAATCAAACCTGACAAATATATATAACCTATGCGTTTTTCTTTTCGTTATGATTCCTACATTTCAAAACATACGTAGATCAACTTCACCTGAACTGAACGATGTTTTTATACCATTCACACATAGTGTGAAATGGTATTATTAGTTTGTCTGTATGTCTGTCCACCTGTCTGTCTGTCTGTCTGTACATCTGTCCGACTTTCTGTCCGCATTTTTTGGGGACCAATTTTTATGCTATCCAGTTGAAATTTTGCTATCCAGTTGAAACATATACTTATTTTTATTGGAGTTTAATAGAGTATCAAGTTTGATCTGCCACGCCCACTACTTGGGGTAGCTCCCATACAAACCTATGGTCCACTTTTGACTTTTTGTAAGAAGAAATGTTGTATTAAAGTCAATATTAGATTGAAATGCGATATGGTGACTTCTAAGAGACAGCCGCTAAACATATATAGACAATTGGGCGTGGCCCGCCCACTTTTTGAGGTAGCCCCCATACAAACCCAACGTTCATTTTTATGCATATTAATGGAAAACGTCAATATCAACTTTAAATTCGATATGGCGGCATCCTACACATCTACTACATAGCTTCATACACATCTACTAGTGAGCGTGTACCACCCCCTATTTAAACCCCCTTTTTTATGTACTACAATACTATTTAAAGTTTCGTCGGTTCAACCGAAGTTAACGTTTTTTCTAGTTTTTTTTTTTAATAATTAGAAAAAGGAAACTTTTTCATTCGTTGAAAACTTGGTTTGATCAGTTTTGGAAAATAATATCGCACAAACGGTAACTTCTCATTTGATGCTCGACGATTTTGTTGACATAAACTTTGCACTTCGAATTTTGGAAAATAAGCAAAAATTAATATTAACCAAAGAAATATTTATAACAAATATTTATAACAATTAGTTATTTGATATTTCGTAAACTGAAAGAGTACACGCAGACAAAGAGACAGACAAACAGTCCCGAGTCATCGATTCGTGCTCAGCAAAAATGCACATTATATAGTCGTACTCGTATTTTATAAAATAATTTGTTCATGCAAAAGTTTACCTATAATTTTCAAACCAAACCATCAGTTTACTATTAATCCGTTGTGACGAGTGTACGATTACTTACTTAAATATGCTCATCGACTATGAATAATTCACTGAACCATAGATTTATACGAAACATTTTGAATATATTATTAGATTAGAATACTCATATTTATGTTTATTTATTTCAAAAATGCACATATACCTATATTAGCTGTCATAAGGTTATTTATATTAAACACCAAATTGCATGAAACACTACAATCTCTCTCAAAATTATATCAGAATTATCGTATTTATACTCTTTACACATAGTGTGAACAGTATTTTAATTTTACCATAACGTTTGTAACACACAGTAGATAACGTCAGAAATTTTGCATTATATTCTTGAACCATATCAAAAGTTGATATTTTGAAAATATGTACGAGTATATTAGAAAATGTTTACACCATTTTGAGTCCAGCTACCAGCATACATAGGTTTGAACGACCAATTCTTGGTACATACATTTTGCTTTAAAAAGAAATTACAAAATTGCATTCCAAAAAAAAATTATCAAATGACTATTTAGTATTTAAAATAACTACTAAAGTCGTCACATTTACTATGTTTCCTTTATAGATGCGAAATAACAGTTGAAACAAAGAGCTAGAAGGACTAAACGTTGATCTACGTGTCACTAATTTTTTTTTTTTTTAGATTTTGACCAGCATTTTTTTCTATGGATACGAATTTGAAAAATGGTCCCACAAATGATCATTTTCTAGTGGATCGAATTGTGAATCTAAACAATTCTCGAATCCACTGGAGGTCCTTGTTCTGTATGTTAATGTATGTAATGTATGTTAATTGAATGTGATGATTTTTGATGATGATTCATAATATTTATTCAAAGGTTGTATATATTTAAATAGGTAGTTACTGCAATACACTTCTATAAACTACGTTAAATGTTTTTTTTTTTTTTTTGCTCTGCGTAAACATTTTGCGATGTAGAAACGCGTGAGCAAGCTACGTAGAGCTGACCGTGGGACAAAAACATGGCGTGCCCAAATGTATTCCTGCTACCTTTAAGGTTTGACCCTGCGATTTGTTGACAGTCATTGTAAATGCAACTTTTAATGGGAACTGCAGGCGCTTAAAATTAAATGGTAAGTTATTAGATATGATTGGGTTGCGTGGTATAAGCACATTGTCTCCCTTGTCTTCGCCAGTTAAGATTGTGACCTTCACAATATTCCTTCCTAGTTCGATGACTCGTAACCGTCTACCGTTGCATAATCTTGTAGCGTTCATGTTACGCATTAACAAAACGGGTACAGCTACCTTCAACAATTCCAACCTATGGGATGGCACCCCGGATAAATCCAAAGAGTTAACGAACTCCACGGGATAGTTCGTAGTGTCATCGGATGACATGACTGTATCGATGGAGTTATACACTGATATTTCGCTAGTTTGTTCGTCCAAGATTTTTTTATTTATTTTCGTAACAATATCGTTTTTTGGTACCAGTATGGTTCTTTCCCACAACCAATTTTCGTCTTGAATATTATGTTGCAGATAAATTGTTTTCCCCTTAACAAATAATCAAAGGCCTACCTATTTAAATAATTTAATAAACATTTAAATAAAAATGAAATAACTTGTTGTAAGTGTATCTAACCACAAAAAAAAAGCTTACAATAAACCAATATCTTATAGCCTATGTGTTATTCTGATACATCAGCTATATTATTGTAAAGTTTCATTAAAATCCATTCAGTAGTTTTTACTTGAAGGAGTAACAAACATCCGCACATCCATACAAACGTTCTCGTCTATAATATTAGTAGGATATTCCTACTTCGATGTAACCGATTTAGTCAAGTAAAATAACAAGTCAAAGATAATTAAATCACATAAAAATTTCGTTCAAGAATTTGTTTAATCGACATGGTAGTTATAAAGCAATAGGAATAAATATGGCAAAAAAGTTATTTCCTCTGTCAAAGTTCAAATCAAAAAATTTATTAAATCGACGATAGCAAATAAAAACTGTAAAAAACGCTTACTTTATCATTTGGTGAAAAATCTGGAACTTACTAAAGAAAAATCGAGATGACTTGAAGTAACAACATTTACTGCATTAAGGTGTCCGTTCATCATAAGCAATAATTGCTTTCAACTAATTTAAAAAATTAACTTCGGATGAATTAAAATTGTATTAACAAGAAAAAGTTAGAGAAAGGCAAAGAAGTACTTAAACCGATTTTTTTTTTTTTTTTTTTGTACTTTTATGCAATCCTACTAATATTATAAACGCGAAAGTTTGTATGGATGTGTGGATGTTTGTTACTCTTTCAGGCAAAAACTACTGAATGGATTTTAATGAGAGTTTACAATAACATAGCTCATATATCAGAATAACACATTCGCTATAATTTATGTAGATTAAATTAACGCACTTATTTAATTAATTTAAAACAAACACAGCGCAAACACTTTAACTACATCTACTTACTTTCGTACGTCATAAAGTTCTAAAAAACGTGTTCTAAAAAACGGATTATGTTTTTGCCTTAATTGGTCATGTGTGCGGGACGATATAATAGAGGCAGAGAATGAAAGAAACCCGTTGGCTTTTTGAAAGTTTAAATTTTAATTAATTAAAGTTTTGTTAATAGAATTTGGGTTTTAATGTAATTCAAAAATAAGCAAAAGTATGCATGTACTTATAAGCCGCTTATCTGAATAAGTTTCAAAAATTTGTCTATAGTTTTTTATATATAAAATGAAAATTTATTTATATATACATATGAGAGTAGGTCGTTAAGTATTTTTCACCTTCCTACCCCACCTCCTATTTTTAATCGCGATTTTATTATTTTTGTGATTTATATACATACTAGTTTTGTAACACACAGGAGATGACGACAAAAACTTTAAATTATATACTTGAACCATATCAAAAGTTGATATAGGCAAGAGTGTCCATTGGATCTGTGTCTATAAAAATAGAGCGACTAAACTTAAATATGCAAACTCTCTAAAGATATGATAACTTTTCAAAACGATGTTTCGGCATGGTGCTGGTGCCTCCGAAATTCGTGTGCCAACTGCCGAAGCAGGACACTTACCACAACACTATGTGTAACCCTTACTAATTACCTAGATTACTGTCATACTTGAAAATCTTTTTAGTGTATGCTGATAAGTAATGAATCTAAGAACTTACTGCACACATTTTTATAGCGAAAACAAACGCACGCCCTAATCGCTTAAACTGTATTTAGGCGCTACAAAATATTGATTCGTGAAATACCCTTGATTCGTGAAATATAAGTTCCACGTTGTTTATTTAACGAAGCTCTTCCACCACGGTTCGGTTCGCGGGATGTGTTTCCTATTTCCCATCCCCATATGCCCCCAGCTGGGAGGTATTTGCTATAAGCTAGCTGAGACGCGCGTCTCAGGCTGCCCTGAGAAGGCCATATGCTCCACTAGGAAATTCAGAATGAGAAAAGAAGCAGAAAGCCTAATCGAATGAAATATATATGAAATACCAAACATGTAGCTCGCATACAAACCTACTCCGATCTTTAGAGTTTTATCTGTAAAATCTTTCTGTTAGATTCGAAAGCCAACTTTGATGTGCATACAAAGTACCTCATAGTCGAACAATTTGATTTCGGCGTACTATTTGTTAATATAGAAAATATTTCAATATTTTTAATAACGCAACGTTTATCAACGCAACCAGCAATCAATGCAAACGATACGCTGCAGCATCAAAGCCAATGACCCCAATTCCAGAACCATTCAATGTAGTCATTTGCCACACGATTGCCTATAGACCAAGCCTATAAACCGCTAAAGCGTGCAACGAGCTGCAATGTTGCATAATATTTATCATTGCGAAACGATTGGAAACCGCTTAAATGTTTGCATAAAAGCGGATTTTGCGGCATACTCAAAGCTGCCACGGCAACAATCGATACACAGTCAGACGGACAGACGGACAGATAGACAGACGAACGCAGCATAAACTGTATGCACATTTTGCATAATAAATATGAAGAGCAAAATATTTTCGTAAATATAATTTGCTAGCAACAGTTTTTTTTTGTTTTTTGTATAGATACTCGTAGATGCATATATTCGTAGATACTTAATGCTGTCGGAGTGCAAATATTTTATTCCGGTGCCAAACGAGCCGTATGCGTTATACTACACGATATACTCGTACAATATATTATTGTTGAGCTTGAGTTCTACTTTTTCCATAAATTATATACGACTTGGCAACGATGCATCAAACCGAACCAAACGAAACCACACCACACCACATATTTCTGATGACTTTGTGTAAAAGTTTTAAACTTGGGCTTATTTATAGCGTCACACACATAAATATGGTGCATAGAGTTTGCAGTTGTCAAAGCATTTTGCACTTGCAGTAAGTTTAATGTTTTTTAATCTAACTTTTCATTAAAAGTTTAGTCATCGTCTTCTGTAGATCCTTCCATTTTTACTTATTTTTTTTTTTTTTTTGTTTTTGGCTTTATATGAAAGTGGAGGATAAAGTGTGCTGCGGTGGCATTGGTGACAAGTTTGGCTTGCACTAACTTCAATGTGCGCAAAGAAAAAATTACTTAATTGTCCGTGTGTGTGTGTGTGTATAAACACTCACAGTAGTTGGTTTGTAAACAATTTAAAGTTTCTTGGCTTGGACAACATTTTTCTGTGGCTTCTTCTTACACTTAAGTCGTATGTACATATAAGCCAATTAGTCCATCAAAATGTTCGTATAATTTAATTTTTTAAAATTTTGAACTGTGAATTTTTGAAGTTATTGCACTAATTAGTAGCGTATTAAAGATTGGTTGCTTTTTGCAGTAAGAGAGACAAAGCCGATTTTAATAAAATTTTGCTTAGGGTTAGTTAGTACATGAAGCAATCTTCTTAAGCATCCATGATCTATTTATATACTGCATAAGAGGAAAGTTCATATTTTGTGGCAACTTTTATGCTACTCTATATATTTTATTACTACAAGTATTTAGTAAACATTTTCCAAGCACTAACGCAAAAGTCTGCGTACAGCTGCACACAAGCTGCATGGAATGAGCGAAAATGCGACTACCGTTACCTAAAAACATTCTTAGAAATGCTTTGGAGTTTTAGTTAATTCTGTATCAATCATTTGGGGTCTCAAACAAATGTTAATAGCGCCATGGACAATAAGAGAAATCAAATTTGTGCCGATGGGCGAACAATTATTTTAAGACTACATATATCTTGAGGGAAAATACTATAGAAAAAATTGAAAAGTTATGAGCAGAGCTCACTCATCAAAACAAAGACTTATAACTAACTACACTTCAACGGGTTCAATCCTGCCAAAACCCCGATCAGGACATCCATCTCTCTTAACAAAACAAGAGAAAAAACGCAACATGCAATTAATCCGACAGAATCCAAGAAACTAGAAGTAGAAGAAAGGTATTCAAAAAAAATTTCCGTGAAATCTTAAAAAAAAAGGCAGGGTATCATGTTCGAGCTGCCGGTAAGAAGCGCAGTTTTGTAACAAGGTTTTTTTTCAAATAAGAGCAAATTTTGTATTTTCGGGATAATGGGAAAAAAGTTGGTATGCAGAAAGAGCGGTGAAGCCTTTGAAACGGAAAATTTGTTGGCAACCGTAAAACATGTTGGAGGAGGAGTTGTGGTTTGGGGTAGGTGACAGCCAATGGTGTTGGGAAACTAACATTTATTGACCAAACTAGTTATATCCAAGTTTTTAAGGATATTTTGCTGCAAAGTTCCCCAAAGTTGGTGCTGCAAGAAGAGTTTTGGTTTCAGAAAGACAACGACGTCAAGCACAGTGCGAATAAAGTAAAGCTCTGGCTCCTTTATAATATAAAAAATTAGTTGAGGACACCTCCCCAATGTCCGAGGACCTGATTCCCATAGAGCATTTGTGAGACTTACTCGAACGCAGACCGGAGAACGCACACCGTTACCTCCAAAAATATGAAAAAAGACAAAATAATGGAAGAATGGGAAAAAATTACAACTGAAGATATAGGGTGTCTCAAGAGAAAGTTCACATTTAAAAAATCTATAAAACAAAAAAGTAAGTAGTTTATTGAAAAAATGTTTATTACATATTAAAATACACACTTTGGGAATTTATTTCTTAAAAATGATATTGTCCAAGTGTAAACCGTTGCGTTCACGGCATTCATTTAATCGAGCACTAAAATTTCCTATGACGGCTCGGCAGGTATTCTCCGTGATGGCTGCCACTTCGTGACGGATATTTCCTTTAAATTGTGCCAGGGAAGTCGGTTTGTTGCCGTAAACTTTAGATTTGACGTAACCCCACAGGAAAAAGTCCATAGGGGTTAAATCGGGACTTCGTGGAGGCCAATTTATGTCACCTCTCCTGGAGATCAATTTGCCAGGAAAAATTTCATGAACTCGTGGTAGAGTCCTGTTGGACGTGTGTGAAGTTGCTAAAAATGCGGAACAATGATGATCTATGCACGTTTAAAGCAGCAGCACGCTTCCGAATCGAAAGGTCCGGGTTGTCACGAACAGACTGAGTAACACTGTCTACGTTTTCGAACGTTCTCGAAGACCTTGGCCGCCCGGATTTTGATTTTTCCAGCGTTTAACCGGTCTCTTAGAACCTGTTAATACAATGGTATCTTGGCCAATGTGTCTTCAGGATGAGAAGTTTATTTTCAAGGTTTCGGTTATTTATCTGTATTCACATCTGTACAGTAAAAATTAAAATCATCTCCAACCTTCAAAAAAGTGAAACGCATGACAAATTCATATATATGAATATATTTTATTATATTGAAAATGAGTAAATCTAAGCAGCTAAAGACGTTTTTGTTGTAATTATACATTGTTCAAAAATTCTGTTTTATATAGAAATGTTACCAGATATTAAATTGAAACATCGTGCGAAGGCTTCCTTTGTCGAATTGGCAAAAATCGCGTCTATCATTGGATATTCTTAGCTACCTCGCTCTTCTAGAGGAGTGTCGGGTCAACTGGCCCAAATGAGCAAAACACAGGCATATAACATTCACACAGGCTGACGGTGTCAGGCATCTTGGCATTCATCTCAAAAGACAAGTTACTTATTGAAAACACTAAGAAGCCAAGAAAATTCGAATGAAGCTGAAAGCCAATTCCTTACACTGGCTAATTAATTCACGTTCACCCTTATGCCTGGACTAGAAAGTCCTTATCTACAACATTGTTATAAAACTAATATGGTATCTGCTGCTACCTGGCACATTCGATATAAGTGCATCCAAAATGATTTCATTATTTCATAAGTAAAAAATGAAGTAGTACGTTTCAAACCCGATTATACGGAAAGACTCAACCACCACCCAAATCTGCTGACAAGATGGCTGACCCAACAAAGTAGGGAGAAATGACTTTCGAGCCCTGTTGTATGCAATAAGGGTCGCTTACCTACAAAATGCTTCAACCGCAGGCTTAGTATTAAACGAAAAGGTTAACAATTATTGTTAGTCTCTAACTGAGAATATTCAATAAATAATATAGAATGTTTAAACAAAAAGTGTTTACTACTTATAACAAACTTCGCAGGGAATGCGCCATATGTATCACCCTAATGCGTTAAATTTGGTCAACATGACAACAATCTTTCTACTTAATGATGTTCAACATCTACACCTACTGATGTATAATAAGTCTAGATAGTACAAATGATATTACAGTTTAAAAAAAATACGAATTCCTGCGTCTCAAAATAACAAGTAGGAGCTTAAAGTTCAAATGGAACCTAACCTCTCATTTCTGACATCCTCTATCTAAAATAAAAAAAAATGCACTTTAATAAAAAAAAACTCCGCATTGTCTCTCAAAATCTACATTTGGAATATTAATATAAACTTTCATTGTTTAACTAACACTTCAACATAAAATTTCGCTGGTTCAACTAAGCTATTTGCAAAGCACATCAAATAAAACTATTTCAATGCCAACTTTGCTTCACGAATAGCTCAAACAGCAACAACAGCAAAAAAAAAGGTCAGAAAAACTAGGCCAACAAAGTTTACCTAAAGCAGCCAGTTAAAAGCCAATCATCTACTTTATATACACACACATACGACTATATAGACGCAGCAACTGAACAAACAAAAGTGATTGAAAATCTTATCAATGCAGCGATGCATTGCATTGTATGCTAATTAAATGCTCAATTAGAGCTTTTATATATTTTACATTTACATTTTACTTTGATTTGCAAATGCTTAATTAATTTAATGTAAAGCATCGCCATTTTTTTATAATGATTTTTCTAGTTCAATAGTTGAAAGTTTACAAACGCAACAGAGTTTGTATAAACTGACACATAAAAAGTATTGCCTTTGAAGAGTTTAAAGTTCTGTAGCTCTGATATTTAAAATAGTTTGCTTTAAGAACGCCAAGCATATTGCAAGAACTGCGAATTGTTTTATCTGCAAATGGCAGGCCAACATCGACACAGGCGACTAGTAAGGCAATTGTTTGCACTTGTTGTGAGAGTGCTACGAGAAAACAAAAAACCGGATTGCAACTACAAACTTAAAACTTTTGGCCAACTACGTATTTTGCACTCGGCACTCTGGACTGTCTGCTTTTTATACCCTTCGCGCATAACACCAAAAGGATCTTAATAGTTTATCAGAAAGTTTGTGGTAAATTTAATGATAGAGACCACGGACCATACAAAGTAAAGACATTTGCATTTGTAACGCCAGCAGGCGTGAAGATGCCTAACCTTCATTATTCATTATAAATTCTCCGTGCTCGAGTCCCAGTATGAGTAGTTTTGAAGAAAAGAACTACGGGTAAAACATTCAGTGTCACAAGTGTTAAATGTTTGTATCGGTTTATACTATAATGTTGATCAACTCTACACCTCAAATCGATCTAAGCCCTTGTGTCTATATGTCCGTTTGTCTGATATGCGAGGTATCAATTCAGTTCCCCAAACAAAACAACCACGCGTTTTCAATTTATTTATACTTTGATATTTACTTTGTCGCCTTCAAAGTAATTCCCATTCGATGAAATACGCAGATTCCATATTCCGATTTTTTGTATAACCTCAAGAGCCCTCCGCGACTTTCTTATTTACCTAATCAAATCATCCGCAGAGTGGAACAGAAAAAGCCACACGCGATCATAGCAGATCAATACGGAGTTTGCGGAATTTTAACGTTGTATTTGGTCAAATCTCAGCACAAGCCGTTTTAAAATTGGTATCATCCCCAAAATATTGTACATAATGCTATGCATTAATCCAAACGAGACCCCAAGCTGCTATCTCCCTGACGAATTGCAAGAATTTCTCAAAAAAAAAAAGAAACTTCAAAATTCAAAGACACATCAAATACTCACACTAGTTCAGTCCGTTTTTTATGGTAAAAAATCCATTTATTTAAGAACAAAATGAATGAAAAGATTAATTAAAGTATTTTCCATCGCTGGTTACTTGAGGCCGCGCATTGCCATGCAGAAGATTGGTTTTGTCATGCTCATATTCCGGCCGTTTTTCTAGCAATTCATGGCTCAAACGAATCTATTGTAGCCTATATCGATCCGCCGTAATACATTCGCCAGGTTGTAGAGCCTCATAGTATACAACACCCTTTTAATTTCACCAGATACACAACATGACCTTCAACGCCCATAGCGAAAAATCGGCTTTCATGGTAAGCACCGGTTTTGGTTAGAGACATCAATTCTGCTAAATGTATCAAAATCTTGGAACAAACCATTTCAATAATGCTTCTTGGCAAATCAGTCCATGCAAACTTCAAAAGCAAAATGGTATTTTTGGGTTCAAGCTTTTGAAGAGCATCATGAACCAAAACATCTTCTTGTGCAATAATGTTGTGGGCTTCTTTTGTTTAACATAGTTACAGGGCCTTTCCTTTAGGCGCAACATTCTTGTTGTCGTTAACACGTTTGTTTGTTGTCGTTAACACGTGAGTGGCAAAATGACGTTCGAGTTATTTAAATATCAGCTGTTTGTAGTAATGGTAATAAATATGATACGATATCGATAATAGATATAAATAAATCGATATAAGTAAATCGATAATTTCATCGAAAAACACGTAATTCAGTCCCGGCGATTGTCAAAAATCATACAGGCATTCATTTACGGACAATATTGAGTATGTTTAGAATGCTAGCTGATGGAAATCTTATATTAGAGACTATAAATTTTTACAGATGTAACATAGTGGTCCTTGTATATAAAATTTTCTTTTTATGCAACCAATCACCCCAAATTTTATATGATTTATAAAAAAGTAATTTTCCATTTACAGTTTGAAGCGTACAAAAGCTTCGGTTTTACCGAAGTTACCTTTTTTGTGGAGCAACATTTTTCCTTTTATTTACAATCGCTTTTAACAATTGTTTTTCTTTACTAGTTCCAACCACTTATGTACCTCTCCCTCTCTCCTACCCTTTTACAAGTATATTTATATCCGTTTTCTTACTCTTTCATTCTCTACACAGTTTACCAAATGGCCACATCAATATAAATGCCTTCGATCGTATGGCAGCCATTGTTGGCGCCTTCACCAAGCACATGCAGGCTGTAAAGTCGTCCTCGACAAATGCGTCCTCGTCATCCACTTCATCCGCAGTAGCAGCAGCAGCAGCAGGAGTAGCAGCTGCAGGATGCAATCTCTCAGGCAGCCTCAACAGTCTCAGTAACATTGGCGAGTATGAACTCTTCTGTCGGCATATGCAGCAAACTTCCAAGCTTAGCGAAACGGGTAAGTCAAGTACAAATAGGAAATTATATGAGTATAAAGAGTGTGGTTTTAGAGCTATAGAACTTTTTTTTAATTAAAAAAAAAAAATAATTAATTTTGAATCATCGCGCGGAAGGTTAAGGTTATCGCACATATAATAAAGATTTTAAAAATTTCCATCATAAAAATGCCATCTCAAGTTGTCAAAACAAAGAAAATTCAGCATCTTCTTATTAAAACAACCATTCATAGTCATGGAAACAAGAAAAAAAACTTGGGTGGTAATACCATTCACATGAAGTTCCAAGCTGTGAATTTAGCTAGGTATTTGTAAAATCTAACAACCTAAACGGTGGTGCAAAGTTGTTGGAGCCTTCCCCAAAGTTGGTGTGACACGCCCCTTGATAATTAAGGCTTGGGTCCGTCCATATGAAGAAGCCATGTAAAACGTCAAAATGATTTTGCCAGAAATGAAAATTTCCTAAAGTGAGTAGTGGGTTTGCATGTTGCTTGCCCCTAAAATGGAGAAGTCACATATATTTCTTTATATGTCAGGCGTTCGTCCAAAAGAAGCACTTTATTAAATTTTAGTTTTCAAAAAAAAATTCAAATATAGGGTGGCAAGTTTCTATGGTGACTACCCCTTAAAGTGGGGTTTGCCATGCCCCTTCATATTTATGTAAAGCATAAGAAGCCGACCTGTCAATTTCCACGTAGATATTGACTGCATTAAAAACGTTTTCCAGACAAAAAGACAAAAGTGGGCGTGTGGTTTGTATGGGAGCTTCCTCAAAAAGTGGGGGGAGCAAACCCATTACTGTATATGTGAAGATTCCCTTCATAATAAACCAACATGTTAATTTTTAAGGTGATACTGGCATGTCAATTTTGATACTCTATTAAACTGCAATCGTCGACTAGTATCGTCGAGCTGATCAAGAATATAAATACTTAATGGGATCTACGATGGCTCCTTTAATGAGTTACAAACTTTCAGACAAACTGATAATACCATTTCACACTGTGTGAATGGTATAGAAATGCATGCACTTCAGATTTGTCTCAGTAGTTCCCATGAAGATAGAGCTGATGATACTTTTAATGAATAAACAAATGCAATTTTTTACAGGAAACCCGATGTTTTGTGGGTTGCTAAAATATAAGTTTTATTATATCTTTGAAAATAAAAAGAGATTTTCTCAGTAAAACCTACCTATGGGAACTATACTTGTATAATACACGGGTGGATTCAGAACGCTCTCTTGGGATGGAACTCTGCGAAAAACAATATTTTTGTACTGAACTTATCTTATCTTATCTTATCTTATCTTATCTTATCTTATCTTATCTTATCTTATCTTATCTTATCTTATCTTATCTTATCTTATCTTATCTTATCTTATCTTATCTTATCCTGTCTTATCTATCTATCTTATCTTATCTTATCTTATCTTATCTTATCTTATCTTATCTTATCTTATCTTATCTTATCTTATCTTATCTTATCTTATCTTATCTTATCTCAGTTGGTTGTTCATGAATTAAGAAAAGTTCTGGGCGTTTCGCAAACATATTCTTCAAATATTTTTCAATTCAGATACTGATTCTCCTAGTGCAAATGTATTAAAGATAATTTGTCAAACAATGGTACTTAAACTGTTTCAAAAATGACTTTCACGGTTTTAAAATCGCTATCGCTATTCAAAGATATACCAATGCAAAAAACACACCGTTTATAAACATTAAAATGAGTTTGTGTATAGTAAAACTTTTCTTTTCTCACATTACAATTTTCCAGTCACTTTTCCGCTCCTTTATTTTTAAAATTTTTTTTTAGTTTTTTTAACAGAATTTGTATGTGGCTGTGTATCTACAAGAGCAGTTCTTTAGCAGCTAGTTTAAGTTTTGTTTTACATACTCACATGCCGCACATGCCGCAAGTGCCTGTGGCATGAAATTTAAATGTATTTCAACGTTCCACAGCAGCTGCACAAGTCAAGTGTGTGTCGTAGAACGTGATGCAACTTAATTGCCACGGGGGCGTATGAGTTATGTCTGTGTGTGTGTGTGTGTGTTGTACGTATATGTGGCGCGTAATTTCATTTGTCAGTACGTTTTGTATGCAATTACCAGCTGCTAATATAAAACAATGTATATGTATGTGTACGAGTATATAACATAAGTATAGTTCAAAGTACTTCAAATGCATTTAAAATAAGCCAAAAATATATATTATACATATATTATGTATACGCAGCGTACGCACAGTCAAATAAAAAAACTGCTGGACTAGGTAAAACTCAAGTGACGCAAGCCTACTTGCCAATCACAAAACTGGTGATATCAGTTTTTTGACGAAAGATTTATATTTTTCATTTGTACTGTTGGAGTTGACTGTAATATGTAATACACTTAATCTGAAGGGGAAAAAGGATAGTCGAAATATCCAAACTTGAAGTCTATATCTCTTATAATCTCTGAAATCTTTTCGTTCAAATAGCAGACATGTCTATAATGACTCGACTTTCGAATGCTGATCAAGTTTATATACTTTATAGGCTTTGTCACGCCTCATTTCGCCTGTTACATACATTTGCACAAACTTAATATACCCGTCTACCCAACGGGTGCAGCATAAAATACAAAATGACATATTATTCTTATATATTGTAAATTTCTTGCATGTATATTACATATATATATTTCAGACATGCCTATCAATACATATGAAAAAAAAATGGTTTTATGTCTATACTGCATGTAACAGATGCCACAGCCATTAGTATGACGCATTGAGACAAAAGGTCAATATTGCACAATCTGATATTTGCGATACTACCAGGTGTGTCGGAAAAGAAACAAGACTGTTCGAAAAAAAAAACAACAAAAATTTAATGTTTTGCAAAAGTGATTTTTTTTTATTCAAAATAGTTCCCTTGTGTATTCACGGTCAATAAGCATTTCGAATGAGTGTTTAAGGTCATTTTTCGGAATGTCCTTGAGAATGCCGGTCGACGCCTTTTGGATGGCTTCAATGTCCTCATAGCGGTGTCCTTTCATTGGCAAATACAGTTTTCCAAATAGATAAAAGTCACACGGAGCCAAATCAGGCGAGTACGGTGAAGAATGTACCTTTCCAACGCATGTGGTACCTTTCCAGTAGGTGCGGCACCAGAAACAGCTATTTTTAAAAATGTCCTGTTTCTTTTGCGACAGACGTTGTTGACCAAATTTCTTCGTCAAAATGCGATGAATCGAATTTTTGGGAATATTTTTGGGAATCCATTTCCAATAAACGCAACGAAGATTTCGGCTCATTTTGTATGAATTCACGAACTTTTTCAATATTCTTTTCGATCACCACTGATTTCAGCCGGCCCGGCTTTTCATCATCACAGAAGTCTTCACAACCTTCTTGAAAACGTTTAAACCACTCGTGAACATTGCTACTAGACAATTGTCAAATGTCAGTGAAGGATGTACCTTTCCAACGCATGTCCCAATGTGTGGCGCTACCAGAAATATCTATTTTTAAAAAGTTCAGTTTCTTTTGCGACAGACCTGCTATATCTCATCAGACAGACATGTCTATATAGACATGTCAAGTATGTATATACTTTACTTTATACGCCTCCTTCTGCATGTTACATACATTCGCACAACCTTATTATATCCTTATCGCTTTGGGTACAGGATATAAATATATTAAGTTAATTGCCTACAGTAGCCAATAGAAATGAGTGCTTTGTTGTTGGCTTTTCTCGACAAAATCCTCAATAAAAACAAAGAAACAAACCAAATTTTCAAAAATTCAAAACGAACGAGTCGGCCGATTTTCTTGATCTTTGGTTCGTTGGAGTCGAAGTTTCATACTGTGAAGTGTAATGAAAAAAAAAATGTTTTTAATCTAACAACCTGAACGTGGAATGTATTGTAAGTTTATTGGGGCCTACCCCTCATAGTGGGTGTGACTCACCCCATGCTAATTATGCGAAGCTTTCCACAGGCACTGCGGTCAAGTGTCATGTTGATTTTTTATGAAAAGTCACAAAAGGTGGTGGATTTGTATGGGGGCTACCCTCAAAACTGGGATATTACACCATTTTCTCTATATGTGAAGCGTTCGTTCATAAGAAGCCACTATATTAAATTTTAAGTTGATATTGACAGTAATAAGAAAGTCTTTCATACAGATAAGTTTGTATGTTATTTATGGTAAAAAAAAAGTTTTCCATACAAAAAAGCGAAAATGGGTGGTTGGTTTGTATCCCAAAAAGTGGACGGATGACACCCTTTGATATATATGTGAAAATTTATTTCATACGAACCCACCATGTCAATTTTTTAATGTGATATTGACTGCTATTGCAAAAGTTTTCATACAAAAAGTGGGCATGGTTTATTAATATGTGCCGACTTACAACAAGACATCTTAAAAATGTATGCCCTAAAACCCACTATAGCATCTAGACAGACAGACGGACATAGCTAGATCGACTCATCTCTACATGCTGATCAAGAATATATACATATACTTTATGGGGTGTGCTATACCTCCTGTAATGCGCTACAAACTTTCGGACAAACTGATAATACCATTACGCGAATGGTATAATAAGCTTAGGTTGATCGGTACCCTACGAGCCCCAATACACCTTAACATCAACCCCCCAGAACCCCGATATTTCGGACTGGGGTGATCTGATTTTATATATTTACTGAATACACTTTTCAATACCTTTTTAATGGTACATTACACGTCTCGATCGGAATCGATAAGTAAATACTTCATAATATTACATGCTGCAACCACACTGATGTGGACTATCTTCATTTGCGTGGACGACTCTGCACAGTGATACGCACCGTATGCTTAATATTAAACCAAAAGGATTCACACCAGTCAAAGCAATCTAACAATTCACCAACGCAATTAAATCATGCAAGCATACGCTATAATTATATAATTATTTACTTGACAAAGCAAAACAAAACACAGACAAACGCAATGCCAACTTCCGCTGGTTAACTTCCGCATCCTTGTCGCCTTCTTTATATACGAAACTCTTTATGCGCGTCCATTGCCGCTGCCATCTTAATGTCGCTAATTAATTCAAGTGCAACAATGAAGACAATAAAACAAGCTAGTTTATAGCAACGAATTGCTTATGAACTTCAGCCTTCTGCCTTCGCCACCATCAGAAACACCACAGATTCACAGCGGGCAGTCGGCATCGTTCATGGCATCGTTTGCATCGTTCTTTTGCCGAGCAAAACTTGGCGGTAACAGCATGAATTCGCTTGGTACATAATTAAAAGCAATTTAGTACGCCCAAAATGAGAAACTTCAAGTCAACTAAAGTTCATAGCAGCGCAGCGTGAAAAACTGCTGTAGGAACTGCTGTAGGAACTGCTGAAGGAAAGTGGAGATGGAAAGTTAAACTTTCAAAGTACAAAATGGCGACACATAATGAAAATTTGTGTCGTTGTATTTTCATAGCAAATGCATAACGAGTAGTAACAGTCTTAACGACAGAAAAACACCAAGAAAGAACGCTGCAGTTGTGTGTGATCGACTATGAGATACCCTGTTTGTTGTTGAAGGCTCCTTATATGAATTATACATTTTTATTTGGCTGTATTACTTGGTGGTCCATATGCTGGATATTTTATTAGAATTGACGAAAGATACACCAAAGTTGCCGTTTCTAGCTTATTTAAAAACCAAAACAACAAATTTTCATACAAAAACCTAAAAAGCGAAGCCAGGTTTGTACGTTATTACAACGGTAGAATTAGCGAAAGATACACCAAATTTGATGTTTCTACTTGACAACAAAAACAAAGAATTTTCATACAAAAACCTAAACGAAGAACGAAAAGGCGAGTCGAAATGTCCAAACTTGAATTCCAGTCTTTAAGTCCGTCAAATAGACGAACTTACGAACAGACAGACATGTCTATATTGACATGACTTTTGATGCTGACCAAGAATATATGTATGTGTTTACTTTTTGGGGGTATGACACAGCTCCTTCTGCCTGTTAAATTTAATATACCCTTTTACCCTAAGTAAAAAACGGTGCAATGAGCTTGACTACAAGATACTCTGTACACGAACTGTCTTTATTTGAGTAAAATATTGATCCATAATAAGTTTGTCATTCAAGTTTTTAAGACACAAAAAGAAAGCTGAAGTATTTGAATGTGCTCGACTACTACATTCCCTGTATTCAGTCTTAGGGGGAAGGCGTATATTCAAAGAACAGATTTATATATGCTATAAGCAAATGTGACTGTCGTACTATATTTTATCAGAACTAACTTGAGATCCATTCACACCAAACTTGGGAGCTACACATAATAAATAAATAAATCCTTCACACCCTTTTTAACCCTCTTTAACACAACATAATCACTTGTTTTTTTTTTTTTTTTGGGAAGAATGTGAAGAGGAGCACGGACAAATGTAATTTTTTTTAAAAGTATTACATGTAAGGTAGGTAAAAACCAAGTAACGGCGTTGGCCAGTCACAAAAACTCTCTCTCTCTCTCTCTCTCACTCTCTCTAACTCTCTCTGTCTCTCTCTTATTCTCTCTAACTCTCTCTCTCTCTCTCTATCTCTCTCACTCTCTCTAACTCACTCTATCTCTCTCTCAGCTCTGTCGTGTTCACATTGTGGAGCATGTCGATCGAGCAGCTCGACATGCTCTAGGCTCGAAACTATTGTGGGCGCACTTGCAAACATGTTTGCGAGCATCTGTTGAGCGTGTTTTTGATATATTTTTACTGGCAATATTTTAAAACTAGAGAATTCAAAAAAACTATTTAAAACAAAAAAGAGAAAGAATTGACACACAAACAAAAAATGTTTTTATATGTGCTGCAACGAGACGAAGGAAACAAAATGAGGTGAAGCGCAGCCAACGTCGATCTGATCAAGTAAGACCATTGAGAACTCCGTGTAATCACGCTGTTGAAGCTAAACGTAATTTAAGTCAATTATCTAGTTTGCATGCAGGCCAACAGGGCTTGAATATCATCGTGCAATCGAATCCCTTTTGAATATGTTGCAGGTATTGAATATTGTGCACATCCCATAATTATAATTGGTTATATGGACGAGGTATTCATTCATTGCAATGTTTTAAAATTTAAAAATAAAGTTTAAATCTGAAAAAGTAAAGTTATCCCCATTAAATGAACCACCAGAACCGTTGAAAGCATTAATGACTAGAACCAATGCTGAATCAAGAATTTGTTTAAAGAAAATAAAACTTCATTCGCAGCGTATATCGTTTTCAATGTTGATACACAAGGTAAAAATTATAAGTCGAATTTCGAAATACAGGGCCAAGTTTACCATCGGAATTTAATTACATTCTTTCTGAAAATAAAGCTCGATCCAATATTTAATGCAGTTGCAAAAAAAATACTAATGATCTTTGGTTCACAAAGTTGATCCGGGTAACCCCGGGCATACCTGCTAGTTTCACAGAAAAGTCTATTTCATAATCTTCGAGATCTCGGCATTCATTCTAACCAAACAAAGGATGAACACAACGGCAGGCAGACGGACATGACTACATCAATTCAACTCATTGAACAGATCAAGAAAATATATTTGTATACTACAAAAGTTGTTAATGCATCACAAACTTTATAACCAACTAATAACACCCTTCACAATTTTTGTGTGTAGCGTATTAAAAGACAAATAAATTTTGTTATGATTTACTTTCTTAATTCATTTCTTTAAACAAGACAAATGCTTTAAATGAAATATGTTGCAGTTTTCTTGTCGGAAATATTAAAAATCCAAAATTTATGCATTTAAATTTATAGATTCAAATAAAGTTGAAGCAAAATATTGTGTGACGCCCATTTTAAATTAATAGAAGCGTATCAAAACTTTCTAAACTACTATTTATAAATGACAACAGTTTTTTTAAGTGACATTAAAACACTGAAACATTTAATTCTTATTCTTAGTATGTCATATCAAATCTGTGAAATATTCAACACTGGAAAACTCTTTAGTGTGCTACAACAAAAGCAGCAAAGTGATATCCGTGCATTCTGGCAATTCAAAGTAGTAATATTGTTTTCGCATCACTTCAAAATTTCATTTCAGAGTTTTAAAACTTTTCTGACGCTTAAAGTTGTGGCAAATGCATTTCAGTACACTTCACAGTTTCAATGTTTGTTGAAGTTTGACTGAAAGAATATCTTTTAAACTTTCTTCAGCAGAAAATTTTGTCATTAGTATCTAAAGGCAAACGGAAGCTTTAAAATAAGTTAAAGAAAACGGAGAAATAGTTATTAATCCTAGTATATATATGTACTAGTATATAACAACCTGTATGGAGATTATCTTTTTTCCAATAGCTTTATTCAGCTTAAAATGCTTTCTTGAAAAGACTCAAATTGGGTATTGTTTGTTGAAGCAAGTTTTGGCTATTTTTATATTTGAGAGTAGTAGATGAAATCTAAAATACACATAATTCTTTTGGAACCAAAGTAATTCTAGAAGTGGTCGGAAGTGGACGCAAGGAGTGTGCAAATAGTTGCACAAGAACAAACAGATAGATAAAATAAGAAAATAGACAAAATAAACAAAAACAATAGACAAAAAGAAATATAAACGGACAGACAAATATATAGGTTGAATATAGACACACAGACAAACAGATATACAGAAATATAAACAATTTTAAAGACAAACCGATGGACAAGCAGACAGAAAAATAGACAGACAGCCAAACAAACAGACAAACAGAGACAGACAAACAGAGACAGACATACAGACAGACAGACAGACAGACAAACAGACAGACAAATAGACAGACAAACTTACAGACAAACAGACAGACAAACAGAGAAACAGACAGACAGACAGACAAACAGACAAACAAACAGACAGACTAACAGGCAGGCAAACTTACAGACAAACAGACAGACAAACAGACAGAAAAAAAGGCAGATAAACATACAAGCAAATATACAGACAAACAGACAGACAACCAGACAAGCAAACAGACAAGCAGACAGTCAAACAGACAGACAAACAAAATCACACATTCAAACAGGGAGACAAAAATACAAGCAAACACATACAAGCAAATAGTCAAATAAATAGACAGATACTCAAATATACAGCCAGACAGACAGATGGATAGATAGACAGAGAAACAGACAGAAATTTGACAAAATTTGTAAGTAATTTAATTACACAGGTCTACAAATACCGGGGTCATATCATTTTTTGGCAAGCTAAGGGTCATTTCCGAAGTAATTTGCTGCATAGAATCCGAATCAGAATTGGCCCATCACGTCAGGATTTTGAGATAATGCTAATGACGTCGAAGGGATACATTTCGAAACTTCGAATAGCCATAACTTTGCCAAAAAATGTAATTGATCTCTTGAACTCTTAAATTAAAGGGTACTAAATGATGTAACTGGAGAGAAAGACCACAACAATTTTTTGCACCCTGTACATAACCTCAAAGGTAGGAAAACACACCGTTTTTCGGGAACATAACCTCAAATAACTCAAAAACTTGACGTGATGGGCCAATTTTAACCCCGGATTCGGAATCTATGCAGTAAATTACTTCGCAAATGACCCTTAGCTGACCCTTAGCTTTAAACAGTGACAACATCGGAAACAGCAAGAAAAAATCTTCGTAGGATATTTGAAGCTATTACGAGTTTCAGATCCATATAAAACACTAGCTGTATGCTGCGGTTCACATAGCCCAGCACATAGAATTCCAGCGGCTGTAAGGGCTGGCTCGTTAAAAATTTCTTAAGTATTCCTGTATGTTGTGGTGGAACAGGTCTTGAAAATTGTTTGATGTGTAACACCTGCTAAAGAAACACGCAGGGTGAGCACGCATCATTTGAACTGGCACTAAGAATAATTAGAAGTATTGAAAAGCGCAGCAATCAAAAAAAAAGTATGGCTCTTCTGCGGAGAAGGTCCACGGATTTGGTCGTTTGTCTTTTATGCCTAAATAAATTAAATCACAGGAACATTTTGAGAAAGAAAACTTCTGCAGGCGATCCGAAAGCAAAGGTTTCCACAATATTGCAAGCGAACGATTTGCTGTCACAAACTGATCAACAAAGTGTGTACCTGCGAATCGTTTTCAGATCCGCATACGCATTCGCTTGGTTTGAGGATTTTTTGGTAAACTCGGAATGACCTAATAAGAATAAATTTCTAAAATAATTTTTTTTCTTACAATTTATTTGCATTTTCGCGTTCAGCAGGAGAAAATCGAACAGAAAAATGCCAAAATGATGTTGCATAGTGCAACAACAAACATACAAATAAACAAAACAGACAGCCAAATAAACTTGTAGACAAACTCACAGACGTCTGTTAATTAATTCCTAATAATTTAAGGGTGAAACAATACGCTCCAACAAAATAATACAACACCGGTTGATGCTTTCTGCTTTATAATCAGTTTCCCCTTGAAAAGTAATACCAAAGTCCAAACAAAAAATGAAAACATAGCTAAAATTTTACTGTAGTTAAGTAAAACATTTTCTTTTGTTGATATCCTGTTCAAATGTATAACAAAAGTTTCGTATGTGCAGTACTTCTTTACTGACGCTGTGAACAGATAAACAGAGTTCCAAATTCCAAAAGTATTTTCCTTTTCAACAGAAGGCTACAATCCTTGACCACAGTTTCTCCAACTTGTTTAGGCCTTTGAGAAGTAAGAAAACATTTAGACAGAAGCTCTGCTTGTACGGGTACCTGTCTTTTTTCAAACATTCAATGTAAACGATTTCTGACCATCCGCTGCCTATTAAGAGATACTCACTTCTTCAATTTCGATGTCTCGATGTCCTGCCGATTTGTTGTGCATTGTTCATTCAAACTAAATTGAACCAAAATTTATACAACTCAGCGTTCTTCTTTCGAACTCTAAAATACGCAATGCTTAAAAATTTTAGCTTCGTGTATTCGACGATGTTACTAATCAGAATGGTTTCGATACCAGGAAACTGTGACGTGTCGCATTCACCTACCCCTGTATTTTTAACCAAATTTTTAATGCGTAATCTAACAACAAAGAAAACGTTGATTAAAGCAAAATATTTCAACAAATAAATTATTCTAACTAAGCAATTGAGTTCAACTTTTACAGAAATAAAGTCTTCTTTTTCTTCTTAGTACTATACTTGCTACATAAACGGAAAATAGTACTACGGTCAACCACAATTACGTTCTTCTCTCTTTTGTAGTCAAATAATACTTGGCATTTTTATTGCACTTGCATGAAATTAATTCCAATGAAATTAATTTAATTTTGTTCGCACACACAACACAAGAAGAAAGAAACACATACTCGAGTGCGAAATGTAAAATAAAATTCCCTTTTTCAATTAAAGAGCAATTTATTTTCTTTGTCTTTGGTTTGTTTAAAAAGTTTCACAACTTATAGTACTTCAACTTCAGTGAAGTATTACGCGCTTAAGTCACGAATAACAAGAGTTTTACTCATTTCTTGTTGTTGATCTTAACGATTTAGCTAACTACTGGTCGTTAGACTTTAGCCAGTTTAAAAATAGAAATAAAAAAAAAGCTAATATTTTTGTCTTTGCGGCAACAGTCAACGAAAATGCAATTGCTTGTGATTTGTCAAGTCGATGTGTTGAGTATATGTTTTGTAAACTGCGTAAATACAACAAAGTTAAATTCGTACTTTTAAAAATTTAACTTAGAACACAACAAAAAAAAAAGGAAATAAAAAAAAAATTCGTAATCGTGTTATAACTTAAAAGTAGTCTTCGAGCCATTATTGTAAAATTTTTGTGCCATTTTATGAACGTGCATAAAAAATGAATCCATTGCAGCACATCAGCAACCAAGCAGTAGATGAAACAGTGGTTTTCTTTGGTCGGAGCGGTGCAGCATCCTTCTGATTATTGTCCGTCTTTCTGCCATTCATGTCTGTGCACAATGGCTGAATAACACAGTTACTCAACTCTTTTACAGTAGTCTTTTAACAGATGGTAGTTGACAGGATTAGTGTTACAAAATAGTCTCTGACTTATCAACCTGCCCTCGTACATTAAAATCATAAAAATAACCAAAAAAAGGCAAAATAAATTTTATTTTGTTGTACGATTTGCTTACACCTTTACCCCAGCAAATTGCTAACTCCTAGATTCTAACGAATGGCTAACCCCTTTTCCCTAGCGAATAGCTAGCGCAAGATGATGCAACGTCGTACCGCAGTGTCCATGCAATGTTAAATTCGTTCGACAAATACATGGACGTGGGTTAAACCAAGAGTTAGAGTTTAGTATAGGTGTTGGAATAATTCACTAGTGTAGCAACGGTGCCATCAAACAACTTAGAAACGTTTATAACAGCACGCCAGAGACGTATCGTCTATCTGTGTGTATGTGAATGCTTTCACTACAATAGATATTAAGCTCATATTCAGTATGGTGGCATTATACGAACGGAGACTTTACATTTGGCTGAATTTAACTAAGCCTGTTAGATCGCGAAAGTCTGTTAGATCCAAAAATTTCCGTAATTTTTCAAACAAACCTTGCACTAAATGTGTTTTATTTTAATTTAATACTCGAAATAATTAAACAAACAAAGTTGTAGCAATAAAAGAACAGATTGAGATATATGTATATTGAAAGGGGATGGTAGCGTTTGAAATATGTTTCATAAATCAACTTAGCAATATTGTCTCAAATTGTTTGTATTTACATTTCCAAATACTAAACTGAAAATGGCAAAACAAATTTATTTGGCTTAGATAAAAGTAAAGAATTGAGATAAAGTTAAATTAAATAACTTGAATGAAGAAAAAATTTTGCAAGTCCAATAAATGCCAGAACTGATATTAAGTAAAATTTAAGTTTAAATCAGATTTAATTTCGCTGCTGACATATTTTCAACTATTTTTAAACGTTTTTATATAAAACTTTTAATTTTATAAGCCTTTTTCTGTTGCATATGTGCAATTCACAAAAAATAAAAATTAAGTAAGTTTAATAAAAGCCGAGCTAGACAGCCGCGAGCGCTAATTTTAATAAAGTTTTTACAGAAAGCCAAAAAAAAAACAAAAAAATTGTATGTAGGCTAGAAGTATAGTCCTTTGAAAATGGTACAATATTTCTGACTGCATTTTATTGCACTCTTCACACATCCATTTGAATAGTATTATAATTTTGTCACGGAAATTGTAACGCATTAAAGGAAGACACCATAAAGTGTATATAATATTGATCAGCTCGACGAGACGAATCGAACTACCCATGTCCGTATGTTTCATGCCTTTTGTGAATGAAAAATAATCCATCAGTTTTAAAGATTCCTATCATATCGGATCGGATTTTACAGACACATAGATAATATCGCCGCGCAAATTGTAAACATTCTTTTTGTGGTTTCCAAAGTAAAATTATCGATAATATTATGATACGAGGGGTACTATTTATATTTCGGGAATAGCAAATAATAACAAACATTTTTAAATGAAAATGCCTTTATTGTTTTTTTCAAAATATTCCCCTTGATGATCAATACACTTTTGCATTCGTTCAAACCATTTGTCATAGCAGTTTTTCCATTCCTCTTGAGACACCTCCAAAACATGGTTTTTGAACGCTTCAACTGCTTCTTTGGCGCTCGTAAATCGTTGACCACGCAGTTTACCTTTGATATTCGGGAGGAAGAAGAAGAAGAAGTCATTCATGTACGGAGGATGAGCCATTAATTCGATGTTTTGATGCACTTGTTTGACGAGATGTGAGAGAGCTCGCATTGTCATGATGGAGAATGATTCGTCTTTGGCGGTTGGTTTTACGAATTTCTCCAAATACCTCCGGCAAACAAATGGTCGTGTAATACTCACTCCTACGTGGCTCAAGCTGAACAGTGGCCACATGACGCAGTCGGCCGAAGAAACAGGCGATCATTTGCCTCGCTGTGCTTCTTTCACGAACAACTTTTGTTGGATTTGGCTCGCCTTGAAATACCCACACGGTCGATTGCTGTTTTGTTTCCGGCTCATACGCATATAACCATGATTTGACACCTGTCATGATTTTATACAAGGCTTTTGAAGAACCACGGTCGAACTTTTCAACAATTTCCTTACACCAATCGACGCGAGCCTTTTTTGAGCGATTGATAAATTATGGGGTATCCAACGAGAGCAAATTTTTTTTACAGCTAAGTGTTCATGCAAAATCGAATGTATTGAAGTGGAACTAATGTGCGAGGATGCCTCTATCTCACGATATGTCACATTACGATCTTGCATTATCAGTTCACGCACTGCATCAATGTTTTTGGGCACAACAACCGATTTTGGACGACCTTCACGGAATTCGTTGGCGACCGAACTACGACCACGATTGAAATCACTATACCAGCGATATTCTGTGGTTTTTGATGGTGCTTTATCGCCATACAAAGAACTGAGTTCACTGATACATTCTTGTTGAGATTTTCCACGTCGAAAGTTGTGAAAAAAAATCGAACGGAAACCTTCTCTTGAAATTTCCACTTTTTGGTCAAATTGCTTTTCTGAACTCACTGTAAACAAAACAAATAGCAATTGTACATCAAAACTTTGTGAGTACGTTTATGCCAAAAAATGTCAAACTTTATTATGGTGTTGCCAGATTTTAGCTTTTGACATTAATGTTGCCAGTAAATAGCAGCCCTCGTAAGATCATTGGTTCCCACTACCTAAAAGACTATCCAATTTTGTTATTGGAAATAAATCAAGCTCACTATATTCATAGGTGTACACAAGAATTTAATACCAAAGGGTCGGAGAGGGCTACGTCTGCTATAAAAATTGTCACAGATATCAAAAGTAGGATGCTGGTTAAAAACATAAACAAACATGTTCTCTTCAAAACTTTTAATGGAACAATTTGGGACATCATCAAAAATTTATTTTATCACTTTGATACTGTACATACATTGAGAGTACAAATTAAGACGTTCCATTTTTCGTAGTCAGAAATGGATTTATTTCAAAATAAAATGATTCAAAAGATACATCAAATTTTCCATCGCTGGTTAGTACTTTATCCCACCTCTTAGTTTTTCAATTTCATCTCGAAAAAAGGTCATGATTTTAGAGGCGATCCAAGTTAGGAACCAATTTTCGATTTCTGCGAAAGAAATCAACCGATGAACTGCCAAATCAAATTGCATCCATCGGAACAACCAGTAATCAAAAGGAACAATGTCCGGAGAATATAGAGGGTGCGACAAAGTAGCTCACTTAAGCGTTTCCAAATATTTTTTCACGACTTTTACAACATAAGACCTAGCGTTGCCATCAACAGCCAACAGTCTTAGTTCCAAGTCTATTCATCTATGGATCCGAAGACACTCGCACCTGTACCCGTATCAGTGAGTAAACCATCCGTTAATCATTTATTCGTTGATGATCCAATACCAGGGATGCACTGTTCTTCCCATTCTGAGCGACTGGAATGCGAGTAAAGTATGTTAAAGCTTCGGTTCTACCGAAGTTAATGATTTCTTTTGAATTTTTGTATTTTTTTTTTTTTGTGTTTTGGCTTAAAACTAACAATTCACATTCACGGTCTGCTTGCATACAAATGGCAGGCGACTTTTTTTTGTTATGCGCTCGCCTGCAAACATACACATAACCCACGATAAAAAGATAAAATCGCACATGAAACGCAGAGAAAACATTCATGAAGCGGCAAAACGCAGAAAATAGCATAAAAAAGTTCTGCAAAAATGACTTTCAAACAACTTTAACGCTTGAGGCAGTTGCACAAAAAAATACTACTTCAAATATTGTACTAGTATATATCTAAAGCTGACGCTACAACAATAACACGAACTCTGCCTGCCTGCATGCCTGCCATGCCATGACGACATAAAACTTTCAAATCCTTTTTGGTGCTGTCAACATGCGCTGCAAGCTGATGTACTATATAGAGTTTGCCCTTCTAAAAAATCGGGTTATATGTACTATTTTCTTCACAACAAAAAAAAAAAAAAATCTAAAGACTATTATTTATTCGCGGAAAAATACTTAAGCAGCTTTTAATGTGTTTTCCTACGAATTGGCATTATAAGTTCGTCGAAAAGTTTGTAACACAACAGTTTATGGCAATAGATCGAAGATTCTATACAGTGTATATAAAGGATTTTTTAGCAAATCATACAAAGACTTCAACTACAAAAAATTCAGGGACTAACCGCTTGATTAACCAGTTAGAAGTCGATTCACTTTTCTACAGCAAAAAATTGTTCAACAACGAGGCTCAGATCAGCCTCAATGACAAAATTGTCGCATTTGTTGAGCAAAAAAATCCATTGGTAATCCATCAGCTACCAACATACCACCGAAAAATCAATTGCGGCTTAAGTACTGGTGGCATCATCGAGCCAAATTTCTTCAAAAACCAAGAAAATGCAAAATTCACCATCAACGGCCGTCAAGTCACGTTGAAAGATTTTTTATTTCCAAAAGTACTTGAACATGGTCTGGCAGGCCTTTGTTTTCAACAGGATAGCGCCACAGGCCTATCAATTATTGAGAAAAGACTTTGAGGACAATATATTCTCCAGAAATAGACAAATTGCCTGTCCTCTGATACCGCTGATCTAGTTTCTGTAGGATTATTTGAAATCATTGGTATATGCGGGCAAGCCAGCATCCAATTTCAGCCATGAAATGGTTATATGTATCAAATGATTGAAAAACTGATGGAAATTTGCACCTCCAGGATGCAGTTCGTCAGACAATCCCTAATGCCATAAAATGATTTACCGACCAAAAAAATTTATTTCTATGTTTTATTTCGAAATAAAGTTCTATAACCTCTTTAAAAAAAGAACAGTTGTTTACAGCGTTTCCCGAGATACTACAGGCTTCCAAATACAGGAAATAAAACCGAAATGTATTTTGATTATGGTTCCGATTTTGGTACCGATTTTGGTACATACCGAATCGTGTATTTCAGTATAATATTCTGTGAAAAGTATTATAATTTTTTTCACGGAGTTTGTAACGCACATTAAACGAAGCGTTGGATATATATATTCTTGATCAGCTTGACGAAACTAATCGAACTAGCCATATCCGTCTGTCCATCTGCCCCCTGTCTGTATGAATCAACACTTGTCCCCCAGTTTTTAAGATATCGATTCTATATTGAATATGGGTGCTTCCTAGTATATTCTTAGCCTGAACAAATGTCACAACTAGCATGGCACGCTCACTTTTAGGGGTAGATACCATACAAGCCCACCGCCCAATTTTGAAATTCTCTATGAAATGTTTTTGCGTCTAGTCGGTTCATAATAAACTTGGCGACTGGAAACAAACGCTCTACGCTATAAATCAGGAACTGCAAGAGTAACTTTTGACAATTCGAATAGTTCTGGGAAATTTGGGGTATTTCCAGCTGTTTTTTTTTTCAAGTTCTGCGATATAAGTGTTCCACATTGCCCTAGTCTACAAAATAAAGAGAGTCTAAATCTAATCTAAAAATATCTACCTGAATACGTTTATGCGATATGATTTAAAAAAAAAAAAGTATGATGTATGATACTGACTGCGACTAATGTCAAAATAAAGATAAGGAATGCCGAAAAAGAGCCTTTCTTTTGCTGAATATTTATGTGGACTATCAAAGTCTCTTTTAATATGATGAAAACTCATAAGGGCAGAAACGTTCGTTCGTTCTAAATGTAACAATTAAAAGAAAATTGAGCAATAATTAACGAACTGTATTCTTTCCTATTTTAAAAGTAAGTTTTGTTTACCTCATTCATGTACAAACTCATGTAAGAATGGAGCAGTCATGTATTCACAACTACGAAATACCCTACACCATTGTTAATGTACACCAGCGGTGAGCACGAAATTTTGAATCGGGAGCAGTACAACAACATCTACAACAAACAGAGTTTTTGAAGTCATAAATCTAAGCAAAGTGAACACTTTTATGATTCTATGCGTCGCAAAGAAAATCGAGCCTTCGCTGTATTGTTGTTGTTTGGTTTATTAAAGTAAAAAAAATTCAACACTGAAAAAAATTATTGAAACCATTTAAATTCAATCACTTCGTTCAATCACTTAGTAAAAATCGTAGCACATCAAAACCTACTTCGCTTTCTTACTCCGTGTGCAAGATGGGGCAGAAATCATAAATCATAGCAAAATGAACACTTTTATGACGGTCCGAAAATCGTTTTCGGCTGTGCCGAAAGTTGTTGTTGTTCTCTCGTCGAAAATCGCATGCATGCAGAAGTAACGGCTTGAGCACTCAGAGCAACGAGAGCAAGGGCTTGCCCACCGCTGGTGTACCCGGGGTTTCAAATTTTAAAACACAAAAAAAAATATTTATTAAAATTAAATTAGATTTAAAAAAAAAACAGGAAATAATTAATTATTTTAAAAGAAAAAAAAACAAAGAAAAAAAGAAAACAAATATTTTTGAGCAGCTCGGCCTTTTTAGCCCCCATACAAACCCACCGCCCACTTTTGAATTTTTGTATGAAAAACTTGTTTACTGTAGTCAATATTAAGTTAATAATTGATATGGTAGCTTCTAGTGGACGGACGCTTCATATAAACATTAATGGCTGGAACCCGCCTACTTTTTGGGGTAGCCCCCACACAAACCCACTGCCCACTTCAGTATTTTTGTATGAAAAACTTCTTTCTTAAAGTCAATATTAGGTTGAAATGTGATTTAGTGGACAGCCCCTTCATATATATATATATACAAATGGGCGTTTCCCACCCACTTTTTAAGGTACTCCCATACAAACCCGTCAATATCAACTTGAAAATCGATATGGTTACATCTTATAGATGTGTCTATATGAGTAAAAATGCCTTGTGGTCACAGCAGCTACAAAATTTAACTTTTCTCACCTTGCGAATAGTCACGAAGAATCTATATGTCCAAGTTTGAAAACTCTACCTCTTATAGATTCTGAGATCTGTTGTTTCGTATAACTATACATGGCTAACTAGACATGGCTAATTCAATGCTGATTAAGAATACATATACCGGGTGCGTAAAAAATACGGGAGAAATTCTGACAACACAATTCGTAGTTTGGCGAAGAATTTCTTTGAGTACGGGTCATAGCAATTCCAATAATGTAGTTAAAATGGTAAAAGAGATAATCCGATAATCCGATAATCGAAATGTGAGTGGATCGATTCTAAGGTGCATTATGAATCAAGATTAACAATATTCTACTATGTGCACACGAATCTACGCAAGAGATGTGGCCAAAGATGAGTTTTACGAGGCTAGTTTTACGAGTGCATGGAACCAAAATAAATTGGAACGAAGGAATCCATGGCCCAACAATTGAACATTTAGGCTTCATGACACTACCTCCAGCAATAGAAAGAGGCTAATCGACATGGTAATCATACATTGCTCAGTCTCGATCAAAGCACACATAATCAAGTTGATCATGTTGTGATGGACGGAACGCTCGCATCGGACCACCGCCTTGTCCCAACCAAAATAGACAGATAATGCACGCCGCATGCCTTAACACTCAGCGAAACTTAGATGTCGGAAAGCCGAAATCACAACAGAATGCCAAAGCCTTAACAGCTAGACTCTTCTAACTGGATATTGATGTATTATGCGATGGAGATGGAGACGAAGCTCGAATACAGCAGTGTGTGTAGAGTATAATAAAGTTGTAGTTCTTTCGTGGTTAACGCTTTTTTCATGTTTTCTATCTTTTCTTACAACAAAATGTTGCCAATGGTTAAGGAATAAAAGAAAATGAGATTCGTCTTCAATTTTTTTTTTCTTGTTCACTACGCTGTTGAAGGCAACGCATCTTTGGCTTTTGTTACATTTTTTTTACGTCAGAAAGTTACAAATAGCGAAAAAGTAGTCGAGTCGAGTCAAGGCAGTGTACAAGTGCCGAACGAAAAGTATTGAAAAGTTTCTTTCATGTACGACAAAAAGAAAAAACCAAAAAAAAAAACCGGATTTATTTTGCAGCATATCCTTCACATCCTCGCTCACTACTTGCAAAGCAATGATTGAGTTTAGTTATTTCCTTGGCCAAAAGCATTTACTTCCTGTGTTGCTTTGCCTTGCGATGTTTTGTTGTAGGTTTTTCTTTTTGTTATTTTGAACAGAACCAGTTTGCCTTCTGTTCGAACAAGTTTTTGTTATTTTGCGCTTGCATATTTTTGCAATCGATAGAAGAAAGTATTATCCATGCGCAACTTTTGAGCTATGTAGCTGAAAAAAAAAACAACAACAACAACAACAAAATAATGAAAAACAATACCCACCGCTTTTCATGAACACACTCGTAGCACCAACCAACTCAATCTCACCCACAAACTATGTAACCACAAAACTAAGCTGTCCACTGGTGCGTCTGGCGGCTTGCCTCAAACTCAAGTTCTGACCAACTTTAAGCCAACATCACATCGAAACTTAGAGACCAAAGTTTTATTGAGTTTGCTCATTGTCGAGTTATCAATGTCATTTACAGCAAAGTTGCCATTTTGCACTTTCCATCGTATCTATAAGTTTCCTTTCTATATCCTTTCATTATTATTTATTTGAGAAATGCAAAATTTATTTTATCTACGCACAAAAACATTTTATTTGCATATTGCAAAGTCACTTTGGGATTTGACATTATTTGTTTGCGAATTTTTGCCTCTGCAGTTTTTACTTTGTTCTTAAAATGTGCTTAGTAATGCAGTTTTTATTGGATTGCTAAGCATATAACAGAAGTTTTCTTGAAGGCATTTTGTTCGATTGTGGGGAGAATATGTAAAAGCTTCTAGATAATACCTGTATGTATTCAATGTTAGAAAAAGTAAAGAATAAAATCGTATTTTGCTTATATGTATCTGCATATATTCAACTCAACTAAACATGTGACAATTTTTATATCGCAGAAAAGTAATACCAGGTATAATCATGCAGCTTTAACCAGGATTTTACAATTTTATTTAGCAGGACTTTCATGCTACAAATCGGGTGTTCCTTTTGATAATCGATAAGTAAATCACTTCTGTAAAAGATTCTCGTCATTTAGAACCTTTGATCAATCAATCATCAATTCTCCAGGAAAGAATAAAAAACTCTATTGAAGTTAAAATCATTTTTCACATGGATGTCGATTTGCCTCAAATTTTATTCAAATTGACATGCCACGCCCACTTTTTATGGTAGCCACCATACAAAAGACGCCACCACATTCGACTTTTTGCGTGAACATTTTTTTATTGCGCTCAATATCACATAACATATATATCAAAGGGTGTGATCTCCCCACTATTGAGGTAGCCCCCATACAAACCCCCCTCCCCACTTTTGTTTTTTTGTTTGGAAAACGTTTTTATTGCAGTCAATATCGACGTGAAGTTTGACTTGAAGGATTTTTATAGACGAATGTTTCGCATAAATATCAAGGGGCGTGCCACGACTACCTATTGTGGTAACCTCTATAGATACTTAACGCCTAATTTTTGAATTATGTATGAAAACTTTATTAGTCAATATCAAACTAAAATTTAATATAGTAGCTTCTTATAGACGAAACCCTCACATATAGAGAAATAGATGTGATTTCTCCATTACAGAGGCAGCCCCCATGCAAACCAACCACCCAATTTTTTCGACGTTATTCGGGTACATAACCTCAAATATCTCAAAGACGTGATGGGCCAATTCTGACCCCGGATTCGAATTCTACGCAGCAAATTTCTTCGGAAATGACGCTTAGCTATCCAACAACTAAACCATGGTGACATGTGTTATTATTGCTTATCCCAATACGTTCCCTGTAGCACTCAAGCGTATTGCTACATGCGAATCTCAAATGTGTAACTTTGGTCCTGGTGCTACGAGGGAGACGTTTTTCGCTCTCATTAATAGGTGGTGGTTTTACACCTATCTTTTTTTACACCATCTTTATTCAATTGGGCCCTTGCTGAAGTATAATCATACTCCTCTATGCTCCTTTTAGAAATAAAACGATTAATACTCGTTTTATAGGTGCTAATATCTTTCTTATTCGGCTAGGGGCTATTCTCGTGAGGTTGCCATGTTTTGGATGATGACTTCTGTACGCACCTAATAAGAACTGCTTCGAAAGCAGCTCATTAAGTTGATGAACATGTAGCATCATCGATTCTCCATGCAAATGGTCTTCATGGGTTATTTGTAGACAACATGTGGCAGTCTTCAGAGCACTATAGCTTTGTAAGTTGTAATTATTGTCTCTTAGTTCTTACCCCAAGACGACCCAGCACGCGCTTTCAGCACTTTGTTTCTCGACTTGAGACTATTGACGAATCGAATGTTGTTCCAAGTATCGTCGGAATCCTCAAACCTCCAAGAAAGAAATCTTGTTCCATCCTCACCTCCTTACTCCAGGAGGTGAAAATGGAGGCACATTACTTGTGCGTTGAAAGCTTGACGTTGCGAGCATTGAAAAAATTTAATAGATTCTCCAAATAAATGTTTATTCTCGCACAGATATCATCGATGTTCACGCCCGATGATAAAATGCAACAATCATCTGCATGGGTCACCAGTTTTATATAGGGAGGGGGAAGAGTCTTCTTTGCCAAATAAAGGTTTAACAGGAGAGGAGAGAGAACTCCACCTTGCGGAACACCCATCTTTAACTTTCGATATCCCGACTTCACGCCCCTGAACTCAACGTATGATCTTCTACCGTTAAAGTAATTCAATAGCCAGCGTTTTTTTTTTTTTTTTTTGGTCAGGTAGTGAGGTGGAGTCCTGGTCTTAATACAAGATGGCATGATCAACTGTATCAAATGCCTTGTTCAAGTCTAGAGCCAACAGCACTGTACGTTCGCATACATACGTTCGACTTTTCCTGAAACCATGCTGGTGATCAGCTATAAGGCTGTGTTCTTTCATTGAAGGAAGTAATAATGACTCTAGCACTTCCACAATAGGTGAAAGAAGCGAAATGGGCCTATAAGAGTATATTCCCAAGGACGACTGGGTTTTCGCCCCGAACCGATCTGCACAAGGAGATTTGTTCTCTGAGAACGCCGTGTACCGGGGAGACCTTAATGCTACATATCTCACTCTACAGGCCAGTCTCCTACTCCGTATCACAAATATTTTTAATTTCACAAAGTATTTTGGCATTAAAATTACTCTAGACATGATTTACTTTGTGACACTTCGAGGAAGGATATAAAGTACAACGCCATCTTCTGCTTTTTGCTATGAATATCCTTATAGCATAAATAATATTGGCGTAAATATTATTGTTAATGTAGTGCATCTTTCATCATAATGTGTCCATGGCAAACACAAACACTTCCATGATACATAGTTTTAATTACCAATCGAGGCAAGTAGAAATAATTCACAGCAAAAGCTTTTTATGCAATTAAATGATTTTATATGCACATATATAATACTATATAATTTAATGCATTTAATTAATTAAACAGAAAAGAAAAAACGAAATTTAAACTGAAATTAATAATAAAACATGAAAAAGTAAATAAATAAATTGCCACAGGATATTGATTTCATTTATTTTTTACGAAGCCACTACCGCCTTTTCAATAGTAGTTTGAAAAGGCAGTTTGTAGTTCGAGCAAAATAAAAAGAAATAAATAGCGTAAAAAATTAATGAAATAATATACAATACAATATGAATATATTCAAAGTACATAAATGATTGAAGTAAAAAACTCAACTGTTGGTTAAAAGAATGAATGAGTTGCTTTCGGATTCTGACAATTGAAAAAAAATAATAAGTACCGGGAAGGAAGAGCTATAGAAACAATGTCTGCAAACAGTTAAAGGAAATGATTGAAAGGAAGTTGTTGTTCATTTGCTCATTGAAAATAAATCGATTGGGAAGAGTCGAAAGTGTTTAAATAATGTTTTTCATAATACTAAGAGCCATTTTCACGACTTAGAAATTCATCGAATTTCCAAGTTATGCTATTGGGGAATAATATTGAGTAGTGTATTTCACGACTTCACAATTGTAATAAATCGATTTCGAGTAGCCCTGCATTATAAATCGAAATGAGTACAAAATAAAAAGGGGGTTATTAACACTCTGGTTAGTTGCTTAAAAAACCGACAAAAATAATTTTGTCTTCATTATTTTTTATCTTCTCTACATAATCACCTTTAAATTTAATACATTTTTTTAGTTTGTATATCAACTGTTTTAAAACAAATTCTATATTAATTGCAAAAATTATATCCGTATTGCTACGGAAGTCTTTTGTTCTTAATATTGTTTTCTAATTTTTGAAAAAAAAAACCAGATTACAATCACAAGTCGCAAGAACTGTATAATATGCTGCTGGGTGCGAAAATCTTCAATGCCAGAGGAAGCAATAAAGTTAATAGTTCTTTCAGCAGTCCTATTGCTTGCGGTTTTCCAACAGGCCATTAAATCACAGTTCCTCAGCAATCATTTCTTGTGTCAATTGTAGATCTCCCACAATCTAAGCCTTTACTAGGGTCACATTGCTCGGTTTTGTTCGACCTACTCGAGTCTCGTTCTTTACCGCAGTAAAGAATCAAGTCTAGAATCTTCGAAAAGTATTAGGTGACGAATTACTTGCATCAGTTATTTTATGTTTTCTCGTCTCCATGCCGATCTATGTATTTTCCTGTAGTAAAAAAAATTAATTGTCATAAGACAATTGTAAAGCGGCATCATCATCATCTTATACAGATGCAGATCCAAATACATTCGTAAAACTATATGTTGTCAAGGGCGATAAGCCGTAATCAGCAGAACAGCGAGAAATGGAATAATTTTGATCGGCTTCAACACTGGCTGCTACAGCTCATTACGCTGGATTCGAACATTGACATTGTTTTTGTCGCTGGTTGTCTATGTTCCCAGGTAGCCAAAGTTTCAATTCCTAAAAAATCTTCCGTCCGATTTTCGTTACAATATGCCTTGTATTTTATTTAAAAAAGTAAGTACGTAAAATGCATTGGAATATTCAAACAAGTAGAGTACAATTCACATTACTCAAGTATTCAATTCAAATCGCATATGTGAAAAGTTTACCATTTTTTCGAATTTACTTTCCCAAAATTTACTCGAAAGTGAGAATCGGCACAGGCCTGGCATTGTTTTCAGATTGAGATACGAGACATATCCAGAAAGTAAGTGTACTGAGGCTCTCACGGTCGGATGATTTTATTTCGTCATATTGGCAACACTGCAGTGTAGCCTGACTTCTCACATTTGCAACGAGACCGGTTCGAGGTCAGTACGTTGAGAACTGTCGACACGACAACACGTTTCGTGAACAATGTCAATCCATTCTCCCGCCAAGTGCGAAATACGCGGCGTCATCTGTTATCTCGTTTGGAAGGGAAAACCTCCGTTTGAGATTTATAATGAGTTGAAAACTGCATATGGTGATAAAGCTATGAATCGTACAAGTGTGCACAAGTGCTGTCGCGAGTTTAAAAACGGACGTGCATGATGATCAGAGGAGCGGAAGACCTTCAATTGTGGCTGACGAAATCGTGGAAAAAATTGAAAATGCGCTCCGTGACGATCGCAAATTGACTGTGGATGAACTTTCTGTGATGTTTCCGCAACGAAACACGACACGAAACAATCACAGAAACTCTCGGATATCGGACACTGTCCACGAGCTGGGTCCCAAATGGTTGGCGGGAAACTACTTCGAGGAAGGCATCAAAAAATGTATACCCCGCTTTACCACCTGCATAGAGAGGAACGGTGACTATGTCGAAAAATAGCTTACATTATGTACTAAAGTCTCACGTAATTTTTTTTTTTTTTTGGTTTAATGAAAAAATTTGAAAACCTAAAAAAATTTAGTACACTTACTTTGTGGATGTGTCTCGTACAACAACAAATATACGATACAATATAAATCATTTTAATATTGTAAATTGGACTGCTTTGTACTACTACAAGTAAACATAATATAGGTATTTATTCCACATTTTCGACTCAATCAAGACACCGCCTGCTGTCAATACAAAATGCTTCGAATATATTCAGTCGTTGGTGTTGTTTTTGTTGGTTTGTTTCTGTTACTGGTTTATATCCTGTTGAGCGCTAACGCCTGCAGGAAGAATTATGGCGACAACTGAGTGAGTGAGTAAGTTCAGAAGGACGAGTTTTTCTGAGATCGAGAGGAAAATACAAAAATAAAATAAAAATTGACAACAGGCGCTGTCTGACAATATTGCATTGGGAATGTGCTGTGGCTTCAAGCAACACTGGCTGAGTGCAACAAAACAAAATAGTTGTAAACCGAAGAAATGCAAAAGTTTTACTTATTGCAATGTTCTATATCTCTAGAATACAATATACTTTTGTAATGCAGACGTTGGCATTTGCCGTCTGTAGTCAACAGGCGGCAGGATAAAAGTGACAGTCGACAGAATGCAATTTAACGAGCCGAGTAACTAGCGCATAAACAAGTATAGTTAGAGCGACCGGCAATCGTATAGAAACATAGCACCAAGGATAACACCAACAACAACAACAACAACAACAACAACAACAATGATGATGATAATTTAGATTGTTGTTGTTACCGCTCGTATACAAAAGTCAAGTAGTAGTGTTGAGATTCCATTTGAATTTACGCTTGTGCTAGTCACTGGCACGACATTTACTGCTAGTACAATAGTATCATTCATACTTTATACTAAATATACGAGGGAAATTTAATAAGTCATTGCAAGACTGCAACACTGCTCCTGTCAACTACCAACTGCTAATAGAGTACTATCAAATTTTAAGCAATCTGCAGCATTAAGTATGTATTTGACAGCCGTTTGAGACAGACATAAAAAGCAGGCAGACGGACAAAAATCAGAAGTTTGCTGCACCGATATGACCAAATAAAATCACTGTCGGAGTTATCAATTTCGGTACCACCCTGCTTTCTGTCTGTCTGTCTGCCTTTCATATCTAATTTCAATGTATTCAATTATATCCGTTATTAATTTTCTTTATTAAAAAAAGTAAAGATTATAAGTTATAATTCAAATACAAATTTAATGATGCAAAGATTGAATACTTCAGGCACTACCCTCAAATCAATATATTTCGAAATTCAAAAGTCACTGACTTATCAAATTGCCCTCGTACTACGCTTCCTTTATTTTGTTTTATATATAAGTAAGTATCTAGTAGATACATAATAAAGCGTGCTGTGTTCGACCAACTGCTGCGCAACCATCCGTTCTGCTTACCATCATGAGTACTCGTAATACAACTTCGCTCTTAAGCTATTCAGTATAATAAATTTTGTTAGCATACTTTATTACATACTTAGAGTTGTTTATTCTAAATTTACTTGAGATTTGATTTTTTAACGTGTTGCCTTGGTGTATTTGGATTTAAGCCTTTAAGATTCGAAATGACTAAAATATATAAGTATCTCAATCTCTTAAATGTGTTCAGCACATTTATGTCTGTCATGAAATGGCTTGGTTTCGTTGTGCCATAATAATGTTTGCTCTTGTGTTTGTTTTAAAGTTAATTATCAATGAATTAATGGTCGGATTTAGCTAATATTCGTTTTAAATTATGACTGCTTAAATCTCAGTTTAAATAAAATGACTCTAAAAATTTAGCTTTAGTGTCGTAACCTTATCTAATGAGTACTTGATTAAGTGATTTAACAAGAAAACAAATGTATAAGGTGTTTTTGTAGAGGCATAGAACTTTGAATTGAATTGAAATACCGAGATTACAAAATTTGAAACAGAAAATTGGCTTTATTAGAAAGATTATTTTATGACATAACGATCCATGGTTAATCGAATTACTTGCTCGGCTGACCAATTTATGACAGTTTAATCCCTGTTCGAAAATGGAACATATAAAAAGAATACCCGTTATATATATTGTACATATACTATTTATATAGTGTATATAAATATAGTAGTATGCGATTGGATCGAATGCTACACGCATTGTATAGATGTGCTCTACTGTTATTTTCATTCGTTAATATCCGTTATTAATTTTCTTTATTAAAAAAAGTAAAAGAAAAAGTTATAATTCGCAATCGGTTTATGCATCAGCCATATAAAGTGAGAGTGATATGTTTTTCATTTTATTTTTCTTTGATTTCTTTATTCTTTATAACCAATTTACTTGTAGAGAAATAATTTCTGCTCAAATTACATTATTATATCATTGGCAGTGACATTGTGCGTGGTGGAAATATTTGTGCACTTTGTTTTCATGTTATTTCTATCGGCACGTTCATTGTTAGATTTGGTTACACTGCTGCATACGCTTCAGTTGCTGTAAATGCCGTGTTAAAATATCCCAGTTATTCAAAAGTCATTTTTGCTGCAAGAACACTTGCGAAGAAGCTTCGCTCGCCACCTATAAGCTATCTAATGATAGAAAAGAAGTTAAAGAAGCCACCAATTGATTGCCCTACTCGTTGGAGCTCGAGCTATATGTGATGTTAGAGTATCTACTAGATAAGAACGTGTATGAGTTCTACGCCAACTTTGCGGTAGCAAATACTGAGTTCTTTATAGAAAGAAAAGTCTGGAAAGTCTATTAACGAAATTGTTAGCGTTCTCAAACCGGCTAAAATTGCAACGAATAAACTTCAAAGTGAGCAGTTAGTTTTGGACGACTTTTACTCTATTTGACTTCATTGTAAAATTCAAATTGGTAAAAAAGATACTCCTTTAGCTAAATTTTTAGTCTCCGAAGTAATGCTAGCTAAAGTAATTTATCTGAAACTGAAGACGAACACGATGCATACATGGATATATTTCATAAGAATAGCGAAGATACAAAATGTATTGCATTATCAAAAAATAATCTATTAGCTTCAATTAAGGTTTTTCTCAGAACAAAACGTTTAAACAACAAAGAAAATGTACTGAAATGGTGGTTAGAAAATTCTACAAATTTCCCAGAATTATACGAATTGTCAAAAGTTACTCTCGCAGTTCCAGCAACTCAAGTAAGCATAGAGCGTTTGTTTTCAGGAGTGAAGTTTATTATGAATCCTCTTAGGAATCGGCTGGACTCAAAAACTCTGAATGCCATTATGCTTTTAAGGTGTATTTACAATTAAATAAGAAAAAACGTTAACTGCGGTACAGTCGGAGCTTCAATATTCTTCACATGCATTAAACAAATTACTGCCGATACCGCTGGGTTTAGCTCTAAAAGTAGGCGATGCACACCTATTGCATTTATATAATGTATGATGTTTGCATTGCTTTGCCTTGAATAAAAAATAGTATATTTCATAAAATTTAAATAACATGTTATTAACTTGATGTATGGTCCTTGGAACGTTGGCAATAGTAATTATTATTTTTTTTTTTGGAACCGATACCGTACCGGTATACCGAAACTAAAAACCGGAACCGAATACCGAAATAAATTGGAACCGGTACAGAACCTTATACCGAAACTCGCGTTTCGGTAAGTACCGAAACTGGTTTTATTCCCTGATTATAGGTAATGAGTTGTATGGAAATTGTGACAATATTTCAAATCTCTCTCTATCTCTCTCTAACGATATTCAAGGTGGTAACATCTAGTATATAAGTAAGGAACTATGTTTTGTTCATTTATTGGTCGTCCTGTTATCTTTGAAACAACTTTTCCCAATGAGAGTAATATGGATAAAACAATTACAGCTAAGCTTATTCAGATAAGGGTGCATGTCTTTTAATTTACAGAGTAGGCTGGCGTGCCAACTCCTGATGGATGTGCAGGTAACCCGTCACTGTTTATTCCTTCGCCTGAAATCCATCTAGGATAAAGTTAACCACGGGCTCCGTGTGCTTTTCTTAACCTGAAAGGGTAGTATATTTTGATTAACTTCGTCGATCGCCAGTATCATCTTCAAGAGGCGTCAAACAATTTCGCGATAGACGACAACAAATTGATACGTCGGTATGAGTCCACGACCGACGGGCTCTTCCCGATCGTATATCATAGCGACTTGAGCCTTTTCCAAGATGTAGGGAAGTGCCCAAGTCTAAATGCCGCGTTGAAAAGCAACACCAGAAATATTCATGTTTTGACTGGTCTCCTATTGTCGAGACCATTTTCACCTGGTGCTATTCTATTTTTCACCAATTTGATGGAGACTTAATTTCCGCGAGTGTGATGGGATGTCCAGTACCCATCGTATACGCCTTCTGCGACTACCGCAGTTTAAGTCAAAAGCTTGAAACCTGACTTCTAAGTCTTTGGAAAAATTTTCCACACGTTCCTGTTGGAATCTGACGCAGCTAGCATCTGCTTTGCGAATGGGGAAATTTGGTGGTGTTCGCCTCTTATATCGTTTCGTAAGATAGCAGTGCAAATAGTTCGTGCTCACGGTCAGAGTGATCTTATCTAGGTACAGGTCAGTATCCTGCTGTTTTTGTCGTGCTGCCTTCTGAGTCTCCTCTTGATTGGAAGAAGCACTTCAGTGGCTATGTGAATTCTCGCTTGTGGTCTGGTTCACAGGGTAGAGATTTCTTGGGATGTATTGAGGGCAGCCGGGTGCACTTTATTGATTAAAAGGGCATAAGCATCTTCTAAGTCTTCAGGCCGTGTTATCTTGAAGTTCAAGCCCAGCGTGATTTCCAGTTGCGGAAAGAAACCAAGTTCATTTCATGTGGAAACTGGCGCCTTTTTGGCACCATGAACTGCGACGAGCTGGTCAGTTCCAGCACCAGATGGTCGGAACTGACCAGTTGGTTCTCTGCCCTGATACTAACTTCATCGGCTCGCAGCATAGATAAAAAAATCTATGCCACTCAGAGTGTGCTGCTGCGCAAAAGGGATGATGGCCAAAATTTGGCCAGTTTGCGAAAAACTACTTGTAAGTTTTATCCTCCGTAAGTTGATAGGTGAAGTGTTGCATGCCTCACACCTCAAGGTAACACACCAGCTGGCGATACGATTCGAAATCGTCTATGTAGACCGTTACAGTGCCATTCCTTAAGACTTTTTAGGGATAGTCCCAGTTCCTGCGCATCGCTCACATTTTCTATGTTGATTGGTGGTGGCTTTCGAGTCCTGTGTTGACCCTCCTGACTGTTATCGTCAAACGTGGCATCCACCATGGCCTCAGCTTGAGCCATAAAACCAGCAGCGTTGCTTTCCTCGTCATTATTTGCCAGTATAGCAAATGGATTTTTCGAAGTGGTGGACCTTCAAAGTCGCAGTTCATCTGGTTTGAATTTGTCTATCTGCATCCTTAACTAATTTGATCCTCTTTTCGAGGAACGAGGTGGTGGAGGCCTTTTAATTTTTGTCCGATTGCCAGTTAACTTTGGGTGAAGTTCGCCTTTTGATTACGAGATCCCTCTTCAGGGCAGTAGAGCCGTCCATTTTTCGGCTTCGGTTAGCATATATTTGTGTCTGTAAGAATTTATTCAAATCAGGACAGTCGGTGATGTTGAAGCTGTCACATTGCAAAGTGAGACACCCTCTAGTTTAGCTTTAGCTTTTAATTGAACGGTTCTTTAAGCTTATCTTATGTTGGAAGCTTAGAGTCGTGGTGTACAAAAGACACAAAACGAACACCATCTGAGTCAGTTGTGCGATGAACGTGAGCAGTTTGTTTTAATCAGTACTTGAAAATGTTACTCAAATGGTCGTCTATAGCGCGGTTGGTGTACTGGAAGAAAAAAACTTTACCACACATAACTTTTAGCCAAACCTCCACCCACCCATAGAGGTTCGTTTTTTATAAAATCGACGAATCAGTTGTAAAATTGTTTTTTGTGTTGAGTAGACAAATGAAGTTTAGGGGTAATCAGACAAAAAAAAATGTGTCCCATACAAACGTTGACTCCTCCCCCCCTTAGTAGTGGAATTTCCCGAAACCCCGAAGTAGTGAGCATTGCCATTAAACAAGGAAACTGCTATCCAAGGGACAAAATGTAAGCAAACCAAGAAACAGATAAGCAGAACAGAACTACAAGAATAAATCAATCGGTCTGAACAGGAATTCTTCTGTTCAATATATACGCAATTTTTTGTGCCCATATCAAATTTGCTACTTTAACATTTAACTTTTCTTCAGCTAGTCTTCTCTATAATCATGTTAAATATTGTCCTCAAAATTCACCTATGTAGTATATAAACCTTTGTTTCAAAAGTTTAAGAATTTTTCTTACATCATTTTCTACTTTTTCAAATTGAACTCAAAATACGTTGACATACGAAGACTTTACTTGAACATAGCTCACATTGTTTATTGTCTGTCAGCAAAGTAAATATTATTTCCTTCAGTTTATGTAATATCTTATGCCTCCGCATAAACTCTCTACTTTTGGCGCCAGTTCCTTTGTTTTATACGAATGCAGCAACATTGATGAAAAGGAAATACTTCTTCGCTACGCTACGCAAACTTATAAAGAATTTCTCGAGAAGACATGAGACAATGCACACAATCTACTACATAAATAAATACACAGTGCAAGTTCTAGATAAATTCTTGATGCAATGAGATATCTTCTTACGATTCAAAGTTGTCTCAAAGCCTTAAAGTGCATGTGCAATAGTTTTATCGTAAGTTGAGAAGAACAAAAAAAAGTGAAAAGTTAAAAGGCGTTTATTGTGCATCATTTGAAGTTATTTTTCGTCAGCACAAGGAACAAAGAACGAATTTCTGAGAATCTAAGGAGGGCGAAGACACGCACATTTTGACAATAAAATAGTTTACATTACTATGACAATAAGACAATACTTCATACAAAGTTATCGCATTTCGTGCTAGCACTGTCAGATTATATTATAATATAGGTGAAAATTATTTAAATATGCTTACTTACCTACTATTTATAATGTAATGTAAGTTGCTCAGTTAAAATAACATCACAGTTAATTAGTTAGAAAATACGTAACTATGCAAAATGAATTCATAAAAAACAAAGGAACGATGGCCTCTTATACAAACTCAAGGGTCTACTGACACTTCAATTGTTCTTGTTAGTTCGTAGTTATCCGACCGACAGAACCTTCTCCGTTGTTCTCAATGGAGCCGAGTCAACAATGAGAGCAATCAATGCTGGTGTGCCACAACGAAGCGTACAACGCGGCCAACGCTTTACTCACTATTCACCAAAGATAACCCACAAGGTCTTCTATTCTTATGGATGACTTGCAGGACCTCATGATTGCTAAGTTGGCTGAAGATACAGCCATCCTGGACAGGGTCAAGTGTGTCTACAAAGCTACCGGTGTACTCCAATTATATCTTAACGATTTTGGGTAATGGGAAAAACGTTGTAACGTCGGTATAAACCTAGTCTTTGATGATCTCGTTTGATCGTTTTGATGGAATCTGCGGTGGTCACGGACTTCGATTGGTCACCATTTATGTTCTCATAACCGTTGTTGAAACGCGTATACCACATCATCCCATAAAGTTGGTTGATCAATTACAACGTATGATTTTTAAAGTTTCTGCGCAAAAAGATTGATGGTGTGCCTGGCGGCGAGTAAAGTTATCCAATCTTGCTAAAATCAGACGTCATTCCTGCTATGAAAAGTCAGTTATAATGCCTCGATAGAGGTCGCCATTGCCCCTAACAGAGCGGCCAGCATCATTTTCGGACAGAAAGTGTCAATTACGCTGCTACTACAAAATTCACACCACACAGAGACTCGAGCTTCTCCATGAAGAAGTGCGGTTTTTGCGTGACTTAAATCCTACAGTTTGCGTCTCATCCGAAAAGATTATTTTTCGTCTCAGCAACTACAGAATCGCACTGAAAGTAAGTTTTGTTGGTGTATCTTTTTTATTTTATATATTTAAATTTTTAATTGATTCCTCTTCTTTTAAAATTGATGCTCACCAACATGTTTGCAAGTGCGCCCATAACAGCTTCGAGCCTAACTCGAGCTGCTCGATCGACATGCTCTACAATGTCAACACGACAGAGCACTACACTACTTAGAGGGAGAGAGAGAGAGAGAGTGTGTCTTTGTGATTGGGCGACCGTATTAACTGCTTTTTACCTAACTTAGACTCAATACTTAAAAAACAATTTACTTTCGTCCATTCTTTCACATTCTTCACAACAAAACAAATCAAGCGAATATGTTGTGTTTAAGAGGGTTAAAAAGGGTGTGACTGTTTTGCACTTGAATATTTATTTATAGTTTGACATAAGTATGGCTCCTAGTAGGCATTACATGATTATATTAAACATATCTTTTAAATTAATACGCAAAAACAAGTATGGCAACATTTAAATTGAATTTTATCTACACAATATCTCTTTATTCCACAAGCACTTATTCAAAATCCAACAATGAAATCAATTTGTTGCTAAAATTAAGCAAATATTTTGCAGCAACAACTAAACTAAATACCAAACATTTAGATTGTATTAACTTAACTGCTTGGTTTCTGTGTGCGAATGTGAGTCTAAATGAAAATGTTATTCCAAGGGACAAAATGTAAGCAAACCAAGAAACAGATAAGCAGAACAGAACTACAAGAATTATTACAAAGGACATGCATGCAAACACCTTGAATATTCCGAATCAAATAAATTTACATTTAAAGGGGTTTTCAATAAGAACATAACAATTTTTTATATAAATAATACGCAAAATATTTGAAATATACGGCTAAAATTTATACCAGAATAGATATTACATTTAAGTACGGAAATCGATCTCGTTCATATGACCACCGCGAACACGTTTGCATCGATCGATCGATTCTTTGGAGCTAATTTTTCACCACTCCTCCACACAAATCGGCCAGAAACTTGGCAATTTCGCGATTTATAATGTTCCTGAGTTCATCTAATGTTGTTGGCTTTAAATCGCATGAGCGAGATTGCCATCACCTCCGGCATGAAAACCACACCACATGATTACTTTTTGTGGATGCAATTGAGTCTCTTGAAGCACATGTCGGTCCGTTGCTGACTATTGACAAAGCTACAATATTAAGCGAAATATGAGCTTCATCCCTAAAGATGATTTTTCGATGATATTCAGAATTTCCTTCAAACTTTTGCAGAGCCAAATTTGAGAAGTTTCTGAGCTTCAAATGATCAAGAGGCTTCAGTTCTTGAGGTAGTTTGGACTTGTAAGAGTGTAAGTCAAGATTATCCAAATTTACCACAACCACAGAGACTACCAATTGCTGTGAACAGCGTGAATTTGAACGGTGCGTTGTCTCACTGGCACAAGATCAACCAATAGTGAATATTTTAACTCAAGTTTATACTATAGCATGCACTGCCTGTCTAGTGGAACGATTATTACGATCGAAAATTGAAGTAGGCACTCTTAAAGTTGGGACCACCAACGAAAATTTCGGCAGTAATTTCCAAACGTTGCTTGTTCTTGAACTTCACCATGATAAAGTTGTAAACCTTGACTGACGTTTTGACGTTGATAGATCCTGAAAAATTATAATGCTGCGTTCGTTTCAAAATACAAAATTGTAATGTCCCTATTAAGAAACCCTTTAAAATCAACTCCGAACAACTTGACAATTATGTATCTACAATAAACGTTAACTGTTATACCAAGTTGTATTGGGTCGTAAACGAAATGTATTTAAGTAATTTCACAGGTATGTCGTTTTAATTGTGCTCATTAGAGAGCCAGAAGATACAAGTATGGCAAGACAAAACCTATGCAAATGTATACATCAGGATATTACTAGAACAGTGATAATAGAGACAGAAATTTTCGAGACAACAACAAATCACAATTGTGGTTTTGTTTGCGGTCTTGTAAATTGTACAACATTGTAGGGATATATTAATTTAAAGTTATGTGGTATGCTTATACTTGCGCAAATTTAATTTCAATTGTTCTCAGTTGCCACAAGAGAATTGCGTTGTCATACAATACATGTAATAAACATTCGGGCATAACAATTTCTTGCAGCCTTTTGATCCTTTTTGGATATTAATGCCGAAAGAAGCCGCCTCACAGTAAGCTGAAGAAAATCGTTGCATAATTACAATAAAAAAAAAATGAAAGGAAATCGCACAAGGCGCAAGACATCGAAGCTTTGCAGGTAGTGCGGTATATGCTGCATCATATCCTGTGTGCGAATACACAAAGTGCTGTAGGCTCATAGACACATAGACACATAGACAGACAGACAGACAGACAGACAGACAGACAGAGAACGGAACAAACAGACAAGCAACCATGCAGTCAGGCACAATACACTCATACAATCATCCAACCAAGATATCCTTTCATGCATTCATTCTTCTTGTTATATGCAAAAGTTTTTTACTCCTTGCAGCTTCAGTACATTCACTCACATTCCCAATGAGACAAATTAAAACTGCAGCGCACATAAATGAGTTTACCAGCGAGAGTTTGTCCTGTTTAAATGCAGCATTGAGTTCGCGCAAGGAAGTACGTGCTCATGCAGTTTGGGAATGACGCACAATCAGACGACAACGACAAGGATGACGCCTTCGTCCTTGCTGTATCTTTGTCATCGCTGTTGGCCAATGCTGCAAAGCGCTTAAACTGCAACATTTATTGCTATCGCTGGCAACTTTTAGCGACTAACGACAGCAATAATCGTGCGGGGGTGCTGTATAAAAAGGATGTAGCTGTGCCTACCAGGGAATGTGAGCGGAGCGGAGCAATGAAGCAGTAACATTTTACTGGAGCGAAGCATTCTGAAAATTCTGACTGTGTCTGATCTGACTTGCAAAATAAAATCAAGTAATAACTGCTGGAGCTCGATAATACTTAGTATACTACTCTGACCGCCAAATTGCAACTTCTAACAAATTCACTGTTCGCACAAGGTAGCAGTCTACGCGCTCAGGCTGAGGAAATGTAGGCGATTGGAAGGCACGACTCATCTTTTGCTTTCTCATCTTATGTGCCCACTGACTATATAGCAACATTTCAAAGAAATGATATCTGATCCAACGGGACCACCGTAGTACACACACGTCTCCACAATGGAATGCGGAATCTGTGCAGGTCACCAATACAAGGAAATCGTTTCATTTCTCCAACACAGCAACGCGCCTTCCAGGGAAGATATTCACCATAATGAAAGTCGGTCGTCCGCTTCTGGAAATTTATATAACGAATCAACCAGTTGCAATTTTAACGATCAATGATCGACGAGAGTCGCCGAGGAACAAAGTATTGTATATCTTGGGTCAAAAAACACCGCGTCATCAGAGAAAACGAAATAACTAACGAGATAAGTTTCGGCACTCCAAAACTATCCAGAAAGTATTCGTATACCTATTAAAGTGGTTTATATGAGCATCCTTGTTCATTTCCTTCCACTGCCTTCAAAACTATGAACCAGATTACAAATCTGGAAGCTTACAAAGCTCGGTTGGACTAATTACCAGGAGACGAATACGACGAACATAATGAAGAACACCCGAACCAAGATTTTCAGACTAACCGAAATCCCAAATGCATGATCCGTATTTGCGATTTAGGTTAGTCATTGGGATAGTAGATCCAACGAGCCGACTATTTCCCTTTTTATATGAAGAACTTTGGCATATGACTTGAAAAGTTTCGCAGATAACCAAAGAATTTCCTACTTGGCTTCAAGTGAAGAAAAATCTAATCACCAACCCCCGCAAAAAGACCTTCACTCTGTGCGTAAAGAAAAGACGCTACACTTTATTTATGCGCCGTGTCAAATGAACCTGCCAAAACACCATATCGATTTAAGCGAGGATATCTATCAGAAGACTCTCTAGACATCATAGAACATCGTTAGTTCCGCACGGCTGCCATTTTGGTTTTTATTACAAACTCAATTCTCTGCAACTTGGTTCATTTTGGCAAACAGATCTGGCTCACGGCTTCCGGCTCTAAAGTGATCGTTCCGCAAATGTTTCAGTAGAAGATTCTGCGTAGGTTCGTTGGTGCACCATACCATGTCAGAAACTCGTTTTTCCTGCGTGACTTTCTGATACCCCCAGTCAAGGAGTAAATTATAAGGTTTAGCAATGGGTACCATACCCGCTAAGAATCTTACGATAATCCTTAAGCGTTGAATCTGTTAGAAAGCAGCGTACACATGAGGAGATACTAGTGGAGTGACTTTCACTATTCTGAGCAATTGTATAAAACTTTTTTGTTTAATTGTATTTTATACACTTTGTTTTAATTTGTCTCATGGGCCAGGCATATTCGCAGTTTATGCAAATGTATGTAAAAGGCAGAGCAAGCAAGGTCTTGCAGACTTTATAAAATATGTGCATTCTGGATCAGTACCAAAAGTTGAATATCAATTTGGCTATCCGTCCGTTTGTCTATCTATCTGTTCGTCCGAGCAACTTTCGTATGTTTGAACAACGAGAGACTATAAACAATAAAACCTTGAAAATTTTTTATATTTATCTAATACTTACACGGGCCAAGAGATATATTTGCCTTCTATTTGCATACTTTTCAATTTTGGCGCCATCTATACGGCACATCGTAGAACTAATATTGGTCATCAATGATTTCTGCGGTCATCATTGGTTATAATCAAGATATAAAAACGAAACTGGAACCGTTAAGCGAAATTAACCAACAAAAATTGAAAAACGCAACCGAAACCATTTATTTTTTTAAACCGACAATTTTTTTAACTGCAGCATTTTTACTTGTAAATTTTTATATAATTTTTACACAAAAATTTTGTTTTTTCGATATTTTCCAGTTTAAACGACTGGGACGACTAGTGAATTATTTGTTAAAAGTTTATGAAGCTATACTTCAAAGTTGTCTAGCCCACTCGAGCTGAATAACCTATATGTTTTATACAATTAATTTTATATTGTAATCAATCATCAGCGAATTTCAAATTACTATGTTAACTCGTAGCGAGGTGTCGGAATTAATTTTTTTAGGAGTCATAGGAGATGGCGTAACTAGAAATAATCGCATCGGGTAAACCTGTGACTATATTCATGTGAAAGCCTACTTCATAAGCTTCAATTTTCAGTATGTGTCATTCCACTGAAGTGTAAACAACATATTTTATTTGCTCTGTGAACATGTCGACTGTTATTCCAACAAAACGCAATTTGCGGGAAGGTTTGCTTTTGTACTTTCATTTGAAGAAAAAAGCAGCTGAGGCCCATCGTACGTTTTGTGAGGCTTACGGGTACTATGTTTCATCGATTTCAACTTGTGAGTACTGGTTTCGTCGGTTTAAAAGTTGTGATTTTGATACGGAGGACAAAGAACGTCGGGCCAGCCCAAAAAGTTTGAAGATAAAGAATTTGAAGCATTACTCGACGAAGATCCGTGTCAAACCCTTCAAGAATTGTCAGAATCATTGGGAGTTGACTTGTCAACAGTTGGCAAACGCCTCAAAGACATGGGAATGATTCAAAAGCAAGAAAATTGAGTGACGTACGAAATGAGATTTTTCACTTGCGAACAGTTTGCTTCAACGCCATAATCGGAAGAGTATTTTGCATCGTATTGTTACTAGCGATGAAAAGTGGATTCAATACGATAACCCAAAGCGAAAGAAAAGTCATGGGGACCACCCGGAATATTCATGGTGCCAAGCTCATGCTCTGTATTTGGTGGGATCAGAAGGGTGTTGTGCACTATGAGCTGCTGCAACCTAACCAAACCATCACTGGTGAACGTTACCAAGCAAAAACAGCCGGAATATGCAAAAAGACACGACAAGCTGGTTTTTCAACAGGACAACGCTCGGCCACATGTTGCATGATCCGTCAAAGTAACGTTGGAGGCATTGAATTGGGATGTGCTACCCCTCCCCGCCTTATAGCCCAGACATAGCCCTTTCTGACTACCACTTGTTCAGATCGATGACCCACGCCCTGGCTGAGCAGCGCTTTACTTCTTACGAGGATATCAAAAAATGGGTCGATTCGTGGATTGCCTCAGAAGACGAGCCGTTTAAAAAATATTTGAAAAATAAAATTTTTTATCGGAGCGGTATGGAGCCCGGAACAGAAAAAATATAAAAAACAAATTCAGACTGGACCAACCCCCTGGTACGAACGAACAAAATTTTGCAAAAATATACACAGAAAATTAATATACTAGTATATTTTAAACGTTAAGACGTAATGTCATTAAAGCTTTTAACATTTATAGTGCTTCTGCTTCAAAAATTAATACAAATACTTGCAACACTTCCTCAAACTTAGTTTCATTCAAATTTTTACTGAAATATAATTAAAGCTCGCTTTCAAAAAAAACGTAACAATTAAGAGCTCATTAAACTAAATTTGTTTAAATTAATTGCGACAAATTTCATTGTAACGATAAACAAACTCCTTTTCACCATGCATGTATTTCACCATGTACATGGTGAATACTTTACCATGTAGTACTTACATTAAAACTTTTTGCATGGCAAAACTTTGTTAAACATGCGCAAGCATTTAACGCACAATCAAAACAATAAAAACATCGTTCAAGACAACTCACAGACAAGTCTGTTGACATTTTGACTTCAAGTTTAATAAAGCGACTAAACTTACTTTTTGCTAAAATTTTTGAAAATACGAGTAGCTTCTTAAAACTTTAAGCAAAAAAAAAATCCTTCATGCAACTGTTAAATTCTTTCAGTTATTGTACATACTCGTATAAAATATCCTAAGGATATGCTTTAGATATTGCAAATGTTATTTTGACCAACGCTGTCAGCACACTTGACAGCCAGACACATAGATGAACAGTTTGACTGACAGAAACAGTGTAGCGTAACAGTTGCACGGCTATGTATTGTATTGTAGTATAATGGTCATTGTATCTGTAAGATACATTTTTACCAGTAAATACTACTACATTTCTATGTAGCATATACATATAGCATAACTACAACTGTTTCTATTACTAGAAAAGTATCTTGATGCTTTTGTTTCTGCTTTTTGAGCTCACATTTCTGTTCTATTGTAACCTGCTATCGTTTTGTTATTCGAATGCTTGATTTTATCTTATTCAATGTCATTATTGCTTTGTGGGTTGGCTTGGATATTCATTTATCGTGAGATATATTTCGAAAGAGCAGCATGTGTATCTGTAGCTGTGTGTTAGTTAGCCAAGACAGCTAGAAATGTTAAGAAAATGGATTCTGTGCAGTTTCTATTAGCTTACAATCATAGAAGATGTTAAATTGAAATATAATATTTGATTTTGAGATGAATTTGTGGTGATTATTATTGGTAATTGACATTTATCTTTTTCGAAATAATTTATTGTGTAGGACTTTAGAGATAAATTTCATGTACGGTGGGAATTTTACAATGCTGATAGGGGGCACACCACACCAACACTATACCCAACTTATCTTCTCCCACGGTCAACCAAGTTTTTTTAGTACGAGTATAATTCAGTGTTCTGACTTCACAATGGTTTCAAAAATAAATAACAATTAATTAGAGACTACATGTTTCTTCTAATTTTCTTTATTATGCCGAAAGAATTCTTTGCCAATTCTAACTCCTAGTGATCTTTTGTAGAACAATATCGATGAAAGTTTTTTATTGCACCTAAAGTACTAAATGATCGTTTACCGCTTGAAATCGATACTCAGTATTTTACAGAAAAATAGGCATATCCTAGATAATATGATATGATATATACAGATGTATCGAAGACAGCAACGATTTCCATATATCTGGGCCCCTAAAAAAGGTAGGTTTGCGTCAAGGTAGGTAAAAACTAGGTAACGCCCTCGGCCAATCACAAAGACATGAGCTCTCTCCCTCACTCAGCTCTTTCAATTTGTTAATACGTTTAAATAAGTAAAGGGCGGACTTGTGTTGGCGAGCATTAGTTGAGATCATGGCTTCACTGAGCTGGCTGTTACTGAGTTGACGCTTATTATTATACCATGAAACAGAAGCGAATACGCTTATATGGGCCCATTATATATACTTAACGCTTACAGCACTATCAAATGCTACTGAACTGTTTTATATTGTCGTTATAATGATTGAATATCAACCACTTGGCCGAACACTTACTTACTTTGGTGGCTCTACAACCGTCTATCAGTCAAGGCCGCACGTAGGAAAGCGCACCATTCGGTGTAGTTTAGTGCGCGCCGGCGCCAGTCGCTGGCAATCCGAAGCTTCTTCAGTTCATCATACGCCTGATCTTGCCATCTTACTCTCGGACGTACTCTCTGACGCCGTCCACCGCTCAAGTTTAGATTTCCGTCGTAAGTCTTTAGTGCTGGAGTTTCGGGTTTCATCCAGATGAGGTGACCAGCCCAGTGCAGCCGCTGGAATTTAATGCGCTGGACTATGTCAACCTCATCATACAGCTCAAACAGCTCATACAGCTCGTGGTTCATACGGGTCCTAAACTCAACGCCAACTCTAAGGAGACCATAAATCCTACGAAGATTCTTTTTCTAAAGGCGCTGTATCCGTTGATGTCCGTTGATGTTGAGCTCAAAGTAGCAGCGATTAGCAAGCGTGATCCTTTGTCTGATCTCTCGGCTGGTAATTTCTGTTCCATACTCAAAGACCGTCCATGACGCACTGATGGTTTGCGAGTGGACAGCAAGTACTTCGTCTTGTCCTCGTTCACAGCTAGGCCCATTAGACGTGACTGTTTCTCAATATCCGAGAACTCTCTACTAACTTGCCGATCGTTGGTGCCGATGATGTCATTATCATCAGCATATGCGAGCAGCAGGATGTACTCCATCAGGAGATTGAAAAAGTCGCATGATAAAGCATCACCCTGACTGAAACCTCTTTTGGGTTGGAGAGGTTCGTTCCTATTCTGACGATGCTTTGGGTGTATGAAGGCGTCATCATGCAAAGGCGAACGATCTTTGCTGGGATACCAAGTTCAGATTGGGCGTTGAAGAACTTATAATCGACAAATAGGATGTGTGTGTCTTTATTGTACTCATTCCAAGAATTGGCGTAAAGTGAAAATTTGGTCGCTGGTCGACCTCTTAACCTGAATCAGAAGAGACAAAGCTTGTATCGCATATTTTTCGCCTTATTGTTCGCCAATTACTCTTGCATCAATCGTGCTGGAGAACTGTAAAACAAGTGGGTGGCCCTCATTTCGAAATATTACAAGAGGGAGGACGTAAGTGATTCAGTCTGTTATGAGCAAGATATTTTTTTGTTCCTGTACATAGTGGAAGAAGCATCGAAAGCTCTACAGAGTTCAAAGCCATAGGTTTATGAGATTAACGAATACGAATCTGATGTCAAAACTTTCTTAAACAAAATATCGGATCCTAAATGGCGGATTTATTTTTTTAAGTTATTGTATTGAAACAAAGTTTACTATGAAGGGGCAATTTTGAGGCCGGATGCTGGAAAAGTTTTGAAAAAAATCTATTTAATCTTTTTAGACTTGGCATTTATATATTTTTGAGGTCGACGATTTCGATACAGAATAGAGACTATGAAAATTCAAGATGACTGATTCAATACGGTTGGAAAATTTTAAGTAATGTTTTTCTATATTTTCAACACGCATCAAGGACATGATTGTCGAACGAATTCAGCAACGCAGGAAGTACTTGGGGTAGATTCTACCAGACATTATTATTTTACAAATAATTGCTTAAATTCAAACATGTTCGATACAACAAAATAAATACAAAGCGGAAGCTCTACCTTCTAGTAGGTAACACGCGTTAATTTTTATAAGTATATTACTAATGGTTATAAAAAGTCTCCATACCACCTATCAAATCAATATTTCAAAAATTGAGGGAGTGGAATACATATAAAAACATAGACGGACAGGCGAACTGACAGACAGATAATACTGTATATAAACATTGGAGATGATCTAGTCAGTGATTTTTAAGTATTACCGATTATCGTGACTGTTGCTTTGAAATCACCGTGATTTTCAACTGCTACTTCGATCACGGTTAAAATAAAAAGCAAACAAAAGCATCATTTCATCTATTATCATAGTCTTCTTAAATCTGACGTAAAATGGTATAATAATAATGATACTCAATCACTGATATTTACAATATCGAGTAGCAACTGATATTAGTGATTTTTCAGTCGCCGTGATTGAATCACAGGTAGCGAAATATCGCTCAACTCTAATAAACATAGCTTAATATTTGAATTCATATAAATTATAATTATTGGGTTCCCTTAACTTTTATTCATCGTACAATGTTTTAATGTAAATAGGGCTCTCATTGTGATTGTTTTCTCTAAATTTTTAGCGCGAAAATTCAAACTATACTCAACTTAATAACTAATACTTTAACAAATGTGACAACATTAGCACTTAATACACTGTTTTCTGTGCTCTCTTCAATACAACGATGTTATTAGTATCTTAACACCTTGCTTCAACTTGTCCATACTTCAAACATTTTCATCTAACCACTCTGAAATATACGAATTTACCAAGAACAATACGCAGAACCAGTAATACTGTCTAACACAGACACTGTTGTACACAACTCCATGCGGCATAGCTAAAAAATTTAATAGCCTTTGGTGTGAAATGGACACGTTTTTATGGCTGCCAAACATGTTCCGTTCTTGGTTTTAAGAGTCTTCGAGGCATTTTGCCTCTTGCCAAACAACTAGGACGGACAACTACAACTTCAACTACAGAGACACAAATCTCGGCTTGTTTGCGCAATATGCTTCCAAATATGTGTTGGTTTTATGAACGTACCATATGGAGATACACACATACTCTGCACTTTAAAACACTTTTTGTATGAGTATGGTGAATGCCTTGTCCATTTAGTTGGCACAACTTTATTAATTGTTTCTAATGAAAACTTTTGCTCACTTGTTTATTCGTTCATAGAGGCAAATTTACCATTGCCCGAGTGCACTTTAAAGTAAAAATTCTGCCAGCATTTAAAAACTATGTTGGTCGACACTTGACCTCGTTGAGCCAAAAAAAAAAAAGAAAAAAAAACAAAATATGTAAAAAATAATTTAGTTAAATAAAATACGAATAAAAACTTAAGCGGAATTGCGGACACTTGGTGGCATACAAAAATTAAATCAGACTGTGGAAAATAATAGCGTTTCCTGTTTCTTGACTATTGTTTGTGGGTTAAAAAAAGCACTAGGTATTATATAATTTTTTTGTTTTTTTTTTTAAGAGAGCTCTTTGCTCTGAAATGTATGCGAGAACAATGGATGCACATATTATAAAAATTTTTGGTGTATTTATGGAATTTTATGAATTTTTAAACATTGTCTAACCTCTCTTTTCAACTATTACACTAGACTATAAATATAAAAGAGAGAAAATTGCACTCCACGCAGAGATTTTGGTCTGCTGAACTCGAAAAATGCTTCAAAAAATTTATTAATGGAAACTTTTTTGCAGTGCACTATTATAGCTATAACTCGAGTTAAATGCGACCAATCTGACTGTGACCACGGTCGAAAAAAGTACTTACTTACTTGGGTGGCTTTACAACCGTCTATCGATCAAGACCGCACGTAGAAAAGCGCACCATACGTTGTAGTTTAGTGCGCGCCGGTACCAGTCGCTGGCAATCAGAAGCTTTTTCAGATCATCATAGACTTGATCTTACTATTTCCTCCTTTACATCCTGTCCCTGTCCCCATGACCACCTGCCCTTCCCCTATGTCACCCTGAGTAGGGTTTTGATGTAGTTTTTAGTTGAAGTTATAAAGAGTTGTAAAAATAAACATTTTACATCAATCTGCCCATACCGACCTTCTACCCTTCTACCACCTTCTACCGCTGACCACGTTCCCACCAAATGTCCCCCAAACATACATTGAATGTCTCACCCCCCCCCCCTTTTTTTGTTTGCAACTTTAAAATTCTTAGCTTAGCTTTAATACGCATGAGTACATGTATGCTTTAGTTGACTTACGAACGCATGACCAATTCTTTATTTCCGTTCGAAAATGTTACTTCCGTTAGAAAAAGGTCATATCGCGCATAAAGAAGTTTTACTTTAATAAATTGGCTCCTAATTATGAAATTCTAATTACATTTGCAGCAGTGCGGTACGTATGTATATATACTATACTGTGAATTTAATTTCTCTGGTCAGAGAGCAGAGATATGGACATACAGACGGATGGGCAAATATTTCACGGGTTCTCCGACGCTTCCTTTAAGCCGTTGCAAACATAACGTTTGCAATATATAAATTATAATACTATTCACACTAGAGATGAGCTAGTTAGTGATTTGTGAGTAGGAGTGATTATCGTGACTGCTACTTTAAAATCACCGTAATTTTCAACTGCTTTCAACTGTTCTCAATCAAAAAAAAACATCATTTTATCAATTTTTTAAATCGACACTCGTATTCTTTGTCTTCTTAAATCTGAATATATGAAGTACCCTGTTCCCGTCTCAATTCACAAGATCTTTGTAAGTAGCTCATATCCTGTTGCGGGAGCCCAATGATCAAATCAAAGCACATACTCTCCAGACATTGGCATTACAAAGCAGAATTTTGACGACACCATGTTTTTTTTTTTTTTTAAATAGCCTAGCGTGGTACTCAGATGTGCTACCAAATCGATATATAGTGGCGGGAACATGGTATTTTAACTAGTCACCTGATTTGTATATATTTCAAGTGACGTATCTACACTACAGTTCTTTAGAACTAATTGCATACTACAGAAACTCCCAAAACACTTTCTGGTTTGGTGCCATTTTCTGGAGAGGATTGGCTTAACATAGTACTAAAAACCATTCGAAAGAGTGGGAGTTAGTCGGAATCATTGTGCTCCCGCCACTGGATATAGGTTCCTTACAATGATCTTGGAAATTGAGGGGTGAACAGGGTATTTTATTTTTTTTTAGTGCTAACTATTGCCCATTCCAAAAACCCATTGGAACATGTATATCCCATATTATCCTTCCCAGTATTGAGCAAGTGGTATTCTTCACTATCAAGGACTTGTAAGGACTAAGGCAATAATACGTAAAACGGCAAAGTTATGCAGAAAGAGTTGTGTTTTTTTTATATCATTTTCTAGTGAGGATTGGATATAAAATTTTGTTTTATTTTTTAAATATTAACAATGTGCGGCCAAGCCGACTGACGGTAGGTATTGGAATAACTTGAAACACGTGCTTCTTTCGCAATATAGAAGAAATATATGGTACTACTTTACTAATTACAAACTTAAGTTTTGTTTCCACTTCGGATCACAAATATTAAATTTTAAAGCGTACTTCCTGTTTTCGCAACATAAAATTTAAGTACAACAATTTTGTTCACAAAGTCATTTTGTGCTCAACACAAGCATGTTGAAAATACGCAATCAAAAATCCTTGAAAGTTATTAAAAATACAAGCAAAATAAGTAAGTATCAAATAAAAACAAAAGTGTCACAGTCTCAAAGGACATGGCTCATTATTTGGTTTCTTCTTTTTTTTTTCTTTTGCTCTAACTGTATCATTTACGCGTCAAGGACACACGAGTGTCCCTTTCGTTTGGATAAATGTACAAACAACTTAAGTGCTCATTTCATGTTTGGACATTTTCCACAGAAGTACAATACAACACTCGTATATTAGTTTGAATTGCTTGTTTAGCTTAATGTGTATTAACTTAAATGAAACTTATTATAAAAGTCTTGACCTTGTTATTCTTTTGTTATATTTGCAGAACTAATGATGGCTTCATTCGACTGTGAGGAACCGAACAATGCTGAAAAGCTCATGTATGATTTGAATTGAAATTAATAGTAATTAGCTGTACGTTAATTGAGTAGTAAAATTAAGCATTAAGCTAGCATAATTAGCTAATAAACTAATAGATACTATTTAAGAAGCCGAATAAAATAAATAGTGCACTACAAATTGAAAAAGAAGTACATGGCACTAAAAATGGTTAAATAAATTGAAGAATTGTCAGTACACTTGCAAATATTTTATAAGTATAACTCTAAGTGAAACTAAAAAAAGAAGCGCAATTTTAAGATTAAATTTGTTTTCAAAAATTTCATGTTTCCCTTGGGTGAAGAATTAAATAAATGAGCTATAAAGTCGCAATGGAAGCAATTCAGTCCAAAATACTCAATCGTACATGACTTTGTATTATACTAGTAGTAGTAGTAATTCCTGGCGTAGCCCAGAGGTGTAATGATTTTCCCAAATAAGCTTTCACCCACTATTGCCCCACAGGCAATTCCATTAATTAATTAATTAATTAATTGTAGTGTAGAGTATGCAAACTGCGAAGATTGAATGAAAAAGAAACTCGCCCCTGCTACGCTACTCCTTACCTTTAGAAGAAATTTTACAAAACTTCACCATAAAATGTAAATACTGTTTATAGATCAGAATTTACCTTGATGAATTAGTCGTTTTTAAGTTAAGAACTATTTTTATACCCATCATACGTAGTGGGAAACGAGTATTATCAGTTTGTCTACAAATTTTAAACGCATTAAAGCAGACAACATAAATTGCATTTGGTACAAGGTCACGTCACATGAAATTTTACAACTGCATCGTGAGATTTTTAGACTATTCGTGCTTGGAACTTTTTGACATAAGAACGCTGGTGACTTGAAAAATGTATTTGATCTAAAAAAAAAAATGGTGAAAAAAATTATCAACAAAAGTTTATTGGTGAAATCTTTATATGATGATGAAGCATCTAGCAAGACACTTTATATCACTGTTATACAGATATCAATTGGTCTCAACTCAAGAGGACATTTTTTGTGAACATCGTCCAAAAACGGTTTCAGTGCCAGAAAACATAGATGCTGATATTGCAAGACCATCATGTAACTTGTCATGAGTTTCACACATTCTTAGTCATTAGTAGGATCAGCATATAGTCATTATGCTAAGACAAATGGCGACTCGGGTCGCAATGAGGAAATTAAATTTTACACTCTCAGATCTCAATATCTCCTCAACGACAGTTAATGAAAAAAACGAAGGGTTGTGATACGCAACTCCATTCGTTAAGTGCCTGTTAGCCGTGATAGTTAAGACGATGTTACATCATAGAGGCTAGCCGACGAAGTAGGCGGTACACGCCAATTAGCATATGTGTGTAAGGCGCCACCATTTCGAATTTCAAACTAATATTGACTTAACTGAATAAGGATTTCGTACAAATGCATAAAAATCAGTGGTGGGCGGGACACATCCAAAAAAATGGGCGGGACACATCCATTTGGTTTAGGGTTTGTATAGGGGCTACTTCAAAAAGTGGACGTAGTTGGTCAATTTTAATACTCTATTCGAGTACAATAAAAATAAGTCTAGGTGCCAATTTTCAACTAGATACTAATAAAGTTACTAATAAAATTTCTAATGTAGTGGATTAGGAGCTTGCGAGAACATACAAGCGACATTTCAACGTAAAATTTTAGTACAGTGACGGATTTACCCTTTAGCTAAGTAAGCACTCGTTTAGAGCATCGTCAAAGCCCGTATTGGGCTAAGATGTGAATTCGGCCGTTCGACCATCGGGCGTGGAAACAAGATTGTAAACTTGCAGTTGCAGCTTATCTCAGACACAAGATCGACTACAGCTACACAGGCGAATTGCATAAGAAATTTTATTGCTGCTCTTGAAGAAATACTTTAGTGTAACTATAATTGAATAAATTATTTGTAGTAGACACATTGAAAACTTTTTTTATGATGGTCTCTAACAGTGCTGCACAGCCATTGTCTCTTTCGTATAGCCTACGACCGCTTGCACATTTTGTGTGCATGAACATGTATAAATGTGTGCATGTTCAGAAAACAAAGAAGAAACGGCAAAGCTTTGTTGACACACACGCTATGCGTCTGAAAACAACAACAAAGCAATGATACAGTTTACTACATGAAAGAGACTAGGACTGTGCAGCACTGGTCTATAACGTTGAAATATATTTTACTACAAGGTCACTGTCAGTAAAACTTCTTAAGGGTCTTCTAAGTACAAATTCGACTCTATTTTAATAGATATTTTTTTATGTACTTTATAGGGTTTCCTATGTTTACTTCACTGCATTACAAAATTTTGACGAACTGTTGAGGTGCTAATCTCTGTACATGAATTGTCTTTTACTATAAAATCTTTTAATATCGGTGTTCAATATGGGTGTTCAAAAAAGCTTGCTACATTAAATATTGATTTTTTTTAAATGAAATTTAAAATTTTGCAATTCGTTTTTTGACTCACTGTAGCTTTATAAATTTCAAATACAAAAAAATAAACTTACCTAATTCGAAGAGTTTGTCTTTGCAAAAACAACAAAACTGTAGCTTTTCCATTTTGTAGCTTATGTTGTTGTACGAAAACACAGAAAAAAATCAGAGAAAACACAAAACTAAAACAGTTAAATTGCAATAACAAAAACAATAACAATGCATGACTTTTGATTTTCATTGCTTTTTTTTTATTTTTAATTTTTTCACTTGAAATGTTTGATTTACATTCATATTTTTAATCGATTCAACGTTAAAAATATATAAAACTTTAGCCACTTTTCTTAAACTTAATATTTTTAACACTTTATAAAACTTTTCAACTTTTCAATTTTTATACAAAATAAGTACAAAACGATTTCAAAGCCCGATAAATTGTTTAACTTTAAAGACGCACTCAACGCGATGCGATCAGAACATGAACTGATCGAAATGTTAAGAGAGTAAATTGAGCAGATCAATTCAAGAAGAGCCTAATTTTTGCTCAACAACAAAATCATGAATCAAACGTGCTCATTTCTGAGTGAGACCAAATTATATGAAAAGATAAACAAAAGAGAAAGAAAGATAATGGCGAGTGAAAGAATTCCCCTTTGAAACTACGTCAAAATACTTGTCCTGACTTATTGAATGGATTCATAACAGCTGAATTTGGAATTTGAAGTTCTTATTCTATCGGTTTCTCATTTCTAAAAATGCCGTATTTGCTTAAATTTAAATTTGGATGAAATCTTTATGTAGGTTAGGCTACGTTAGAATGATTGTTACAAATACCCACCCGCACACGGGCCTTTGTAATACCACATGAAGCTCCTTTGACTTTTGGCTTTGATTTTCAGCTTGCATGTTGACAGCGGTAGACCAATCAACTCGCTTATCTTGTCGAATATGGGTCGTACTACCTAGTCTTGCAAGTTCATTTGCTATACAGTTACCTGCAATATTGCTGTGCCCAGGCACCCAAACGAGGAGGATACTGTTCTTGTCAGCCATCTCCTTAAGAGATTTGCGGCATTGAGTGATGGTTTTTGACCGAATTAGACAGGAGTCCAGCGCTTTTATAGCTGCTGGGGTGTCTGAGTATAGGTGGACTTGGTTCCCTCATATCCAAGACGTTTCTAGGTACAACACGCCCCGCCAATACATAATTGTGCACTTCATTGCATCTTATTCAAGCTTTTTTGTGCTGGAGTGCTTTTCATGAGTATTAGTCAACTACGGCAGTATACAGCCAGCATATAATTGCTGGAAAAACTCCATATTTTGACTATAGCTTTTTTGCATGCGAAGAGCACTACTGTTGCTTTTTTACTATTTTTGTTATGGTATCATTCCACACAAGCTACCTATCCAGTATTAGGCCCAGGAATTTAACTCTAACTTCGAATATGATATGTATTCCATTCAATTAAATTGGGTATCTTGTACATTTTTCAAAATACTAAAAGTTCAGCCTTAGTATGGTTTATTCCTAAGCCTGAAGTGTCAGCCCTGCTAGAAAGATCCTTAAGTGCTGTTTGCATAAGGTCACTGAGTGTTTGTGTGAATCTGTCACTTATTGCCACTGCTACGTCGTCGGCATAAACTATAATGCGATAATGCGCCTAAGCATCTTATCGATCGCCCTTGCAATGTGCGTGTTGTGAGTTTGAGAATCCTTGTTGGATAATCTGACTTCTAATATTGATATCTAGAAGTTTTTCTAGCGTTTTTATGAGGAAGGATGAGAGATGTATGGGTCTGTAATTTTTCGGGAATACGTTCGATGCTCTACCTATCTTTGGAATGAAAACCACCTTTACTTCCTTCCAACGTTTAGTATGTGATTTAATTGGGTATCTTGTACATTTAAGGCTCTAAGATCACCTATGGATGTGATTATGTGTTCTTTGGAGTTGGGCCAAAAATTTACTATCTAGACCTGGGAATTTATAGGGTTGAAAAGAATCTAACGCACATTTCAATTTGTTGGCACTGACTATATCCTTGATGAGATATTCAGGCACACCCTACACAGGATATATTGGATGAGCATCCCGGAAAGTGGGCTTCTAATCGAATATTTAGTGATTCCTCAGTGCAAGTTTGAACATGAGCCATCCGATGTCATTAGGTACTCTTTTGGTTTGTCAGTTTTTAACAGGATCCTGATCCTGAGTCTAGCTGCTTCACATGTAGCTTCAATATTACTACATAACTTCTCCCAGGAGCCTCTTTGGCTTTTCTGAACGATTTTTGTTTGCTAGCTTTGTTTTATTTTCGGTCCAATCTTCTTCTTATTGAAAAGCTTCCTGAAACTATTGCCTACCCTGTGTATTTCGGGGGACCACCAGGGTGGGTTTTCTTTTCCCATTAAACTGTTGTTTTAGAAACATGCTTTCTTTAAAGTCATTAAAAAATATTGCAATGAGATGCTCTGGCATATTCTGTACCTGTTCGGTGCTCTACGGCGCCGTAGGCGACTACTCCGGTAGTAATCTCTTAATTATCTTATTAAAATAACCCCCATTTAGTTTTTCTCAGTTTAATAATACTTTTTGTTACAATTGGGCACCTTTGCACAGGTAATTTAATTACCTTTTAACTATATAACATTCATTCATTTTAATGGTTTAAGTAAATCGAAAATCACAAATATATACCGTTATCTAGATGAACAAAAATGAAAAACTGTGAATATCATTGTTTTCTCACATGAGGCTTTTTCGGGGCCACTTTTTTCGATCGGGCGTGCTATTCACATTGGACGCTGGTTTAAGTTAAAACACACATCACAAAACACAAATAAACCGTTATCTAGGTGAATGGATGAATGAATTGAAATTTAATAGACAATCTGTTGTAATCCTAGCAAAAAGCGGTGCTGTATATTATGGCTTACATACTCTGCACATCAATTTCTCATGAACTACAAAGTTTCATTGGTGTACTGAATTTTACTTTCCATTAACTTGACTGTCTCTTTAAGTCCAAGTCACTTCAATTCAATTTTTTGTGGACAAAGACACGTTCTATTGTTTGTTCTTCGCATTTTATTTAAATTAGAATTTAATTTAATTATTTCATTGAAATACACTTGAATAATTAATTCTATTATGTACATACATACATACATAAACTATATGATATAATGTTTATACAACTGTTGTTCATAAATGTATCTATCTAATCATAAATTATTTATCATATGAAGTAACTAAATAAAGCATAATCAATAAATAAATATTAGTAAATTTAATATTTAATTAGTAAAAAACCAAAACAGAAAAATAAAAACTATGAAATATTTTTGTATAATTTTGTAAATATGTAAATTTCGAAAAAAAAAGATAAACAAATAAAAGCAAGTTAAAAAAAATGTTGCAACTAAAAATGTATTTATTTAAGCCAAAATGAATAAAATTAAAATAGCAAAAGTAATGAAATGAAATATGGCATTAAATAATAATTATAGCACATCATGAAAGAAAAACAAAAAAACAATTAATGGAAAAATAAACATTTTGTATTATTTTTAAAATGCAAATAAAAATGTTTTATTTATATTTTACTCTATTTTCATTCGTTTATTTAGACAGACTCGTCGGCTATTTACAAGTCAAAGGTCAAAATATATGCTTACGAGTATGTAAATAGCTTCGTATTTTTATAATTAAAGCAAATAGTGTGAAATTGCATTAATAAATTAAAACAAATAAGAGAAATAGTCGAGGTGCTCGACTATATTATACTCTGTACAAGCCATATTTATATTCGCAGTAGGCATTCCCTACAGATTTTGCTTTCTACAAACTATATTAAAAAGTAGACTTAACAATTTTAGTCATGGCAAGTCATAGTATCAAATTATAGCAAATATTAAAAACAAAAAAAAAAAAGATGTGAGTGGTGAACACTCACGAACAATAAAACTAGCTACGAATTGTATTCATACATGCGCTTGTAATTCACAAATACTTTTAAAATAGCTTATAAACTATATACTCGTATAAGATATATATATGTAGGTATGTATGCCTTTTTGGACTTAGAAGGGGCGTTTGATAACATAAATCACGCCACAATCTTTAATGCACTAGTAGAGAGACGAGTATACCCAATTATAGTGAAATGTATACAGTCACTGCTGAGAACAAGTACAGCTGAGACAGTGAATGGTGAATGGCACCAACGTCAAAATACAAACAGTCGAAGGTTGTCCACAGGGAGGAGTTCTCTTGCCCCTACTATGGAGCCTAGTTGTAGACGGCATACTTACTAGCCTAAGAGAAAATGGAATAGGCTGTCAGAGCTCTGCGAATGACATAGTCATTATGGCAAGTGAAAAGTTTGAAGAAACACAATCAACAGAGGTCTCAAAATTACACGAGACTGCTGCAAGGAGGTGGAACTCAAAATTAACCCCATCAAAACAGTCATTGTACAATTTACTAGGAAGCACATGCTGCCTAGACTAAAGGAAATCATACTCGGAGGTGTAGTTGTGAAAGTTAACAAGAGGAGGTTAAATACTTAGGACTAACTTTAGACAGTAAACTTCTATGGAGAACGCACGTAGATGAAACTATACGAAAATGTACCAAGGCAATACTTGTGTGCAGAAAGTTGGCCGGAAAATCGGGATGGGGTTGCAATCCAAAAAACATGCTCTGGCTGTATAACATGGTAGTAAAGTCGATGTTACTATATGGTATAGTCGCATGGATAGAGACGACGAAACAAGTCACAGTCATGACGGTATTAAACTTCCTACAAAGACTAGCATTCATATGCATTACTGGCGCAATGCGCACATGTCCAACCACTGCGTTGGAAGCAATTCTAGATCTAACACCACTGCATCTAGAAATTGAGTATAAAAATAAGGAAACACTAATGAGACTGTTAGTTGAAGGAAACAAAGGTACCTCAATTTACTGCCAAAAACGTCACTCTATCTGGACACAAGGAGTAACAGTAGTGTCCATGCCAACAGACGGGATGTGCAGGAGGAATGGCTTCAATCGGAACTTCACCATCAAATGGTCCGATAAGAAGAATTGATTAAACCACTGGGAGTCCTTGGGCAAATATACCAGTATATTTCAAGCTGAACTGTGTGCTATAATTAGATGGGCACAGTATTATTTGTATAGAGGCTATAGCAATTGTGAGATTGCTATGCTATCAGACAGTCAGGCGGTATTAAAAGCGTTAAGCTCAAACACCGTCAAGTCCAAACTAGTGCAGGAAGTACGTATATTATTGGGAACACTCGGCGAAAACAATAAAGTTTACTTACTGTGGGTGCCAGGACACAATAATATAATAGGAAATGAGCTAGCCAATAGGCTTGCCAAGAAAGGAGCGGCAACGCCAATGGTAGAACCAGAGCTTTTTTGAGGCACTGGAAGACATACTACATTGTAACTAATACGCAATGAAACAAATAGGACAAAGAAGCAGCACTGGGCACTGAGCAAAGTTCTAAAGCAAGCTTAAATATTTCTAGGGGGTTTCGACCCGCGCAGAGAAAGAGCAATGCTTCAACTAGGTAGAAACCAGCTGAGAACATTATAACAGGAATACTAACAGGACACTGTCGACTGAGGAAACACCTGTGTGTGATGGGGGTATATAATTCCCCAGAATGCAGATTTTGTTCTTAAATTTCAACTTACACTTGTAGCAGTACAGTACCTAGATAGTCTATACCAAGATGGATTTATCGATAAGGTGACATATTCTGGTGTGATGACTTTCTTAAATGCTTTGAGCGTGAAACGAAATGCACAATACGCAACGAATGAAAACGAATGAGATGAAATATATATAAGAAATGAAAAAGAGCAAAGAGGTCTGTACGGCGATTTTAGTTTCTCTAAGACTTCTTCTTTTCACAGTACTTTTCTCTCTGACGGACATGCGGATGGACATAACTTGATCAACTAGTCTTGTCGTGCAGATCACGAATATATCAAGCCTGTTCCGGTTCCCACTTTGCGAAAGTGAATTTGTTAAAATAGTAAATATTTCACGTATGGGACGGTTTTGCAAACTAAATTCACTTGGCATTAAACATGTTCAATTCATAATACTCAATTTAAGTGTATTCAAAAATCATCTCATACATGAAAAATGTACCATTTTATGGAATTCACTAAGTTACGTACGCTTTGACAGTTCAAAAAACCCAATATACCCTGTTACAAACCTATGTATTTTGTGCAGGGTATAAATAGTTAAGAAATTAATTGTGTAGGCGGGGGAAATTTTATTGATACAGCTGCTGTACAGCTTTTTAAAATTGGTTCAACTCTTGAAACTTGCAAGAAGGTGAAGGTAAAAATGAAAGTGTAAAATAATTGTATAAACTTAATGCTTAAAACATAATTTCAGCGTGGAACCAAGGCTTTAATAGATTCGACAGTTATGCGTTTAATGCTTAATAATAATTGTTATTCGCAGAGATGTGTTAAAAATGTGTTCAATACACATATTTATACAAAGACTCCCATACCGAATAATGAATGGAAGACGCTTGTAACATATATGAATATTTTTCAATAATCTATTCACTACTTTTATGTCTTAAAAATGAAAAAAAAAATCGTACTAATATTATAAACGCGAAAGTTTGTATGGATGTGTAGATGTGTGAATGTTTGTTACTCCTTCACGCAAAAACTATTGAATGGATTTATATGAATCTTTACAATAATATAGCTCATATATCAGAATAACACATAGGCTATAATTTATGAAGATTAAATTAACGCATGTATTTAATTAATTTAAAACAAACACAGCGCAAACATTTTAACCACGTCTGCTGTTCCGAGTAGACGATAGAAAGTTGATAGCTACAAAATCGTCTAGCGATCATGTGTTTCTCTTAAATGGTCATGAGTGCGGGACGATATTAGAGAGATAGAGAATGAAAGAAAACCGTTGGCTTTTTGAAAGTTTAAATATTAATTAATCAAATTTTTGGTAGTAGAATTTGGGTTTTAATGTAATTCAAAAATAAACATTTGTTTAAAAAAGTACAGTAAGTAAGTAAGCGGCATATACATGCAGTATATGCCGCTTATCTGAATAAGTTCCAAAAATTGTTCTATAATTTATATATATATATATATATATATATATATATATATATATATATATATATATATATATATATATATATATATATATATATATATATATATATATATATATATATATATATATATATATATATATATATATATATATATATATATATATATATATATATATATATATATATATATATATATATATATATATATATATATATATATATATATATATATATAAACAAATGAGAATAGGTCGTTAAGTATTTTTCACCCTCCTACCCCACGCGATTTTAGTATTTTAATATCATGTTATTTTTTAACATCATGTTACGTAATAAACTGAATCACGTCATCCCCGATTGTAAAACTTCGTAACAAATCGAAGACCCACCACTCTTTTCGCGTTACATAATACTTGACGCTCCCTTATGAGTCGCATGGAAGGCAGCGACATGGAGCATCGCGCACTTCAGCAGCTTAAGTACAAGAAAGAAGAGACTTTCGCTTTTAATTTTAGCAGAACTTTGTATCACGCGAATAATCCGTTATTACCCAAGAAATACGTCTACAACGTTCTTCAACGGCAAGATCCTGACCACTCTTTTTTACAACAATCAGCTTTTGAGGCATAAATAACTGAGTTGACTTGCGAATACAATTGACTACTTTATCTGTTTGTTTTCATTGATAAGGCACTAAAAATCATCACACATGTGATATACGTATCAACATGTCGTATTTCATAAAACGATGGATCAATATGAGGCTAAATGAAAAATAGAACAAGTTCTATTTAAACTTGTATCATCTTGCCAAACAAAATTGGATGGCACAATTGAAAACTAGATCGTCTAGACGGCAATTTCGCATCTCATTTTGCTAACCAATTTTTTCTGACAACACTGTAAATTGCCTTTACATATACACGTTGCAATGGCTCATTAACATTTGCATTACGTTAAACATTTAAACTGGGTCTCTATGCTACATTTTCGAATACGAGCAGTGTGTACAATTGAAAAAGAGCCCATTTAAGCCCTTCACACTTACATATGTCGAGCGATCTCACTCGTTTTGGTTCATCTAAGTTGTTTTACATATTTCTATTTGAAAACCTACAGATAGCATATCAAATATAAAGAAAATCTATGTTCAAAACTTAACATTTTCAATTCCCATGTAAGTACATTCAGACTTTTATTCAAGCAAAAAACATTTTCGAAACATAATTATTTATATCAATATTTTTTTTTTAACAACCACAACTAGGTCGCCTGGATTGCTTTTTCAATTTGTCGCAGTAAAGTTCACAGCAAGTGCACGATATAAGACGTTTTTCCATTTCTTTGCATTTCTTCTGATCAAAGTCCACTGCAAACATATCTAGACAGAAGAAAATTTATCAAATTATATAGTCATCACTTGAATATTAAAAAAAAAAAGTAGAGCCTTGTCTAAGGTTCCTTATTTGTAACATATATTTGTATGGGGGCTATACTCTATGATGTGGACCCATGGGATATATTAAGAAGATCAAAGATGCACTAAATTTGACATTTCTGACATAGTTAACCACAAAAGCAAAACAATTTGCATAAAAAAACTTCAAAATGGGTGGAGGTTTGTATGGGAGCTACCCATATGTGAAATATTTTATTAAGATTGAAGTAAGATACATCAATGTTTGGCTATTTTAGCTTAATTAACAAAAACGCCATAAAAAATCAGACAAAAAATTAAAAATGGCAAACAGATTTGATTGGGGATTGAAGAGGGAATGGGAGAGTTTATATATCTTAGCTTGAAGGCATTATCTCTTATAGTCTATAAGATCATTTCGTTGAAACAGACGGTATAATGGACAGACGGAAATATATCGACACGACTTTTGAAGCAGATCAAGTGTGTATTTATATATATTATAATCTACCAAGCCTGCTTTTTTAGACGTGTGATTTTCAATCTGGCAACACTGTTTTCGGCAGCTGTTTTTTTGACAGCTGTCACTTGATTTATGTTCAGTTTGGTTTGCCATTTCATAATGAATAGACTTACTCCGGAACAAAGTTTGCAAATCGTGTAAATTTATTACCAAAATGAGATGGCCACCGATCCCGATTTTCACAAGAAAATTTTGTTCAGCGATGAAGCTCACTTTTTGTTGGATGGGCAAGTTAATAAACAAAATTGTCGCATTTGGAGTAATGATAATCCACAAGCCATTGTTGAGACGCCGTTACATCCTCAAAAAGTCACTGTTTGGTGTGCTCTGTGGGTAGAGGGAATCATTGGTCCATATTTCTTCAAAAATGAAGCCGGCCATAATGTTACAGTCAATGGGGAACGCAATAGAGCCATGATTAATGACTTTTTCGTGCCTGAATTGGAAAATGTTGATGTGGACGACCTTTGGTTCCAACAAGACGGCGGCGCTACATGCCATACAGCCAACGAAACAATCAATTGATTGAAGGAAACTCTTGGTGAGCGCATTATCTCGCGTCGTGGGCCTGTGGCGTGGCCTTCAAGATCGTGCGATTTAACACCGCTGGACTATTTTCTGTGGGGTTATGTGAAGTCGCTTGTCTACGCAGATAAGCCCGAGACGATTGACGCTTTGGAAGAGAATATTCGGCGCGTTATTGCTGACATACGGCCCCAATTGCTGCGAAAAGTTGTCGAAAATTGGGCCTCTTGGCTGGGAAACCCTTATCTTCACAATAAAGCTAAATTCTTGGCCACAACATTAAATTATATGCGTTTTATTTCTTCTTGAAAACGACACGTCTAAAAATAAACAGCTGCACAAACTAAATATACCCTTTTATGTACATACCCTTTTTGTACCCTATGTTTCTTTAAATAAGTGCAATATACTATAGTGTTGCGATCTGGACCTACATATGTGCGATTTTTTAACAACAAAACCAAAAAAATTTGTCATATTTCCATACAAAAACTAAAAAATGGGAAGCAAGTTTGTATAGGTGTAACCCCCTGTAGTGAGCCTGGCAGGTTAGTTTCATATACTTTATCTGTTTAATCTCTAAAACTAAGGGGTTATCTCCCTCTCTTTCTTTTTTATAGTCTCCGAGACGTCGGCATTCATAGGGACTATCTGACCGATGGACAGATGGGCATGTCTACATAGACTCAAATGTCGATGTTGATCAAGAATATACATACTTTATGCGGTTTGCTATACATTCTTTTGACTGTTGCATACATTAACACTAGCTTATAAAACTCTTCTCCATTATGGATACAGGTTAAAAACTATATTAACTTACATATTTCTCCCTTTTTCTCTCTCTCCTTGTTCACTTGCTCAATTTGACGCGTTGATATGCTCGTCCACTGGAAGATAACATCTGTCTTGCCATTGTTGCAATGAGCATCCACTATACAGGTTCCCTTTTTCACATCGTTAATCGTACAGACTGTAGTCGGCGGTTTAGGTGGCGGTGGTGTAGGTGGTGTAGGTGTAGGTGTCGCCTGGTTACCTGCAACCAATAGCGCACTCAGCGAGCACACAGTCAATAGGAGCAAAAGTTTCGACATCGTTTGCGTCGAATTCACGTTTCAGAACTGATAATGCACCGAACACTACTGCTATATATACAAGTATTCGATATAGGCAAAGTTGCAGGACTGTTTAGATTAAACAGCTGTTGTTTTAATATAGAATCGCAAGTGTGGTAAATTGTAATCTATAAATATGTACTGATAACTTTGACCCAAGCGAAGTTTGTATTGGAAAACAAAAATACACATAATTGTTTATTTAAGAGTTCGTGAACTATATATCAGGTGTTTCTATAAATAATCACCACATATATTAAAAACTTTATACAAGTGTTACAAACAACAACAACAACAACAAAAGGAAAAAGAGCCAAGTCAAAATGCTATCCAATCAATGCTGGACACGTTTCACTCAAGATGCCGCCATTAGTAATGGGTGGGGCAAAAGTACTCACCCTATTGGAAAACGCTATAACTTTTGCAAATGGCGTCAATTCGGTTTTGACATTTGTGAAGTAAACAAACGCAGAATACAAATCGACAAGCCATGAATCGGTTTACTCCGCAAGAACGCGGAATATTTGTTTCCATTTTTTTGCGCAACAATTTGTCGGTTGTGTTGGCGCAGCTTGAATTTTGTCGCAGATTTCCTGGCTGTCCGACACCAACTCTGCTGCGTTTGGCCACTCGCCTTGAAGAGACTGGGACAACATGAGATGTTCCCAAGGCTGGCCGGCCCCGGAGCAGCCGTTCGGCTGAGAATATCGCTGTTGTTGTCCAAGATGTCGAAGAGGAGCCCGGAACATCGACCGGCGGTCCCTACGCAGAATTTTGGTGAAAGATTTGAAAATGTTCCCTTACAAAGTGCAGACGGTGCATCAGCTGTTAGCTGTTGACCGCCAAATGCGTCTAACTTACGCTCAAGCCATCCTGAATCTCAACGAAGAGGAGGACGATTTTTCATCGAAAATTATCATGAGCGATGAGGCTCATTTCCATCTTAGCGGTTACGTGAATAAAGAAAATAATCATTTCTGGGGCATCGAAAATCCGTGTATCGCCCACGAAGAGCCATTACATCCGCTCAAAGTTACTGCGTGGTGTGATGTTTACGCTGGAGGAGTCATCGGGCCATTTTATTTTTTTGAGAACGCCGCGGGCGTAGAGCCATGATAACCGAATTTTTTCTTCCTCAATTGGATGAATTGGGACTGGAGAACATGTGGTTCCAACAGAATATCTCATCACCCGATTTAACCGTTCCAGACTTCTTTTTATGTGGTTTTTTGAAGTCACGGGTTTACGTCAACAAGCCTCAGAATCTTGAAGCCCTTAAGGAGAATATTCGCCAGGAATGCGAGAACCTGTCGCACGAAATTCTGGCAAGAGTGATGGAAAATGCCATAAAACGGGTCCGTATGGTCATCAACCCATCAAATATCTCAAAATCCTGACGTGATGGGCCATTCTGACCCCGGATTCACATTCTACGCAGCAAATTACTTTGAAAATGACCCTTAGCTTTTCACCAACTAAACCATGTTGACCTGTACCATGTTGTACTGAAGAAACACATTTGCGTGGACATTTTGACTCCTGAGCTACATCTCAAACGGAAATTGATGAGAAACCTTCCTGCAGACCAAACTAACATATGTTGAAAATTTGGTGCCATTTGGTGCAGAATTGTAATATTGGCCAGAACCGGTACCGTACCGGTATACCGAAACTAAAATCCAATAACCGTACCGAAATAGAATACCAAAATAAATTGCAACCAGTACAGAAACTTATACCTAACCCGGAACAAAAACCGAACGACATTTAGGTTTTATTCCCTGACCAATGCAAAACCAACTGAAAAAATTATAATACATATATTCTACGAAAAAACTATGGCGTGTAGAGGGTATAATATAGTCGAGCACCTCAACTGTAGTTCATTCTTGTTTATTTAATTTATTTTGTGTACTAAATTTACCAAATTTTGCAGATTTCGCAATGCCAATTTATACAGAACAATTCAAAAATAACGATGGGGAACCGATTCACAAACATAACGATAGTGAACGAAAACTATCGTTAAATTAAAATTAATCGGTAGTACCGATATCAGTACTACCGATTACTATCGGCACCGATATCGGCACCGATATCGGTACCGATAGTGTCATCGATAGTTTTCCAGCTCTAGTTGCTATTTGAACAACAAAGCAGCTGTTTGCAGCAATATAATAGTACGGTATGGTTCAATTTATTTGTTTATTAGGGCGTTGTGAAATTCTTGAAAAAAATTAATTACCAATTGAATACATTTTCAGTTTATTGAATCACTACAAAAATAAAAAACAAGGAGAACTTTTCCGAACACAGCTATTACATAATACCTGTACATTTAAACAAGGCTCTCACGTAAATAACTAAACAGAAAAGATTAGAAAAACAGGAATTAATTATGTGTACGCAAAAGCCTCTACGATGTGTAACACACTGCATATTTGATATGGACGGACTAATACTGGGTAAGTAATTTAGAAAGGAGAAGGCAAGACGGATAATGAACGGCTCTTATAGATATACATATACATAATTAACCGTCATTGCATAGCTAAGGTCAAAAAAGGTCAAACTATTTGCGTAAAAACGGTCAGCAGAGCCATTAGTAGACAACTATGTATGAATGAGATAGCAGCTAATTGTCTATCTACACACATTTTTTTTTGTCGTGTTTTGTAAGAACAAACACGGCCAAATTATGTGTATGGCTTAAAATTAATGCTAAAAAGCCAAATGATATGCACATGAGCAAGGATTGAGTGGATGGAGGAGATCTAAGGGCGTAAATTATTGCTTTTATAGGGACTCTGTATCAATGGCAACGCATTTGTTTGTTAATTTTGTTGAAATGCTTTTCAACGGCCCTGCACATGTGTTCATTAAAAGCTTGTTTTTACGCAAACTATTTGCCCCTTTGACCTTGGCCTATCATAATAAACAAAAAGGCGGTGTTTGCTTGTAACTAAAACTATATTTATTAGATACGGAGCGACTCTATACGGAAGCAGCACAGCGTATACTTGATACCTATGGTAAAAAGTTTACATTTGAGGTAAAGCAACAGATAATGGGTCTGCAGACACGTCCGATGGCAGAAGCTTTAATTAAGGCATACGATTTGCCCTTAACCTGGGAGGAGTATTCAAAAAAACAGCATGATATTACAAGGAATCTTATGGTTGATGCTGAATTGATGCCAGGTACATTGATGTATAAACGAGTAATAATGTTTTCCCTTATTTTTTGGTTTACAGACACGGCGAAAATATATGAGGAAGTTATAGGGCAAATAGTCGGCGCTTACGGTAAAAAATAACCGTGTCGATACAAGATTTCGAGTTTTGGGCAAGTATAGAACAGAATAACCGTTGTTTATTCTCTCAGTAGTGTGCAAAATAGCATATTAGATAAAACCAATTAAAATTTAGTTTTGCATTAGAGTTGACCTATTCCCTCTGTTCTATATTTCGATCCGAATAATATGATTGGAATCGATTTCATTAATATGCTTCGTTTTTTTACACTTCTAGAAGTATTTTACGATTTGATTTCATGGGAAATTGTTAGTATGAAATTCATATACTCAACGTAAAGTGAAATCAATTCGTAAAATTGCTTTAAAAATGAAAAAACCGACCATTTTAATGAAAGAATTTTTCGAATCGAAATCTAGAACAAACGGGATTACTAACAAAAAACCGGTTAGTTGCTTAGAAAAACAAACAAAAAAATGTTTATCTTCTCTACATAATCACTATTAATTTCAATACATGTCTTTAGTCTGTAGATGCACCTTCCAAAACAGTCGTGCTTTTGTAGCTTCTGAATTTCTGCATTAACTACTTCAATTTTCTCCGTAGACGGAAGACTTTTCCACTCAATTATATATATGTATATATATATTTTTTTAATTTTTTAAATAACCAGAAAAACTTGTTACTTCCGGAGAATATGGTGCTAAACGATTTTTTTTCGATGCCAGAACCGCAGTAAAGTTACTAGATCTTTCAGCAGTGTGAGCTGGCGTATTATCCTGATGATACAGTTCCCATTTTTTCTGGATTCCAACATGTTATTTAATCCCATATACACAGCAATTTTAGCCTTCATTGCGGCCAATTTTCTCTCGTTGGTCGAAGACTTTGGCCAAGCTTCTCGGGGCTTGTCGTCAAAGTATTCAGTCTGGAATATTCGAAAACAATTGGAAATCATTGTAAGAGATGCTGCATTTGTTTCATATGCAGTTTGGCATTCATGGAAAATTTATATTGGCTTGAGTTGAAGCCGAAAGTCGTGAATTATCGTAAAACGAATTTTTTGCTATGTTGGTTGTGGTGGCATTTCTTCCGATCCTGCATCAGTAATTTTACATTTTTAGTCTACATGCCGATCGATCTTCCAGAAGTAAAAAAAAAAATTGATACCGTAAGTCAATTGTGAAGCCACTAACATTTTTGGATTTTTTTAAAACAACTAAAAAACAAGAAACTAACCGGTCCCCCTTTTTTTAAATATTTTAAAGCACAGCTAGAGATTTATACTAATAACTCCATTATGTTTAGCATAAATTAATTACAATTAATTAATTTCATTAGGTACAACTGAGCGGCGAACAGCAGAAATAGTAATAAATGCATGTGGCATTCCTATATTAATTGAGGAATTCTTGGAACGCTATGATGCAATCTGTAGAAAAATGTTTATGTCGAACGTATCGCTGCTGCAAGGTTAGATCAGATAGATCTAATTAGAATCTCTGTAATGAATAACAAATTAACTTTTGGTATTAAATTACTAATGGCATGATACTCGAATTGATTGTAACAACACGTGAAGCGTCCGATTTTATTTCCCTGTGATTTCAGTTCATTTTAGAAATTACATTTAACCACAAACTAAATTTATGCAGAAATCTCCTTTGTCTCAAAATATCAAACCTTCATTCATTAAATTTGGTTTCTTGAATGTAATTTGTATGTTTTAAGTTGAAAAAGATTTCTATGTCTATCCCCACAAAAAGTAAACATTTTAATAATTGACATTTGCAGGTGCTGAGCGTCTACTACGGCATTTACATGCAAACAAGGTACCTTTTGCATTGGCGACTAGTTCTAGTCAGGATATGTTTGAACTTAAGTCTACGCACCATCGCGAACTGTTTGAGCTCTTTAATCATCGTATCTGTGGTTCAACCGACAAAGAGGTCAAAAATGGAAAACCAGCACCGGACATATTCCTAATTGCAGCGTCACGTTTCGTGGACAACCCGGCACCTGATAAGTGCTTGGTTTTTGAAGATTCACCTAATGGCGTTACTGCTGCCATTGCTGCTGGCATGCAGGTGATCATGGTTCCAGATCCGCGCTTGTCGGAGGATCGTCGAGCCGGCGCTACACAGGTTATCAACTCGTTGGAGAACTTCAAACCAGAGCAATTTGGCCTGCCAGCATTTTGCGCGTAAACATGCGTACATACATATGTCGGGTCGGTATAGTAAATTGTTTAGTAAAGAAAATTGACGATTTACATATTTAAATAAATGTGCACATTCTGGTATCAATTATTTAATGTTTGGAATTTGTTAGAAGACATGAGATTCTATGTGTCAACAAAGCTAAAAATTATAAGCTACAAAAACACAATTTTCTTGGAAACGTCTTGTATGGTTATTGTTTCGTTTTCGGCTTTGCCGAAAGTTGTTTTTGTCTCGTCGAAAATCGCAAGCATGCAAAAGTAACGGAAAGATAGGACTACCATATCGAATTTCAGTCTGATATAGGCTTAAATAAATAAGTTTTGCATACAACACCACAAAAGTGGTCAGTGGGTTTATATGAGGACTACTCCAAATGGGCAAGACACGTCCATTCGAATATTTATGTCAAGAACCTTTCCATAAGAAGCCACTATATGAAATTTCTAGCCTTTATTAACTTAAATAAAAAAGTTTTTCATACAAAAAAGCCAAAGTGGGAGGTTGGTTTGTTTAGGAGCTACACCAAAAAGTGGGAGATCACACCCACTGTGAAGCGTCCGTCCATAAGAAGCCAGCATAACCATTTTTATGTTGATATTGACTGCAATAAGACAGTTACTCATACAAAAAGTCAAAAGTGAGCTGGTGGTTTGCATGGGGGCTACCCTACAAGGTGAGCGTACGGATACTCTATTTGACTGCAATAAAAATTATACTGGGTGCCAGGTTACAGCTTGATCCCTAAAACAACTGCGCTACAACTACCAGACAGACAGACATCTCTAGATCGACTCGTCGAGCGGATACAGTATATATTTACTTTATGTGGTATACGATGCCTCCTTTAATGCGTTTCAAACAAACTTATAGTACCATTTCACACTACATGTGAATAGTATAAAATGACAGCCGTACTGGTACGACCCCCATAGAAAATTTTTATACCATTCACACATAGTGTGAAATGGTATTATCAGTTTGACTGAAAGTTTGTAACGCATTAAAAGCGCCATCGTAGACCCCATAAAGTATATATATTCTTGATCCGCTCGACGAGACGAATCGATCTAGCCATGTCTGCCTGTCCGTCTGTATGTTTTTGCGCATTTTTGGGGACCAATTTTTATGCTATCTAGTTGAAATTTTGCACATATACTTCTTTTTATTGTAGTTTAATAGAGTATCAAGACCTGCCACGCCCACTATTTGGGGTAGCTCCCATACAAACCTACTGCCCACTTTTGACTTTTTGTAAGAAAACTTATTTATTAAAGTCTATATTAGGTTGAAATGCAATGTGGTGCCTTTTTATGGTCAGCCGCTTAACATACATAGACTAACGGGCGTGGCCCGCCCACTATTTGGGGTAGCTCTCATACAAAGCTATGGTCCCCTTTTGACTTTTTGTAAGAACAACTTTTTTATTAAAGTCAATATTATGTTGAAATGCGATATGGTGCCTTTTAAGAGACAGCCGCTTAACATACATAGACAATTGGGCGTGGTCCGCCCACTTTTTGAGGTAGCCCCCATACAAACCCAACGTGAAATTTTGTGTTTTTTATGCAAAAATCCTTCATTTAGATCAATATTAGATTGCAATTTGATTTTGTGGATTTTAATGGACAACCGCTTCATATACACATACAAAGGGGCGTGTCCCGCCCACTTTTTGAGGTAGTCCCATATAAACCCACAGTTCTGTTTTATGCATTTGTATGGAAAACGTCAATATCAACCTGAAATTCGATATGGCGGCATCTTACACATCTACTACATCGCTTCATACACATCTACTAGTGAGCGTGTACCACCCCCTATTTAAACCCCCACTTTTATGTATTACAACACTATTTAAAGTTTCGTGTGAATGGTATTAGAGCTTCGGTTCAACCGAAGTTAACGTTTTTTTCTTGCCTTTTCTATACATTGCGTCGTCTTTCTTAATATCCTATATATATATATATATATATAAAAATTCGATCAGTTGCTCGTTGTCCCATATAGTTAAATTTCAAGATACGGGCAGGACACAAGCGATTTTTAAATATTTTCATTTTATATAACGAAATCTTTGATTTTTTAGTTTGGGACCAGGTTTTTACTCAACGGCTCTGCATAGAGTACGTCTATACATATGTCCCAATTATATAAATTATACTATAAAAAAACGTTTTCTTTGTTTAATATATCACGCTATGATAATCTGCTTTGTTTACTTAAGATAAAATGACGAGGCTTAATTATACACACTATGATTTTAAATAGTCAGGAATAATTTAATTAACTAAATAGATGCATACATACTGCACACGATTCACACGATTGCCTCTGCCGAACCAAAAACAACGAATATTATCCAGCCGACGAGATTAATACCCGCTGCAGCAGTAAAAACCATTGGCCAGCTTTGTGTTACTTCTAGTATGTGACCCGCCAGATAGACACCCAGAAAGCCCGGCACAGCGCCGACAGTGTTCATTAAACCGAAAACGCTGCCAGAATGTAGAGGAGCAAGATCCTGGGGATTCACTGTGACAGCATTGTTGTGAAAACCGGTTCCACCAATAATTGTTGTCATGCATATAAGCGCCGTAGAAAAGTCCGTTGTGCGACTCATGACGAAAAGCGCAATATTTTGTGCGGCAAAACAACAGCTTTGAATAATCTTACGCACTGTGGAGGGCGACCACTCGCGTGCCAACAAAACCGTGGTCAAGTATTTGGCGAAGAGTGTACACGGCGGTAGTGCTAACCACGGTGTCATATTGACTACCCAGCCCTTGGCATGTGGAAATCCGTCATGAAAGTACGTTGGCAGCCACGAGAGTAGTACAAAGAAACAATTCATCTCGCAAGCATGCGTAAATACACATGCCCAAAAGGACAGTTTGCTAAAGTAGCGTAGCCAAGGTACAGGCGCCACCTCCGCTGATTTATTAGCACACAGTCGTGATGGCGCAGAGACATTAATTATGCGATTCCTTTCAGCGGACATTGTGTAGTAACGCAAGCATAGAGACCAAGCAATGCCAATGAATCCAATTACACGAAACACATACGACCAACCAAAGTAGTCCAATACAAACGAGCCGAGTATACCCGTGACCAAAGTGCCAAGTGCTGAACCGGCAGTCAATAAACCGAAAAAACTTGTGCGCTCATTTGAACAGAGATTCTGCAGTGAGGGAAAACAAAAGGTTTTAGTTATTATATACAGTGCTTATTACTTGTCTTGGCATAATTACTTGGCTCGTCAGGCTTATCATGCTAGGAAAATGTACGCCCTGAAATGCACCATTGATAATACGTATCGTAACGATAGCCGGTATAGAATACGCTTTCATGCCGGAAGCGGACCATATTATGTTCGGCATCAGGAATGTTATCATAGACCAGCCAATGGCAGCAAAAAGTATAACGCGTTGTCCGCCAAAGCGATCACTGAGATAACCGCCCACGACCTGAGAGTGCATGGTTAATTACGTATACTGAACACGAATTCATCGCTACATATGTATGTCTGTATATATGTATGTATGTATGTACCTGCGTCAGTGTGTACCCCCAAAAAAACGAACTGAGTACCGTGCCGGAGTTACTTTTACTCCATTTCTGCTCTGCTGCCACAGCCGGAATTAACAACGGCATTGTGGTACGTGTCGAGTAGAGCATACATGTTCCGGCCAGCAGTGTCAGGAACCACACACGCTTCTCGTGCCGCGTCCATATACTTTGCGTGTCCACCAGTTCGCCGCGCAGCAAAGAATATTTTAACTTTTCATCCATACTAACCTAATCCTTTCAATTTACTACCAATCGTCAGCTGCGACCGGTCATATGACATATTTTCGCTGGCCCATGTATACTCTGCAAATATGTATAGTAGTTGTAACGTATTCAATCGACTTATTTATCATTAAACATTTTTATTTACATTTCTTAGTTTTGCTTGGACGTGGCTTCTCAGCGGCACAGGGTGCTAAATTCGCAGTCGTACTGCACAGGGTGGCGTTGTTAGCATTAAAGGTGTTCATTCATTCATTATATCAGCTGTTTGCAGTGTTCTTTACAAAAAAAAGACCAAAAGAAACAGAAAAAAACTGTCAGGTAGTCGAAAAATATGCTATTCCGATGTGGAGTTATCAAACTGTCGATAAATCGATATATATAACCTGTAAAAGGTATATAATTTGTAACAGCCAAAAGGAAGAGTGGCAGACTTTATAAATAATATTAATTCTGCGTAGTAATCTGCATCGGAAGTCGAGTCTATATAGCTATATCCTTCTGTCCGTAATTCCGTCCGACCGTCTGTTTGTATGAACAGAGCTTTCCTTTTCTCTACTGCCATTTCTGAGTTTTAAATAAGATTAAATTAAGATTAAAATCTATTACATACAAACTTGCCCTCTATTTTTAAGTTTTTCTATAAATATATTGTATATTTTTTTTGTTTTTTTTTTTTTTTGTTCTTAAATAACCTAAAAATGCCAAATACAGCGTATATTATGTCTATACTTACAAAATATTCCATATAGATTCAGATCGCACCAATTTAAGGGGAAATATGCCCCCCATTTTTCAATTTTTGTATTGGTTTATTGGTTTTTATTTTTAATAAGTTCTAACTCTGTATCGATTATAATGAAATATGCGGCATACATATGTTCAGATCAAACCGCTAAAGAATATAACATATATTTCATAAAAGGAGCCTTCAACAAGATATCTAGAATCCGAGACCATTCGTTTATTCTTGTTTTATATTTTCTATGGGAAGTTAACAAGGTATATTAAATTTGTGAATATTTATGTAACGTCAAGAAGTTTATTTTGATATTTCATACATTTCCACAACTTACCCTATTATCCTATGGAAACACTATATAAAAATATCGATATAGTTATTTCAACAAACCTATTCTGAAGTAGTTTAATTTTAAAACAGCTTGTTTTAGAGTTACCATAGTGTTTTGATAACACTGGGTTTTATATTTGTGCGAACTAACAAATGAAAGAGTAGACATATTATTTTTGTGTTGTTTTTATACCCTTTACAAAAAAAATTTTTATAATAACAGGGCATATTAGGTTTGTTGAACTGTCAAAATAAATGTAACATAACGAAGAAAGCATCGGAGACCGCATAAACTATATATATATACAACGAGGCGATATAGCCATGTCCATCCGTTCGTATGTCTGTCTGAGTTAAAAATTCTCCGTCTAGACAAGACTTTGACAAATTAATCTCGCTGTATAGATTCTCTAACTATTTGCTGATTATTATTTCTTTTATACGATGGTGTTTTTCATGAAAAATTTCGTTCTTTTTCCTGCTTCGGTCAAATAAAATATTGTTAATCTCTTCAAGAACGGACGTCATTTGGAGTTAATGATGAACAACACGAGGTTCACATCATTAGCGGTATAATTTTATTATATCAAATGAAAAACTCTTGATATCGATTTTTTTATAAAAGATTTGTATTTTTCATTTGTATTTTTGGGATAGGCCTGCGCCTGTGCCTGCGCCTGCGCCTGTGAGATGCGTTCAATATAGTGAAATTGATTAAAATATAAATGTTTTGCATATAAAAACATTAAAATAGGAGTTTTTGATCCAAATGTTCAGCATAGATTCAATAAAAGCATTCGTCGTATATATCAAGTTGATATTGACTGTACTAAAAAAGTATTCAGTACAAAAACCCAAGAATGCGGCTTCTTATGAGAGCATCCCCTGAAAGTGGGCATGCCGTGGAGACTTAGGGGATACTAAGTGAATGTCCGCATCAGAGAGAAGAGTCTTTTCGTATTTTAACTCATAGCTATTCAGAGTTTCCATAGTTTTTGAAAATACAGCGGTTGAATGAACTGTAGAAGCCTTCTTCTAAAAATAATCTTTTTTCTAAATTTTCAAGTTACTGTAAACAAAACAAAAAGTGATCGTATATCAGAACGTTCTGCGTACATTTTTGCTAAAAACTGTCAAATTTTCCAGTTAGCTCCTAACAATACTTAGGGTTCCAAGGCGCACAGTATATAAGGCAACCCTTGTATAAAACTATTTGAAAATATCTCTGAACTAACAACACTAAATATTTTTTCTTTTTTTCTTTATTATATTGCGTAAGCAAAATTCCATACAGCTAAATCAAATCTCCTCGATACTCAAACTTCAGCAAATATTCTTACAGCAACCATACAGTCCATTTAGATTGTTCATTTGTCTGCATTCGTTCTGTGTAAAGTTAAATTTAAGTAAACCTGGAAAAAAATAATGCTTTAAATATTGTTTGAAATATAAAATACTTTTGGAACTTACGAATTTGTTTCGCCGCAACTCTTTTACTATTACGATCCAAAAACTCCTTGTCAGTCCAGGTAACATAGCGGAAAGGTTTTATACCAGGACCACTTTGTAAATCGAAAATGCAAAAACTCTTTGGTTTAGGATTTGGTGTTGGAGGATTCGGTTTTACAGTTGGACTGGGTTTTGAAGTTGGTTTCGTAGTCGACGGTGTACTGGGTTTTGAAGTTGGTTTCGTAGTCGACGGTGTACTGGGTTTTGAAGTTGGTTTCGTATTCGAAGGTGTGCTGGGTTTTGAAGTTGGTTTCGTATTCGATGGTGTGCTGGGTTTTGAAGTTGGTTTCGTATTCGAAGGTGTGCTGGGTTTTGAAGTTGGTTTCGTAATCGACGGTGTGCTGGGTTTTGAAGTTGGTTTAGTATTCGAAGGAGGTTCGGGTTGTGACGGGCAATCTGGTTCAGGATAGGAATTCTCTGATGGGCAGTGTGAATCCGGAGGAGGTTCAGGCTGCGATGGACAATGTGGTTTCGAAGGTGGTTCATATTCCGATGGGCAGTGTACATCCGGAGGAAGTTCAGGCTGAGGTGGGCACTGTGGCTCCGGAGGACACTGTGGTTCCGGAGGACACTGTGGTTCCGGAGGGTACTGTGGTTCCGGAGGACACTGTGGTTCCGGAGGGCATTGTGGTTCCGGAGGGCACTGTGGTTCCTGAGGGCACTGTGGTTCCGGAGGGCATTGTGGTTCCGGAGGGCATTGTGGTTCCGAAGGGTACTGTGGTTCCGGAGGGCACTGTGGTTCCGGAGGGCACTGTGGTTCCGGGGGGCCTTGTGGTTCCGGGGTACATTCCAAATTTACATACCGTGTTTGTGCAGTTGGGTTTTCGTCCTGCTCAGATGGATTTTCATCTTGTTCACATTCATGGTCAGCACTTTGTTCATCATCGGGATATTCTGGTTCCTCTGGTATTGATGCCACGTCGTCATCGCATGGTTCTGCAAAACCGACAAAGAGTACACAAACTGTCAACAGCAACAACAGCTTTCGGTTGCACATCTTGAGTTGATTGTGTTGCGAAAATACACTAAAGCAAGATCTTTATATAGCACAGGAATATATCATAAAGAGCAAATAATTTATTTCAGCAGGTATAAATTGTCAACAATCAAATACGCATAGTTACACAGCTGCATTTTAAAAATAAAAAATTCTAAAAAGTCATCGCACACGATCCCTATATATAGGCGTCAACTAACCTAAAGCGGTCTGCATATTGAATCGACTTTCAGGCATGATATTCGATATGTTTTACAAGAATTCAGCTTTCGCTGTCATTTTTATAGTGCTCGCCACCAGCACTTGCTACGCGACCTGTATTAACCATCCGGTCTGCGGTCCAAATACAGAAAAGATGTGCTTTTGCGATTTTAGCTGCAGTTCGGGAATAAATCCATGCAAATTTGATTATACCTGCGCGGCAGATATACGTAATCGCAATCAGCCTAGAGCTTGTGCCAATTTCTTACGTAAGTAGACTTGAAATATTTCAATTAATACACATAGTTTGCTAAATAATCATATTTCTGTTTTAGCTATTTTTCTTTTAGCAAGTTATAACGAGGAAGATTGCTTAAAAATCAATAAATATTTGTATAACCAAGAAACTATTTGTAAAAATTTTTGCAATTCAAGCAATAAGAATTGAACACAGGATAAGAACTCCGTCGTAATCATGATAAAACTAAAAGCACTAAACGAATTTAAGTTCGTAGACTATTATGTATATTTGTTATACAATTTGATTTTTTTTTTGTTAATAAAATGTTTTTAAAATAAAAAGTGATACTTCTTTATGATGAGTTCTAAAAAAGTTGGTAAGTATGGTGCTACCCTTCCAATGGACGTGGGTAGATCAACACAATCCATCGCACTGAACATGTTTAAATAAACATTATTAAATTTCCGAGGTTTGATTCTGAGTTTCGAAGACTAATATATGAACTATACCTATGAGATTATAAATTATGATCGTTTTTGAATGGATGCATTACTGGAACTCCAAAGAATCTGAGCTGGTGTATCGTAAAATAAAATAGTTGTTTTTGATATTTCTAAACAAGGAATAAGTATCCTTTGCTGGAAAATTTCTTTCAGATGTCAAAGCCAATATGAGACATAATGATATTCCAAGGAGTCATTAGTTTTATTCATGTTCTGCTGTCAAAAAAATCAAAATACTGTTAAAAATAGAATATATTGTGGGACAAATTCATCACGAACACCCGGAGTAGTAGTTCTCAAACATTACAGAACCCCACTTAGTGTTACAAGAATACTCGCTTTCAGATATACTTTTTTTGCAAAGGATTAAGCATGTTTTTTACTTAAAGTGTAGTATTCACTGCAACTATTTCATTTTTAAGTTATTAACCTGTGAAGATTAGCTACGAGTATAATCGATAGGCAAATATATAGGTATATCAGGAAGTTGGTGTTCCGCAAAGTCGTTAGTTTTTAGTTTAGGTTAGGTATCAGTTTGTCTGAAAGTTTGTAACGCATTAAAGGAGCCATCATAGACCCCATAAAGTATATATATTCTTGATCACCTCGACGAGACGAATCGATCTAGCCATGTCCGTCTGTCTATCTGTCCGTATGTTGTTGCGCATTTTTTGGGGACCAATTTTTATGTTATCCAGTTGAAATTTTGCACATATACTTCTTTTTATTGTAGTTTAATAGAGTATCAAGATTGACCTGCCACGCCCACTATTTTGGGTAGCTACCATACAAACCTACTGCCCACTTTTAACTTTTTGTAAGAAAACTTATTTATTAAAGTCTATATTAGGTTGAAATGCAATGTAGTGAATTTTTATGGTCAGCCGCTTAACATACATAGACCAACGGGCGTGGCCCGCCCACTATTTGGGGTAGCTCCCATACAAACCTATGGTCCACTTTTGACTTTTTGTAAGAAAAACTTTTTTATTAAAGTCAATATTAGGTTGAAATGCGATATGGTGTCCTTTAAGAGACAGCCGCTAAACATACATAGACAATTGGGCGTGGCCCGCCCACTTTTTGAGGTAGCCCCCATACAAACCCACCGTGCAATTTTGTGTTTTTTATGAAAAAATCCTTCATTTAGATCAATATTAGCTTGCAATTTGATTTTGTGGATTTTAATGGTCGACCGCTTCATATACATATACAAAGGGGCGTGTCCCGCCCACTTTTTGAGGTAGTTCCATATAAATCCACAGTTCAATTTTATGCATTTGTATGGAAAACGTCAATATGAACTTGAAACTCGATACGTCGGCATCGTACACATCTACTACATCGCTTCATACACATCTACTAGTGAGCGTGTACCACCCTATTTAAACCCCCACTTTTATGTATTACAATACTATTTAAAGTTTCGTGTGAATAATATTAGAGCTTCGGTTCAACCGAAGTTAACGTTTTTTCTTGTTTCATGTTCCATTATGATATGTAGTGGGTGTACAAACAAGTTTTAGGGATTTACAAAAGATCACATAGCTGACATAGACTTAGATGCTAAATCCCATCGGATCATTTTGAAACTATATTCATGTTAAAGCGTCATCATTTCCCTCTAAGAATCAGTATATGTTATTTCGTTGTAGTGTAAATCATATACTTTCTTTGTGCTCTAACTATGGCAATCTTTTATTTGAAACATCGATTGCTATGTGAAGCCTATGGGTACCACACTCCAGCTATAAAAAGATCTAAGGTTCCGACGTTTTAAGAACGGTGATTTTGACGAAGGGAGGCCACTAAAGTTAATTATTGGAGCAATATCTATGCCAAACTCAAAATGAGCTCGCTGAAACCTTGAGAGTGACTAAATAAGTGATTTCAAATCGTCGGTATGGTGCAAAAACAAGGAAATCGGGTTCCGTATGAACTCAAGTCAAAAGACGTCGAACGCCTCTTTTTCATCTGCGAAAAAGAGTTTAAAAGGAAAATTAGCATCGAAGCGTGACGGGGACAAAAAGTAGAAAGTCATGGGATAAGCCCAGCCAACCATCAACAACAACTGCGAAGCTAAATTTCCATGGATCCAAGCTTCTGATTTGTATTTGGTGGGATCAGCTCAGTATACTACACTAAAACGTAAACAAACCCAATGAAACCATCACAGCGGAGCACTACCAACAACAATTCATGGGAGTAAATACACATTAAAGCGATTTTTAAGCACGACACTTCTCGGTCCATGCTTCCAAACCATTTAAAATCAAGTTGAAAATGCTGAAAAGGAAAGTCCTATCCTACAAAAAAAATATAGTTATATAAAAAAAAACTTCAAGATCATATTATAAGGCTTTATTTCTTTACCCAAGTACAGCCATTACGTTCACAATAAAAATTACAACAATTGCGACTCCTTTCAAATAGTCTATTTTGATTCTCACACGATTTCTTGTCTTTATGCAATTTCAATAACAGAAGTGCTGTAATTTTATAAAAAAAAAAGTTTACTTTCTAAATATAAATATATTTGAAGTATGTATCTATAAAATTATTTAAAACTTACGCATTAAACCAAGACTATTTCTTAATTGCGCATCTTTCCTTAAACCTTCATAGGTAGTATTCACAAAGCGATAGCAATGCCCAGTACCCGTTAGACATGTAGTATCAACCATACACAACTGAATGATCTTTGAGTTACAGCCACACTTGGAACTGGAACTGGAACTGAGAACCAAGTCATTAGAACAGAGTATAAGTACAAACGAAATTTTTAGCAGATAAAAAATGGCCATAATAATATTGAACGAAATAAAAACTAAATATATCGATTTTTGTAAAAGTTGTATGAGTTTATATAGTAGATAGATGTGTTTGGTAGCTAAAATTTTGTATGTGAACAGCTGTGTAAATACGTTCGTATAGTATATATATTTTTAATACATTTCAAAATGCATGCAGAATTTAACTAAATCTACAAAATTTCATAATCTAGGTATAGTTTAATATGCTATTATGTTAAATAAATACTAAAATATAGAAAATACGCTTTAAAATAAATGAAATTTTCTGGAAAATGATGTTCTATACGAGTAAAGCGTTCTTCTTCTTCAAAATTTTCGAAGCTGTGTTGATTATTAAACGGTCTATGTAAGAAAATGTTCTTCTTTTGTGAAAATCTAATTTAATTCTCGGAGAGTGTGAATAGTATTAAAATTTAGTTACAATTTTAGCAACACCTTTCGTATGTCCATCTATCTGGCGAAGAGGTTCTCTGACCAGAGTAACTAAATTCATAGTATAGACTATCTACTAGATACCGAATTGATGTAAGTGTAACTTGAAATTTCATAACTCGTCGCCGTTTTACCGTAGTAGTAGTAAAAAAAAGTTGAGGCGTCGAGGGTCACCCAAAGAAAGCGTAGCTCTTTACACACTTTATGCTTTCTCAATTAAAAGTTTTAAATTTAAAGTTACCTAGTATGCGCAAAATGTACCAGATCCAAATTAACGGTCCACCACTAAGAACGTCCGAACTTTAAAATTAGCTATCTTACATATACATATGTACATTCCCACTTTGTGTCAATATAGCATCTGAACATAATTGATACACATGCTACGAACTAAACGCACTAATCAAACAGCAATGTATGCTGCTGCCCACTCATTCCCTTTCTCTCCTTACCACTAACCTAGCACATGCCGCTCCCTGCGCGCCATCTCTTTCGTTATATGCAATCAATTTAATATGCAGGGAAACGCAAATTATTGAATTGCTTATTTTTATTACAAGTCAAATTTCTGCTATGAAGTTTTTAAAAAACGACCATAAAAGGCATTCAAATAACACCTTTATACAGCCAGACGTGTTGTTGATAATGTTTGGACCACCTAAAATACAAATCGATCGTTCAATTTTGGGTCTTTGTAGTAAACAGTTTTTATTATCTTAAGGTTTCTACACGGGAAAAATTGTATTACAACGTATAACAATGGTATAGTGGCTTCTTATTGTCGAACGGTTCACACATATATGCAAATATATGAATTGGCATGTTTCACCCACTTTTAAGGGAAGCTCATATACAAATTTACTGCTTAATTTGTGATTTTTGTAGGTAAAACATTTTTATTTGTTGAGCAGATCATAAAATAACGCAAATCGTTAAATAATTGAAGTAAAACCACATGAAGATTTAATTTCAAGTATATATATTCTTGATCACCTCGACGAGACGAGTCGATGTTGCTATGTCTGTCTGTCTGCCTGTCTGGATGTTGTTGTGCATTTTTTGGGCAGAAATTTTTAAGATATCCGGCTGTAAGTTGGCAGATAGGCTTCTTTTTATTACAGTCAAATAGAGTATCAAAAATGACCCGCCACGCCCACCTTCTGGGGTAGCCCCCATACAAACCACCCGCCCACTTTGTGTTTTGTAAGAAAAACTTTTTTATTGTAAACTGTATCAACTTAATACTTTATATGGTAGCTTCAAATCGGCTGACGTTTCAAATATACATTAATGAGTGGGAACCGACCACTTTTTGGGATAGAACCCATACAAACCACTCGCCACTTTTGACTTTTTGTGTGAAAACTTATTTATATAAATCAATATTAACTTGAAATTAAATATAATGTATCTTAGTTAACAACTGTTTCATAGACATATACAAATGGGCGTGTCCCGCCCCCATTTAAACTCCGCCATATATACTTGCAAAAAAAATATTCGCATTTCTAGTATGATGCTGGCACGACCACAGCTCAATTCTTGTGTCCAATTATCTTTTATTAATATGTATTTAAAATGGTCAAGCTTAATAATCCTCAAAAAATTATATAAAACATCCCACATAACTCATTTCTTTGAGAAACCCTAATAATCATACCATATCATATCATGGAATTTAGCGAAAATGTCTGCTCTTTCTGAAAAATGCTTATACGACCTAATTTAAATTCATACTGGTATGTCTAATACTTTATTATTGATTTTCAAGATGCAATGTCCCTATAAAATTCATGCAACACCCCTTAATTAAGGGTTGATACGCTTTGTTTGATTCCCGCCACCGCAAAACGTTTACCAATGAAGACACAGAGGAGGCCTCAAATACGATCCTCCTTTGATGAAGATCGCCGGGACATTTTGCGAAAAGGCGACCGAGCATGCGTTGGAAATTCCAAGGCTGTGGTGACCTCCGCAAAACATGGTATTAACATTGTAACAACGCAAATTATTTGGGTTCTTTATACACTTTATTTTGTTTTCATATTTTTAGTTATAATAATAATAATTCCGCTCGCACTCTCTGTCAGTCATCGAGCGACTGTCGTGCTGTCACCTTGCAAGCGTCATGCATCATCTGGCACCAGGCGCACTGGTCCGCCTTCCTACGTGCAGCCTTGACCGATAAACGATTATAGCGTCAAGAAAGTAAGTAATCCTTCAAAATATTATTATATCGTAAAACAATATTCATTTGCTTACGTTTCTTTACATATCACTCCGCCGTCATCTGTCATATTTCTTAATTAAATTATAATCGATTTTTTTTTTTTAACTATTATTAACAAAGGTTCAAGGTTATTAAAATTTTATTTTTAGTTTTAGTTAAAACATTTATGCCAAATACTTAAATTAAATTCTATATCGGGAACATATCTGTGCAAATATGTACACAAATGTTTCATAGCTACTGTGTAGTTAACATTTTATAAACTTATCTCAACTGCGTTATAAATACTGTAAGAATTATTGCAAATAGTTGTATAGCATAAAGTAAATACAATATGGTTCGATGCAATTATATTTTAGCCATACTTATAAGCTCAATAGCATTTTTAATATTGGTTGAGGCCAATTGCGATGGAGATGAAGTCAATATGGTGGAGAATTCAAACCAACCATCACAAAGCAATGATTGTTTCTGTACCAAAAAAAGATGGCGCTGTCTTTTAGATCCACATTGTAATCGAGGATGCAGTTTACCCTTTCAATGGGTTCAACTTAGCAACGCTGATTGTAAGAGAATGCGTAAGGAACGCAAGGCCTGTAATCTTGCAAGTAAGTTTTATCGGAAAGTAAAAGATATTTTTAGTTAATTTTCTTTTATTACCTCCTTTCAGGCTATATGATCTTCAATAATGTCAATAAGAAAGAATGTTTAGATTTAAATGAAAAATGGGGTCTATATGGTTGCTGTCAACAACAAGCATGTCCCAAAGATAAAAAGTCTTGTCCAAAAAAATATAAGTACTATTGCAATAGATTTGAATTGTAAGTGATTATAGTTTATTTTAATATGTCTCCACATAACTTGACAAATATTGTTCAAATAAAAATCTACTTACTTTTTTAAATAGTAAATATTAAAAGCGATACCATTGTTTCATTGAATGGAATAATTGACAACTCTTTCTATGGAATTTTCCAACTTTTAATACGAGTACAACTTGGTATCAGGTGTTAATTATCAAACTATGTGTTTCATGGAACCGTTTTCACAATATGCATTTTTATTTTTGTTGGAATTGACAGACTTCGCCAAACCAGCAAACTGTCCGAGTCACCATTGCTGTGGCCTTTATAGGCCGGACGCACCATTTCGAAAAATTACGATTTTCCCTGGCTTTCGACATCGCCGATTTTGGCGTTTTCAGTTCTTTTTCCTGTGACGTTATTTGAAATCCCAAGTCTACATCGACAAGTCATGGATTGCCGCAGAGCGCATAGATAACATACATTACGAAAAAATTCGAAAATTAAAAAAATGCCGAAAATCGAACACATTTCTCCATTGGCTCTTGCATCGAACATTTACGCGACATTATTAAAAATAATATCGCAAAGGTTTAAATGGCCCATCCTGTACAATGTTGTATCTTTAAAATTGTTGTCCCTTCAATCTGCCTCACTCAAATAGTATTAATTTACCTACTAACCAAGAGGAAGAACTTCTCCAATATCTAAAAACAATAAAATTATGTTTTTCTCCAGGCCCAGACAATATTTCTAGATATGTACTGAAATATTGCGCACAAATATTGCTTAAGCCATTATACAAATTGTTCTTCTTTTCTTTAACATCCTAACTCCTATTTGGAAGGAGTCTTTCATAATTCCTCTTCATAAGAAATGTAGTAACTCCGATATAAATAGAAAATTGTAGGGGTATTAGTAAACTTTTTGCGATAAGAAAGCTACTCGAAATAATTAGCTACATACTATTATCTTCACAGCATGACTCTGTTAACCGCCGGTTGACGTCAACAAACTTTATATATATTTTACCTCTTTGATCAGTCATGGATTTTATCAAAAGATGCAAACTGATGAGGTATGACCTTCTCCTTCTGAACTATTTATTACAGCGTACTCAACATGTCTTATTTAATGCCACCGTCTTTAGGACTATTAATGTCTCTCCGGGTGTGCCACAGGGCAGCCACTTAGGGCCTTTACTTTTTATTCTTTTTATTAACGAATATTATTAACGATCGTCTTCTTGTATTGTCTTCCGCCAAGGGACCTAATGTACGCCGCTGATATCGCTCAACGTTTTGGGATTGTAATGAATACTTGAGTTAAGTTAAGTACTGCCCATGCGTAAGGTCCCCTCAGTACAGAAAGTATCAAGATAGAATTGAATCAGTTCCGAAACAATTTTTACTCTTTGCTGTTCGTAATCTAAGCTGGGATTTCACCTGCCGCCTGCTTTCCTATGGTGATAGACTGCGCCTTATTAATCTACCATCACTAAAAAATCGTAGGATCTGTCACTGTGTGGTTTTACTCCACAATTTTATGTTAGGTGCCATTTATTCTTGTAAGCTGTTGGATCTCCTTCAGTTTGTGGTGCCTTCCAGGAGAACACGAAACTTTCGCCCACTTGTAACACAGCCATGCACTTCAAACTATCAGTTGCATGAACCTTTTCGTCTTATGTACGTAGATTATAAAAGATTACATCATTTAATCAAAAAAAAAAAAATCAAGTGAATATGTTGTGTTTAAGAGGGTTAAAAAGCGTGTGAATGATTTGCGCTTGCCTATTTATACTATATAGATAATTTTTTGTTAATTTTTTGTTAATTTTTATGCATTTTCAGCGGCTATAGCTTCTGTATGGCCACTGAATTAAGTAGTCTGACGGATACTTTGATACTTTGGGATGATGGTTTATTATTTACGTAACCAACGTCGAACAAATGGTTCTCGAATAGTTTTCTAATTGGAACACACAGTCTCTCAGCCTGAAATCCACGCTATTGCATTGTGCAACAGACTATTATTGAATAAGGTTCCTAAAGGGGCGAACATCAGCTTTTTTTTCAAACAACCAGACTAAAATTAAATTGCTAACCTCACGGTACTTATCTGCCAACATCGTTAAACAGTGTTTCGACACTTTCCAGCAGCTAGCAGTCGCTGCAAAGTAACAAGTTGTTGGAATCCTGACCGTAGGGGTATCGAGGAGAATGTGATTGTATTGTATGCTGCTAGGTATGGTTCATCATCTCACTTTGCTGAACCAGAACGCTTTTGCAGCTTAATTGAGTTTTTACGTGTCAAACTCGGAAGATTTCCAGAAGAAGACCTCAACAATTGATTGAGCCTGAACGAAACTAAGTCAATAACAACAGAGTTAACCTAAGGCAGTAAATGGGATATCTAGTTGGTCATCATCTCAACAAAATGCGCCTATCAACTGAGATGGAGTACAGACAATGATATACTTAAAGCTGTCCAGACCAGCAAACAACTACTCTGGGAATATCTAGCCTTGGCTACAAACAAATCCGAATACCGTTAGAAACCCTTTACTTTATCAAAATAAAAAAGAGAAGGTTATATACCAAATAATGTAACTCATTGAGCAGGGACACAAAAATCCTAGCCCTGACCAGGATCTCCATTGACCTGCTGATCTATTGTGGACACAACAAATTGTATTAGCCTGATAAAATAGGGCTACTTGCTGCCTTGCGACTCAGACCTACGCCATGTCTTGGTTATGATTATGGTTATATATTTTCAGAAGCATTTCTGCAGTATTTCAGAATCCATCAAACGCGTAGTAATTTATTTTAATATACCAGTTCACATTTATTGATTGATAAACTCAAATTTTAAACTATTATTACTTCCAAGTGTAGATGTTACCATTGCAATAGTAATTACAGCAAGAGCACAACGATGCGAGACGATTATTTTGCTCCAAACAATCCTTCTCATTTTTGTAGCTGTTCAGTAGCATAATTGCTGTAAGAAATGATTATGCTTGAGATTAGATTCATTACCAGATGTAAGTCTTAAGTTTAACTTACGGAATATATTTTGTTTGGCTCGCCTCTCCCCTTCTATTTTTAACATATTAGTCGTTGTTTCAATGTAGGCATAGGCTTTTATAGAACCATCACATGAACATGTAGGATCGGCGATGCAAACCCATCTTTTTTCATTAGGTCCAGGTTCATAACATGTAGCAGAAACTAGCAATACTGAGTTAAAGGCAATCAGTAAGAAGAATGCCAAGAGATAATGCGAGCAGCTAGACATCTTATAAAGTCTTCAAGTCTTCGACTGTAAAAATCAAGCAAGCGGCTTCTCCATTTATAGGCATTGGCATTGCATTGTACTCAAATTTTGACCAAAGTTCAATTGTATTGTTATAATTGGATTGGGTGTGTTGAGTTAATTTAGTAGAAAAGCTGTACAAATAATTTATTTTCGTCTAGTTTACTGACAGGACTTGTAAATATTTACACAGCTGTGAAGTTCGTCGGATCAAATGCTATAAAAACTGATCATTTAATATCGATTTATGCAGAATTGATACAAAGTTCAACCATGGCATCCATTTACCTTAACTCGCTGTTGTTTTTGGTTTTACTTGCAATGTTTGGGACCACCTTTGGAACTGAATGCAATGATAAGAGAATTTACCGCTGTGTTTGTGATCCACATTGCTTTAAATGTTCCGAAAAAGCAATTAAATGGATGCTTATGAGCGATTGCGAGGTCCAAGAAGAGCGGAGGATTCGTAATACTAAAAAATTAGCAAGTAAGTGCCTGGCAACAATGAAATGTTTTGAAAATTTACTTTCTTTTAATTCGTTTAATTGTTCCAATTCTAGATTTGCTTGTCTTTAATAATATATACACAAGTGAAACTTGCACGAATCTTAATAAGAAACGTGGTTTATACGGCTGCTGTCAGAACATACTTTGTCCTTGGAAGGAGAACACTGATCCAAAGCCGCCTTCAATGAAATGCACATATTTTATTCAAAGAAGGATTTAAATGGATTTCAGTTTGATTTCAATAAATTTGGTTATTTGTTCATAAAAATTGAATAGAGAGTTTTTTGTTTGTCTGCTTTGCTTCATATCGACCAAAGATTTTCATAGTGGAGAACTTATATTACGAAGTTCTAGGAATTTTATTTTTATTTTAGTTTATCAAGTAAGTTTGTAAAATAATGCTGCGTATTTGCATAGACCTGATCTTGCCAACTGACGGCATCCACCAATCAATTTCAGGTTTCCGTTGCAAACCTTTAGTGCTAGAGTGCCGGATGGGGTGATCACTGGTGGACTATGTCAACCTCATCACACAGCTCGTGGTTCATAAGGGTCCTAAACTCGACGCTTCTAAAGACGCTGTATTCGTTGATGTTAGGGTCCATGCTTCTGCGACATACAGAAGGACCGGCATTATCAGTGCCTTATAGATTTTTATCTTCGTACTTCGAGAGAGCGCGATACTCCTAATTTGCTTGCTAATCCCCAAATCAGCAGCGGTTAGCAATAGTGATTCTTCGCCTGATATCTCGGGTGACGTTGTTGTTACTGGTTATTACTGTTCCCAAATAGACAAAGTTTTCTACAACATTGAAGTTAAAATTCTCCATACTCATAGACCGTCCAAGACGCGCTGATGGTCTACGAGCCTTGATACGTATCGCGGCCAAGCGCTCGTCCACAGGTATGAAACTGGACACCAGACCACCTAATTTTCAACTAATTCGCACATTCTCGCATGGCAACTATAATAGAAGTCACAGGATGCTTTTTTGAGCAGCCCTGTCCGATCCAACGCATGTCAGCTTTAAATTTTTCAGGCCATCAACTAGCTGGATATCTGCACCAGCCGAATGGAGAGACAAGACATTCCGGGTGCATATTCGTAAATCATGGTTCTTAAACCGTTTGCGGAGGTCGTAATCAAAAGGGGATTTTATCCGAGGCTTCCTCTGTGTCTTCAGTGGTAAACGTTGTTTTACGGCGGCGTGAACTAAACCCAGCGCACCAACCCCTAAATAAGGGGAGTGATTGCCCTCTTACAATTTGCTCACCATGGAGGTTCCGTGGCTTACCCAGAGTATACGTGTCCTAACGGACGTATGTAAGCTGTTTAGGCTTTTTGCAAAAGAATCGTAAATTGGTCGTTCTCAAGAAAATAACTTTCCACTTCTGCAAACGATCATGGGATCTCTGACGCATGAAAAATACGTAGGTGTCACAGAAATCTCTTTCAGCCAGTTTGAAATCGCCAGCCTCTTACTAGAATTCTGTGACACCAGACGAAAATTTCTCTAGGGATTTCTGTGACACAACGAACTATGTGTGAAAAGTATAAACATACCTTGAAATTCCGAACACTTATCTATTAATAATTTAATCCATCCATAATCCACCTAGCCATACCGTAGGCCTATTTGTATCTGATTTGTCTTTGAAGTAGTAGGCATAGCACAAACAAAAAAGTCACAAACTTGATTTTTTTCAGGGAATACTAAGTATTCAAGATTAATAAACTCTTATAGCCTCTGAGATCTTTTTGTTTATATTCACAGATGGGTGGATACGAGTAGATGGATGGACGGAAAGATAGATAAGGGTATAACGACTCAAATTTCGATGCTGATCAAACATATATTCATCACGAGCTATTCGAAAGGATGGAAAGAACTTGCAATACGGATTACGGCCATTTTCAAAAAAAATGTTCCATTTCATAATGTTTAGTATAACCTTGGCCCACCAAGGCAGGGTATAATAAATAAATATTACAGCGCAGGATATAATATTGATAAATCATTCTAAAGAACGATGCAATTGTTTGTGTAGTCGCACTGATTAATGTAAAGAGCTCTGTGTATGTACATTAATGCTCAGCGTATGCTGAAGTGCATATTGCCAGGGCACCTCTGTTCTAGACTCTAGATTAACTTTTTAAAATTACATACCCAACTTCAAGAAAAACATAGTCCTGCTATAAGAATGCTTTCCTCTCCAAAACTCCAGATTTAATTCAGAAAACATATTTGTAAGACGAAAACATTTTTATTTGAATTTTTTTTTTTTTTGAGTTTCATTTTTTTTTATATACATTACAAACTCTGGACAATGGACAACTCTAGCCAAATTGTCAAAACTAATTTTACGTGATTTCACAAAGGTGCGTTCCCGTAAAATGCCTCGAAAAATTTTAAGCTTTACAGGGTTTTTGAGTTTCAGAATTTAAAGGAGTGCTCCTAATATACTTCTCATACTATGTGTAAAATTTTTTTTTTCTTAATATATTTAAAATTATAAACTATGTTTTGGACCCACTTTTATTGTACATATTCAACTAAATTCATTTTTTTTTTTTCATATTTACATGTATGGTTCCGATGATAACTCAATACTATGTAATAATTTTTCACCTATAAATAATTCAAACAATTTACACACACACAAATTTCGCACGTAAAATGATATTTTCTCTTTATTAATTTATTTCAGTTCACATTGTATCAATATTTCAGATCCTCTTCTGTAATTTAGTACAAGAACGGAGTTCTCTTGATCTTGCACTTCTTAATCTTCTTGCAAGAATTCTGGCAACAATTCAATATGCCCTTCATTTCGTTAAGCTTTTTGCAGTCGTTCTCACTTACACCCCAAAGTGGAATGATATCTGAAAAGAGTATTGAAGTACATAATAGTGTTGCAAAAAACGAACAAATCAACCACCGCTTTCATTTCGATACTTACTCACGATACTTTGTTTATCACGACGTTCATTGGTTGTCCAGATGTCGCACTCACTGAAGGACTGTGTGCTTAGTGGTTCATTGACATTGAGACAGCTCATATCCAGAATACAGATCTTGCGCTTTTTGCTATCACAAGGACGTTGGTAACCACATGCTGGTGGACGTGGCGGTGGTACTGGCGGTTTTGGCTCCGATGGAGTTGGTTTTGTTGGAAGCGTTGGTATTGTTGGAGGCGTTGCTTTTGTTGGAGGCGTTGGTTTCGTAGGAGGTGTTGGTTTAGTTGGAAGTGTTGGTTTTGTTGGAGACGTTGGTTTTGTTGGTGGCGTTGGGTTTGTTGGAGGTGTTGGTTTTGTTGGAGACGTTGGTTTCGTTGGTTTTGTTGGTGGCGTTGGGTTTGTTGGAGGCGTTGGTTTTGTTGGAGGCGTTGGGTTTGTTGGAGGCGTTGGGTTTGTTGGAGGCGTTGGGTTTGTTGGAGACGTTGGTTTTGTTGGAGACGTGGGTTTTGTTGGAGGAGTTGGTTTTGTTGGAAGCGTTGGTTTCGTTGGTTTGGTGGGACCCGTTGGTTTTGTTGGAGGCGTTGGGTTTGTTGGAGGTGTTGGTCTTGTTGGAGGCGTTGGGTTTGTTGGTGGCGTTGGGTTTGTTGGATGCGTTGGGTTTGTTGGAGACGTTGGTTTTGTTGGAGACGTGGGTTTTGTTGGAGGAGTTGGTTTCGTTGGTTTGGTGGGAACCGTTGGTTTTGTTGGAGGCGTTGGGTTTGTTGGAGGTGTTGGTCTTGTTGGAGGCGTTGGGTTTGTTGGAGGCGTTGGGTTTGTTGGAGACGTTGGTTTTGTTGGAGACGTGGGTTTTGTTGGAGGTGTTGGTTTTGTTGGAAGCGTTGGTTTCGTTGGTTTTGTTGGAGGCGTTGGGTTTGTTGGAGGTGTTGGTCTTGTTGGAGGCGTTGGGTTTGTTGGTGGCGTTGGGTTTGTTGGAGACGTGGGTTTTGTTGGAGGAGTTGGTTTTGTTGGAAGCGTTGGTTTCGTTGGTTTGGTGGGACCCGTTGGTTTTGTTGGAGGCGTTGGGTTTGTTGGAGGTGTTGGTCTTGTTGGAGGCGTTGGGTTTGTTGGAGACGTTGGTTTTGTTGGAGACGTGGGTTTTGTTGGAGGTGTTGGTTTTGTTGGAAGCGTTGGTTTGGTGGGACCCGTTGGTTTTGTTGGAGGCGTTGGATTTGTTGGAGGTGTTGGTTTTGTTGGAGGCGTTGGGTTTGTTGGAGGCGTTGGTTTTGTTGGTGGCGTTGGGTTTGTTGGAGGCGTTGGATTTGTAGGAGGTGTTGGTTTTGTGGGACCCGTTGGTTTTGTTGGTGGCGTTGGGTTTGTTGGAGGTGTTGGTTTAGTTCGAGGCGTTGGATTTGTAGGAGGTGTTGGTTTTGTGGGACCCGTTGGTTTTGTTGGTGACGTTGGGTTTGTTGGAGGTGTTGGTTTTGTTGGAGGCGTTGGGTTTGTTGGAGGCGTTGGGTTTGTTGGAGGTGTTGGATTTGTAGGAGGTGTTGGTTTTGTGGGACCCGTTGGTTTTGTTGGTGGCGTTGGTTTTGTTGGTGGCGTTGGGTTTGTTGGAGGTGTTGGTTTTGTTGGAGGCGTTGGTTTTGTTGGAGGCGTTGGGTTTGTTGGAGGTGTTGGTTTTGTTGGAGGCGTTGGGTTTGTTGGTGGCGTTGGGTTTGTTGGAGGTGTTGGTTTTGTTGGAGGCGTTGGGTTTGTTGGAGGCGTTGGGTTTGTTGGAGGTGTTGGTTTTGTTGGAGGCGTTGGTTTTGTTGGTGGCGTTGGGTTTGTTGGAGGTGTTGGTTTTGTTGGAGGCGTTGGGTTTGTTGGTGGCGTTGGGTTTGTTGAATGCGTTGGGTTTGTTGGAGGTGTTGGATTTGTAGGAGGTGTTGGTTTTGTGGGACCCGTTGGTTTTGTTGGAGGTGTTGGTTTTGTTGGAGGCGTTGGATTTGTTGGAGGTGTTGGTTTTGTTGGAGGCGTTGGGTTTGTTGGAGGCGTTGGGTTTGTTGGAGGCGTTGGTTTTGTTGGAGGCGTTGGGTTTGTTGGTGGCGTTGGGTTTGTTGGAGGCGTTGGTTTTGTGGGACCCGTTGGTTTTGTTGGAGGCGTTGGATTTGTTGGAGGTGTTGGGTTTGTTGGAGGCGTTGGTTTTGTTGGAGGCGTTGGGTTTGTTGGAGGCGTTGGGTTTGTTGGTGGCGTTGGGTTTGTTGGAGGTGTTGGTTTTGTTGGAGGCGTTGGATTTGTTGGAGGTGTTGGTTTTGTTGGAGGCGTTGGGTTTGTTGGAGGCGTTGGGTTTGTTGGAGGCGTTGGTTTTGTTGGAGGCGTTGGGTTTGTTGGTGGCGTTGGGTTTGTTGGAGGCGTTGGTTTTGTGGGACCCGTTGGTTTTGTTGGAGGCGTTGGGTTTGTTGGAGGCGTTGGTTTTGTTGGTGGCGTTGGGTTTGTTGGAGGCGTTGGGTTTGTTGGAGGCGTTGGTTTTGTTGGTGGCGTTGGGTTTGTTGGAGGCGTTGGTTTTGTTGGTGGCGTTGGGTTTGTTGGAGGTGTTGGTGGCGTTGGTGGCGTTGGTGGGCGTTGGGTTTGTTGGAGGTGTGGGTTTTGTTGGAGGCGTTGGATTTGTTGGTGGCGTTGGGTTTGTTGGAGATGTTGGTTTTGTTGGAGGCGTTGGATTTGTTGGAGGTGTTGGGTTTGTTGGAGGTGTTGGTTTTGTTGGAGCCGTTGGTTTTGTTGGAGGCGTTGGGTTTGTTGGTGGCGTTGGGTTTGCTGGAGGTGTTGGGTTTGTTGGAGGTGTTGGTTTTGTTGGAGGCGTTGGTTTTGTTGGTGGCGTTGGGTTTGTTGGAGGTGTTGGTTTTGTTGGAGGCGTTGGGTTTGTTGGTGGCGTTGGGTTTGTTGGAGGTGTTGGTCTTGTCGGAGGCGTTGGTTTTGTTGGAGGCGTTGGGTTTGTTGGAGGTGTTGGTTTTGTTGGAGGCGTTGGGTTTGTTGGAGGTGTGGGTTTTGTTGGTGGCGTTGGGTTTGTTGGAGGTGTGGGTTTTGTTGGAGGCGTTGGGTTTGTTGGAGGCGTTGGTTTTGTTGGAGGCGTTGGGTTTGTAGGAGGAGTTGGGTTTGTTGGAGGCGTTGGGTTTGTGGGACCCGTTGGTTTTGTTGGAGGCGTTGGATTTGTTGGAGGCGTTGGGTTTGTTGGAGGCGTTGGTTTTGTGGGACCCGTTGGTTTTGTTGGAGGCGTTGGGTTTGTTGGAGGCGTTGGTTTTGTTGGAGGCGTTGGGTTTGTTGGAGGCGTTGGTTTTGTTGGTGGCGTTGGGTTTGTTGGAGGCGTTGGTTTTGTGGGACCCGTTGGTTTTGTTGGAGGCGTTGGATTTGTTGGAGGCGTTGGGTTTGTTGGAGGCGTTGGTTTTGTTGGTGGCGTTGGGTTTGTTGGAGGCGTTGGTTTGGTGGGACCCGTTGGTTTTGTTGGAGGCGTTGGGTTTGTTGGATGTGTTGGTTTCGTTGGAGGTGTTGGTTTTGTTGGAGGCGTTGGTTCCGTTGGTTCCGTTGGAGGTTCACAGGGTGGTGTTGGTGGTGGTGGCGGTGGTGGTTTTGGTGTCGGTGGTGACGCAGTACAGCCGCAAGATCCGGTGGTTGGTGGATTTACTATATTAGCTGGCGCAAGCACCACACAGCATACTATAAGCAATCCAGCAATTGAAAGCACGTTCTTCATCTTCGACGATAATGAATTATGCATAATTTGGTTTTCATTTAACCGCATTATATAGGCCCGTAGCAAGCTCTAACTGAGGATTATTGCAGGGTTATTGGGTTGAAAAGATATTTTCGTGCTCTAAGAGCAAACAACAGTTGTTCAATTATTTACACAGTAAAGGCTGGGGCAGTAGTTTCCATAAATAAACACTAAATTAAATACATCGACTTATCAAACAAAATGCTCAATAAATGTATTTAAATTAAAATCTATAATTAAAATAAATTGCATAAAAATAAGTTGCTGAAAAATTTATAATAATGCCAAAAAATGTATATTCAAGTAATGTAAATTCTGTTTATTTGACAAACAAAACTATATGTATCAAACATAGATTTTATTAAGTCCTCTCGCTGATTATCCCGTTTAAATATAACAATGGGAATCAGCGCATGATAAGTTCATCAAAAGTACCAACGATATACGAGAATTATTTTTGAACAGACAAACGTAGCAAAACTTGAATTTTGCTGAGAATTTGTTCTGATTTTGCTTTTGAAGTTTAAATTGTTAAAGTTCATTTTAATTTCTCTAAATACATAAACACTTTTCAATTCAAAGGTGGAGTTTTCCATTTGTACCACCCTAAAAAAATGATACTAAAGAAATGGATGTTAATTTTTTTTATATCTGTTACCAAAATAAAAAAATAAGCAGATTTTAGAAAAACAAGAAAGAAAGAAATAATTAATTTTTGATAAAAACATAAATTAAACATTTGCTTCAGAGTATGAAATGCTGCAGGATATATTTCGAAGTCGTTAATGTACGACTGCACCAATCTTTCTTCTTTTAAGCTATAAAGAAAAATAAATATTTGTAAAACCTAAAAATCTAAAAGTTTGTGATAAATTTGTTGTGGCTTTCCCTAAAAGTGAATAAAATACGTAAAGGGTCCGACCATAACAAGGCACCATATCAAATTTAGAAGTTGATAAAGTATCTTATAGGCCAAAACAAATGTGGGCGTGTCAAGTCGATATGGATACATTATTTGACAGCATTCAAAATAGCTTCACTAATGCTGCACGCTATCGCGAAGTATATTTACAGTGTAACTGCAAATACAGGATGTGGCAGCATAACTTCCTTTTTTTCAAAACGCAATAAACCCGATTTTATGAATCACATTTTGTTTTACTTATTTATTTTTTTTTTTTTTTTTTATAATGTAGGTTCAATATCTAAAGTTTTGAAAATCGTATCAGGAAGGTGATGCCTCCAATTGTTCAGCCAATTTCGGGTGTTTATCGTGACCCTTACCAGCATATCAGCGGGTATGTTAGCAATTTCTGCCCGGATGTTGGCCTTCAGATCTTATAGGTTCCTTGGGCGGGTGACATAAACGCGGGATTTAAAAAAAAAAACACACAGCGGACTGGCCCCACCAAATCGCACCTTATTGATATGAAGCGCTCCGGGAAGTATTCCCTTAAAAGAGCTATCAATGCTCTTGAAGTATGAGTCTTTGCTCCTTCCTGTTGGTACCAAATGCCTAAGTCCTAAGTCAAATTCATCAAGTGGTGGAAAAAAAAATTGATTGAATTCATTGTCAAGGTGACCTCATTTTCTTAAAAAATCGACGGTGCAATACACCCAGCTGAGGGAATTGCACACCACATTGTGACTTGGTGTCAGCCCGGTAGTGCATGCTCTGTTTGTTAACGCATCCTTTCAAGTGAAAATGCACTTCAATGCTGAAAAAACAACAACAACAACCAATGTAGGCTTCGATAAAAGTGTACGCTAATTAGTGTTCGTTCCAAAGCAAGATGCCGACTGACCTGAAAGGAAATATAACTTTAGAGCCATGCCTGTCGATTGGTATTACTCCCGCCATACTACAATCCCTACAGCCTGTATAGCGCGCATTTAAAAAAAGGAATTAATGCTGCCGTAGCCTGTACAAAATTTGCTTGCTGTTATAGTATATTAGCTGTATAAGAAAATCCAGTAAGTATAACATATGTAATAAACTGTTATACACATTGAGCGTATAATAGTAGCTTAGTATACTCTTACTTATACAAACTTATACATCACATTCAGCTGCTTGAAAGTTTGTTATAAGACATTGGGAATACATTTAGCATGTGCAGTCGTGGCCGAGCGGTTAAGGCGTCTGACTAGAAATCAGATTCCCTCTGGGAGCGTAGGTTCGAATCCTACCGACTGCGAATTTTTTTTTTTTTTTTAAATGCAATTTTTTGCAAATTTACTATAAGAAAATTGTTATTTGGTGTGGTGTGGCTGAATTACTTATTTCAATATTAATATATAGGGTGCGTCATTTCGTATTCACATATGAAAGAAAACTTATCATAAAATTGACATTTGTTGTAATTTTTACACATATGAGCGCTTATTGGTAGCGCCATCTCAGCACTACCAAATAGTATAGTAGTTATATACTCTTTGGTACTACATACCAAAACAAATCGCAGAAATTGTTAATTTTTCTAATTCTTACAATTTATATTTTATGACAACGCGTCATCATGACGGAAGAGGCCCGCCCAGTTCAAGCTGTATGGAAGCGTTAATACGCAGAATATTCGTTACTGGGGGAATGAAAACTCACAGCTGATTCATGATTCTATGCTCGCCAAAAGTCATCGTTTGGTGTGGTGTATGCGCTGACAGTGTCATCGGATCGTATTTCTTTGAAGAAGACGCCAGGACCACCGTTACGGTCAATGGATGACCGTGTTTATTTGGATGATTCGTGTTTATTTGGCACCAATTCTCGAAGAAAATGATATGCACAATTACTGATTTCAACAGAACAGAACGGCGCGACATGTCACACTCCACGCGAAGCAATGGCTTTATGATTGGCCGTCACGGTTTCCGGTTAACGGCACTTGACTTTTTCTACAGTGACATGCCAAGGAAAAAGTGTACGCGAATCGGCCAAACAGCCTAGAGCCAAACAGCCTGCTCGAGGATAACATTTTCTGAGAAATTTCCGCTATTCAGAGAGAAATATTAGAAAAAGTGATAGAATACGCCAAAAAAAGTTGAAATCATTGCGTGCCCGCTAAAGGTGAACATTTTCCCGATGTCATCTTCCATAAATTACCCAAAAAAAGTGTACAGGACGAAATAAAAATGAAGTTTTTGGTTTTTTTTTCAAGTTATTTAAAAAAATACCACGAGAAGAAATGACTCTTTTTGTATTGGCAACTCTGGTGTCATTAAATATTTTTATCTATAATTCGTTGTTGTTGCGTAAACCGACACACATTTTCATAAATTACATTAAACTGGCACATAATCAAACTTTTAGATTCAGATTATTTTAATCATAAATGTATTAATGGATGTTAATAAAGTGTCTCCTTGATTCAATCCAAACGGCATGTGACCATCAGCAATAAAATATATGACTTGCTGTCTGATATTTCCTTGTATCCTTTTTGATACAAGGAAATATAAGAAAAGAACATTACAGCGCAACTCATTACAATTTTTGCCACATTCGTTTGTGGCCGTAATATGGGTGTGGTGGGCGTTGTGGGCGTTGTGGGTGTGGGATTGCCAAAATTTAGTATAAGACATCTGTTTATGGCCAAGGAGAATCTAACAGTTCAAGTTTGACTGAGACCTGTGATCTGTTGTCCCATACATTCAGACGGACAGACAGACGGACATGACTATATCGACTCAGCTTTCGATGCTAATCAAGAATATATACAATTTATGGCATTATACATTCGCACAAACTTATTATACAGATGTCCATTCGGGTACAGCGTATAAAGCCGAATTGAATGAAATTTTAAATCATTCAAAAAAAGATGTTATTACTCCAAAAAAAGACAAAAAAAAAAAATAATAATAATGATTCAGTTTTCAATTCAATCCAAATTTTTTTTTTTTAGGTTTTCAAAAATGAATGATTTAAATTCATTTTGAATGATTAAAATTTCAATAGAGTATTCGTTGTGAATTAAAACATAAAAATAAATCATTCCTTACAGTTCTGCAATATAAAAAGCCGAGGCTGTTGCCAAGACAAGCTAACTTGCAGATTTTCCAACAGCTTCTCAACCTCAACATGGAATTTTGCTCTGCTGAGGACGTGGATGATGCTGCTGAATTGTTCACTCGACATATCTTTGAAGCGGCTAAATTTGCAACTCAAAATTATTCATTATTGAGTCTTCCATATTTAAACAGGCCTCCTTTAAATGCTGAGATCATGGACTTGGTTAAGCTTAAGCGCAGACTTCGTCGTCGTTTTTTGTGAAGCCGTAATGAGCGTGATCGTTTAGCATGGATGAGAGCTGCTGTTTAGTTGACAAAGTTGTTGTATGTAGTACGTTTGATGCCATGCTTCGCAATGCAGACCCAAACAAGTACTATGGGTTTAACTTATGGAAAGCGACACGTTGCGTAAAAGGGCAACCTTTGAGACACGTGCCTATCAAAGACTTGAATAACTCCTGGTGCCGCACGGATAAGGAGAAAGCTGAGGCATTTGCCGCTGAACTCAAAGGACGCTTCACACCATTCGATCTAGCTGAATTAGATGATGTGCGGGACACCGCTAATTTTCTGGAAGCGAGCTGCACAAATATGCAGTCTATCAACCTTATCTCTCCGCAAGAGGTTCGTCTGCAGATTAAAATGCTTAAAAAAAAGAAAGCCCCGGGGTATGACGGAATGGATGCCAGAGTGTCAAAGGCGCTTCCTGATACAGCAAACTCTTCAATACCATGATTCGCATCCACCGCTTCCCAACTCAATGGAAGTGCGATGTAATTATAATGATACCAAAACCTGGCAAACCAGAAAACTTTGTTGCGTTTTAGTTTACTACCGACTTTCTCAAAAATATTTGAAAGAATTTTTCTTGATAGAATGTTACCTGCTTTGGACGTCCAGAGTGCCATTCCCGGTCATCAGTTTGGCTTTAGGCATCACCATGGTACCCCAGAACAAATGCACAGAGTTTTCCAACATATTCTTACGGCCTATGAGAATAAGCAATATAACTCTGCGGTTTTTCTTGATGTACAGCAAGCCTTTGATAGAGTCTGGATTGAAGGCCTTCTCTTCAAAATTATCGATTTTGCCTACATACATCGCAATTTCTTCTTTTGAAGTCGTACTTGATTAACCGTGCCTTCACAGTCGAGGTGAAAGATGTGCGCTTTGGGATTCGCCTCATTGCAGCTGGTGTACCACAAGGCAGTGTGCTTGGTACTGTCCTTTACAATTTGTATACTGCTGATATGCCAGTTCCAGTAAATGACAACATGCTTCTGGCTACATATGCTGACGATACGGCCATACTTTCAAACGCAAACTCAAACTGTTCACACGAAGCTTCCATTAACATTCAACAGTACCTTGTAGATTTTCAACGTTGGGCCAACCGCTGGAATATAAAAGTTAATAGTGAAAAGTCTAGTCACTGCACTTTTTCATTGAGGCAAGGAAACTGCCCGCCCGTTTTGCTTAACAATTTGGTCATTCCTAACGTTGATCATGTATGCTACTTAGGTTTTAACTTTGAAAGGCGTGGCACCTGGCGTCAGCATATTCGATAATACATGATGTAGACGGCTCCAAAGATTTCATTCAAATGATATTCAAAATAGGCATTAGGCCTTATTCATTTTTTGTTATTTATGTTAATACTCTAAGCTAAATGCCTTAATGTCACTCTTTAACATGTTATACAAATGTATTATAAAAAAAAAAAAAAAAAAAAGTTTTCAAAAAGAATGATTCAAAATGTGCATTTCATTTTGAATGATTCAAATTTTAATTCAACAAAGTATTCTTTGTAAGTTAAGAAAAATGAATAATTCCTGTACAGCTCTGCAATAAATAGGGTGTTTCAGGATTTACGCCGGATTTGATTTTTCAATTAAAAACTTTTATTTTTTGAAAATTTGTGAAACTTTTATTGAAACATAAAGTAGACATCATGAGGCTATGTATGGAATAACACATCGGCTAAATGGCCGCCTCGGCTTTGCTGGCATATACGCGCTCTTTTCGTGAAAATTTTCATAACCGTTTTGCATAAATGTTGCGGTATTTCATTGATGCAGTAATTTCTTCTTTCAATGCTTGACGTGTCGTGTGCTTATTCACATAAACCTGACTTCAAAAAACCCCAAAGAAAAAAGTCTAGCAGCGTCAGATCACATGATCTAGGCGGCCAATTCTGGTCACCAAAACGCGAGACTACACGACCGGGAAGTGACTGATGCAGTAATTGAACTGTTTCTCGTGTTGTATGGCATGTTGAAAGCACATGTCCTATACATCAATATCTTCAAGTTTCGGCAAAAAAAAAAAAATGTTTAACATTTCACGATAACGAACACCATACACGGTTTGTGTTTGACCTGCCTCATTTTCGAAGAAAAATGAACCGATGATGCCTTCATCCCAAAATCCACACCAAACAGTGACACGCTGTGCATGCATTTCTTTCTCATAAATCACTCGTGGATTTTTTGAGCCACAAATGCGACAATGTTGCCTGTTAACGAAGCCATAGAGATGAAAATGAGCCTCGTCATTAAAGATGATTTTGTCTTCAAAATCGGCATTTTGTTGTTGTTGTTGTTGTTTTTTAACAATGCCCGATGAGCTATTTACCCCATGTGTTATTCCATACATAAGCTCATGATGTCTACTTTAGGTTTCAATAAAAGTTTCATAAATTAAAAAAAAAAAAACCGTTTTTTATTTAAAAATCAAATCCAGCGCAAATCCTGTGACACCCTTTAAAAACAGTTTTCGGTGCAGCTTGAACCATTAAAACTAACTCGGGAAACGTACTTTTGGCTAAAAATTTCAATCTGAAATGTAATGCTGCGATCTGGAGCTATAGTAAATACATAATATAAGACACCGCGCTTTAGTAAAGTATGAAATCAATATTTCCAGGCAGCAATTGCTGAAGTTTTAATTTTTTTTTTATTTTTTTTTTTATTATTATTATTGATACTTTTTTGGTAGTTATACACATACATACACAAATACTAGTTTCAGCTTTTTTTTTATACACATCGAACTATATATTTATTATTATTTTTCTATGTTTGTATATAGTATTTGTATTTTGTACACTTAAAACATTTAATGCTAAGCAAGTGATTTGTTTTTAAACATTTTTTTTTTGTGTTTCCTGTTGAATATTTCATCATCTTATACACATAAATTTGATATTCAATATCTTAGTAGTACATATATATATTTATATATATATAAACATCGAAAAAATTGTACATACAAAAAGTTTCATCTACGTCTTTATAAAATAAATACATAATACACATTTACACATTACATCTTCACTCTACACATTTGGTATGTATTTTTTGTTTGTTTTACTCTCTGATAAGCTTATAAAAAATAAATATATACTAAAATTTAAAACATTCATAAACTAATGTTTGTAGTTATTATAAAACAAATTTAGTTGTTTGTTCAATTAAAGAAACCTCTGAAAATAAAATATATATGATTTAAGGCCATTAATTATTTTTTTATTAGATTATTTTTGTACGTTTTAAAATTTGTCTTCTGCACATTAATTTTGTTTTACTTTTGTTTTCTTTTACTACGGATTTTTGTCGGTGTATAGTTACATAAATTTGTTTGAATATAAATTTATAAAGAATAGTTTGACTAAGTACATTAAAAATGCACTCCACAAAAAAAAAAACACAAAAAAAAGAGGAAAAAACTTTATATTCATTTAAATAATTTTGTTTGTTTCATTTTGTTTCATTGTCTTTAAATTAGTACAACAATACATATCATAGTAACTACAATATATATATGTAGTCAAAGGTAGAAATGCTGACAATTTGTTTGTTTATTAATTTTGTTTTTGTTTTGTTTTTTATAAGTTTCTTAAATGCACTTTTTGACTTTAGTTGCTTTAGTTTTTGTTGTTGTTGTTGTTGTTATAAAATATAGAGTTGCTATTTTTGCATATGTAAACTATAGAGCACAAAAACAACGCTCTTCCAAATAAACTTATGCCAAAATCTGTATAGAATAAATCGTAAGCAAAGTACATCGATAGTTTAAGCTTCTTATTGTTTGTTTTTCTCTCATTTTAATTTCAGGGCTGGAACTTCTAGTGCCGACAATTTAAATTTTCATTTTTGCAAGTGCAGCATCGGTATGCATCATAGCCAACGAACCGACCATGGCGACCAGTGTGCGATCGAGCCAGGTAACTGGATTCGGATAGAAGAGACCACCCTCGTAGAAACCCAAGTGACCACCGTGTGCGACTTCGACGTAGGCAAGATTCTGGCGTGTGCCTGTAAAAAAAAAAAATTGTTTTTTAAATTAGAATTAGTATTTATCTCATGATATAAAAACTCAGAAGAAGCTATAGTGGAGTTTCCACATATGTATGTATATTATAACTGCAAAGCGCTGAGGAGTATGTTCGTGGGAAGAGATGAGGTTTGTCGGCCTACCTCAGCACCGAAATTGATACAGACTGATGGATTTGAATCGAACCGGTAAATCGGTTCTTCTTCTTAAGTTAGCTGTCACTGTCATTGATATGCATGCCCAATTTGAGCGGGATGGGATAATTTGTCTATGTTTGACAGCTGCTTGTTTACGACGCGAAAAGTTTTAACATGGAAAAAAATTTAAACAACGAATTTGCTTGTAATTTTGGGTTTCCAATGGAATAACGGCAACGGAATCATTCACAGTGTCTCAAATAAAAGTTCACATTTAAAAAATCGATAAAAAAAAGTAAGTAGTTTATTGAAAAAATAAATAAAAAATACACACTTTGGGAATTTATTTCTTAAAAATGATATTGTTCAAATGCAAACCGTTGCGTTCACGGCATTCATTTAATCGAGCACTAAAATTTCCTACATCGCCGACATCGCAGCCCATACGGTCACTTTAGGTGAATGTAGGGGTTTCTGATGTTTGTGTTTTGGATTGGTTGCACTCCAGTAGCGGCAATTTTCCTTGTTTACATGTCCATTAAGATGGAAATGAGTTTCATTCGAAAACCAGATGTTGCTAAACGTTGGAAAGCGCTCAATCATCTGGTTTATGAATTCAAGCCTCTGCCCCGCATCCTGAGACTTTAATTCTTGCATCAACTGAATTTTGTAGTGGTGCAGCTGTAAATCTTTGTGTAAAATGCGGAACAATGATGATATATGCACGTTTAAAGCAACGGTACGCTTCCGAATCGAAAGGTCCGGGTTGTCACGAACATACTGAGTAACACTGTCTACGTTTTCGAAGACCTTGGACGCCCGCAGTTTGATTTTTCCAGCGTTGAACCGGTGGCTTCAAACTTCTCGACCCATTTTCCAATAAGTCGAGGGCTTGGCGCATCATTTAAATGACGAACATGTCGAATACTGCCGAATTTTCTAAGCGCTACAGTCGCTGAATTACCGTTTTTGTAAAACTCACGTACGCACAACGCAAGGTCCGCAAATCAAATGTGAACTTTCTTTTGAGACACCCAGTATTTGAATGGCATAAAGCATTCAGTGAGAGTCGTGAAATCGTCCTCTATTAACGTAAAAAAAAAATCGAAAAAGTGATGGACATTGTGCTCGAAAATTGTCGTGTTGGCATTAGAAAGCTAACAGACACACTCAACATCTTTTATGGATCGACTCAATACATTTTGGTTGATGTTTTGAGTATGAAATGCGTCGCCGCATCTCGCGACTCGTACCAAAAGAACTGAATTTTTTGCATTTATTGCACATTCCAGCTTGATTGTGACGGAGGTTTTGGCCAAACAGGAAAGAAAAGTCATCGCACAACCGCCGTATTTCACCAGATTTGGCGTCACCCAGTGACTTTTTTCTGTTTACTGAACTTAAATATGCGCTCCTGGTAACGCGTCATGAGTCGATTAAAGACATAAAAAGAAAAATCGCTGAAGGAACTAAAAGCTATCCCGGCCGAGGTGTATAACAAGTATATGGAAAATTGGATTAACCGTTGGCATGCTTGTATTGACTTAAAAGGAGCCTATTTTAAAGGCGATAATAAAGATTTGTATTGAAATGCATAAAAATGTTGTTTTTTTTTTAACCAGTCTGGATCAATTTTAATTCGAAGGTAGTACATGCTTTATAGAAATGTAGAAGGAAAAAGATATAATATCGTTGCAGCTATTAAGCTAACAAAAACATTATTATTGTATTCGCACCTTCAGGACTTTGAGGTGTTCAAGTTCATGAAATTAAGATTTACTGGTAAATGAGTAAAAGGCCTCTCGAGCCATCTCTCCAGAGCCAAACAAAGCAATCAGTTCAGCAGGATTAGTGAGCTGTATAACCAGTCGTCAAGTGTATAACATCTGCAAGTCAAAATTGCTCAGCTACTCCACTAGTCGAAACACGAAATAAAACAAATCTGAATTTCAATTTGACTGAATAGGAAACATCTTCTGCTGCTGATGAATCTTCTATGAGTGCAATAGTTTTTTGGTCTACCTACGGGAAACCAAAAGTTTCGATCTATACTACACTATATTTTCCAAATTCTTCATATCTATACGTATAGCTTCATGCTCGGTTCATATTCTATATTATATTTTTTTTTAATTTGGCAAAGTTGGTCTATGTTGAATTGGGTTTCCACAAGTCAAGCTGAAAAAATTTCAGTTGTTCCAATTGTAGAGAAAATTAATATACACTAATTTGAAAGACCATAATATATCCTTCAAATGTTCGCTTATGATATGAATTCTTAACTGACCAAAGACTGGTATACCAAGGTTCCAATGAAAACCTCAATTCACCAAATAATGGAAATTATCTTAAAATAATAGTCGAATTAATTGAGGAGTTTGTCCATTTCTTGCCAGCCATTTCAAAGAACATGAAAACAAGGAAAGCGGTCATCGAAATCATGG